>OZ025239.1:17697281-17724781 GCA_964019155.1 Osedax fenrisi | reverse complement strand
TGATAACAAGAAATACAGAATTATCCCACGTCGTCTTCAGTTGGCCATCCGTAATGATGAATTAACTAAATAACATTATATCATTGATAGCTAAGAATAGCATTGTCGGCTGAATAATCACTAAGCATAGCACGTGTGTCATCGGTGAATAGTATACAAGTATGGTCCATGCATGGAGCTAATTGGCATATCATTAATAAATAAAAGAACAAATGTCGGTCTAAAAATAGACACCTGAGGGATACCATAGTTAATATTAGTGATATTGGACCTATAGTTCGTTCACATTTTAAACTTAGTTCCGTCTTTAATATTTGAAGTTAACCTTAACCGCAAAGTCAATAATAAAATCTTATTAAAATATATTGAATTTTAAGTTATAACTTCTATCATGCATGCTATACTATAGAGCTATTGTTACTGGTAACCGTTGGGTTACTTATAGACTTAAGTATATTTTCTAATTGCTATATGTTTAAAAAAGAATATGCAATGGAATTGGAATTAAGTAGGTCAATATAATAGTCCCCGCAGAGAAGTATATGTTTATCATTATATGCATTGAATTTGTCAATAAAATTATAACGAGATAAACCAAAAAAACTCTTTCTAATGAAGGATATCTATAAATATAACTGATTATAATATTTCTAGTATTCAGTTTAATTCCTATTATAAAGGTATCAATGTAAATGTTGCTAAGAGAAAATTAATTATTAATATAAATCGAAAACAGCCAGCTATATTGTGATTTCATGTATCATGCAAATAGGTTTATCCTTGTAATTCAAATAGATTGAAGTGAACCAATCATTGAACCATTGAACCAAGTTTCACATATATATATCATCATATATTACATATATATATATCATCATCATCATCATATGTAAATAATATCAACTTTAGAATATATTATTATTATTATTATTATTATTATCAGATTTAGGTTTGCACCAGGGTTTTTGTAGAAGCTAAAGCTTATCGAGACAATTACCCTTAATTTTAAAGCAAGTTAAAAAAAAACAAAATAAATAAAATATTATAAAATATTAGATGACTTCCTGTTTACATAGATACAATACAATGAATAAAATAGAAAAATAATATAAATTGTTTGAACTTGCCATAAAATTATGTAATCATCATTTAATTATTTATAAATAAATAACTAAAATAAATAATAAGTACTATAAAATAATACACTAAACAAAAATATAGATGTATTAGTATAAAAGAAGAAAAAAATGAAGTAAAATGAAGTAAAACTGAATAAAACTGAATAAAACATAACAAAAAGAATATCTAGAAAGATGGTAAGAACTGTATGTAACATTTTTTTTTTTTTTTTTTTTTTTTTTTCAGTAAATAAGTTTTAGGAATTTTTTTGTAATACTTTATAATAATGTAAAGAATGTAAAATATTTGTTCAAACTGAAATGTTAGTTTAATTACTAATTTTTATATAAGTGTCAATAAAGAGAAATAAAACAAAGAAGTATAATCAAGTATACAAGAAAAAAGATTCAATACAAAATGTTTATGTAATTAAAAATAAAGTCAAATAATATTATTAGTCAGAGGGAAATAAAAAATACTAAAGAAAATACTAAAGAAAAAAGAAATACCTAACAGTTTTTTTTAATTTTATTATTTTTATATAAACGTCAATTAAAAAGAAAGAAAACATGAAAGTAAATTCAAATATAAAATGCAAAAATTCAGTAAAATAATATTATTAATGTCGGGGAAATAAAATATTGTAAAGTAAAACACTCAAAAGTATTATTTTTTTTTTAATTTTTACATAAACGTCAATAAATTAAAATAAGAATAAAATGTGGATCTTAGTATATAATACAATATTAGATAAAAGACATGATAAAAGATATAAAATTAGAAAAATGAGATTTAGATTATAAGTATACTGAGTAAGAAGATAACAAATTTGTATACATACGTTTCCTGAATAATTTATAATTTGAAATATTTTTTAAAATATTATCAAGCTTATTCCAGGTAATTGGTCCAATGTATATTAATGTTATTCTGCATAGTTCTTTTTTGAAATTAATAATTGAGAAATTATTTATGCTCCTAGTGTTGTGAGATGATGAAGTTACAGAAAAAAATGCATTTATTATAACAGGATGAAGATCATTGAAAATTTTAAACATAAATTCACATGTACTTATATATGTAATTTCATTTATTTTTAATAAAGAATTATCAATAAATAGTCCATTAGTATGATGTAAAAAATGTTTTTTACATATAATTCTTATCATTCGCTTTTGAAGAATATATATGCATGATACATTAGATTTATATGTATTTCCCCAAAATATGTTACAATACTTTATATGAGGCAAGAATATGGAATTATATATATGAAGTAATGCTTTTTTATTTATAAATTTGGAAATAATGTTGGTAATCCATATGATTTTTTTTAGTTTTGATTTTAAAAACAAGATATGTTGTTTCCAGTTTAATATATCGTCTATAATTACGCCTAAAAATTTATAAAATGTAACTCTTTCAATATTTCTGTTATTTAAATTTATATTTATAATAGTTCTTGAATTAATAGACATAAAGCAAGTTTTATTTAAATTTAATGATAACCTATTATATATTAACCATTTATTAATATTTTTTAATTCAGTTTGACAAATATAATTAAGTAATTCGGCTGATGTATTTTCAAAATATAAAGTAGTATCATCTGCGAACATGGTAAACTTACATAAAGAAGATGATTTTGTAATATCATTAATATAAATTAAAAATAAAATGGGTCCTAGGATGGTGCCTTGGGGTACACCCGTTATGACTTTTAGTTTATCTGAAATTACATCATTATATATACACTGTTGATATCTATTTGTTAAATAGCTCATTATCCAGTTAAGTGCAATGCTTCGTACTCCAATATTTTTTAATTTAAAAAGTAATATTCTGTGATTAACTGTGTCAAATGCTTTTTTTAAATCAATAAAGATTATAGCGCCAACATTGTTATTATTAAAACAGGTACTGATTTGTGACTGGAGGTTAAATATTGCATGTGATGTACTGTATCCTTTCCTAAAACCAAATTGAGAAGGAGATAATATATTAAAAGATGATAAAAAACTATAAAAGCGAGAATAAAATATTTTTTCTAAAATCTTTGCGAATTGACAGGTGAGAGAAATTGGACGATAGTTATTAAAAAATGTATCATCACCAGTTTTGTGTAAAGGGATAATATTTGATAATTTTAAGAAATCCGGTACAACGCCTGATTCAAAAGATAAATTTACAAGAAAAACAAATGGATAAACCAATACAGGAAAAATACATTTAAGTAACTGCATGGATATGCCATAATGATCTCTTGATTTTTTTGGTTTGAATTCATTTAATACTTTAATACTTTCATCTGAACTTACTGGTGTTAAAAAAAACTATGTATATTAGGTTCAGGTAAAAAGAATTTAAAGTCATCATCATTACAATTATTTATATTATTATCTAAATTAGAACCAATGTCTCTAAAAAAAGAATTAAATTCATTAGCAATTTGTTTAGAATCAACAATATTTACATTATTTACATTAAAATTGTCAGGTAGTTGTTTGAATTTTTTTTTAACATTAAGTAAATTATTTAGTACATTCCATGTATTTTTTGTATCAGAGCAATTTTTTAACAGATTTGAATAATACTTTTTCTTAGCTTTTCGAACTAAAGATGTTGTATTATTTTTAAAAATTTTGTAAATAAATAAGTCATTTTCAGATTTAGATATTTTATATTTTTTATATAATATCTGTTTTTTTCTACAAGCCTTTTTAATATCTCGAGTATTCCATGGAATGAGTTTATTTTTGTGGGAGGCTTTATTAATTTTTGGACAGTATCTATCAAAATTTAAGATAAAGTATTCCAAGAATAAATTCCAAGATTTTTCTGTATCGTTAGTTTTTATGAATTCCCAGTTTGTTTTTTTTTAAATTTCAAACAGATTAAACATGGTTCTATCATTAATTTGATTTTGTTTGATTTTAGTAGATTTAACTTTATCTTGAGGTTTGGTAGACAATTGTAAATTTAAAACAATTGGAAAATGGTCAGATATATCTGAAATAATTATTCCTGAAAATCTTTTCATATTAAGATTAAAATATGTAAATATATTATCAATTATAGATGAAGAATTATGTTTAGTGTCGATTCTAGTTGGACGATTAATTAGATGGGAACAACCTAGTGAAATCATCGTATCAAAAAAGGTATTAGCCACTTTATTTGTATTTATATGCACTAGATCAATATTAAAGTCACCACAGATAATCATTTTTTTATCATTACTAACATGTTGCTGAAAATTATTTATCAAGAAATCAATAAATGTAGAGTGAGCTATTTTTTCTAAAGTAGGAGGAAAATATATTGTACTGAAAATAATGTTTTTTGATTTTTCAAAAATAATTTCAATTGATATGTTGTCATAATAGTTATTTGATATGGTAGATAGAATATTAAATTGATAATGTTCACGTATATAGATTAAAACACCACCTCCATTTTTATGTTTACGATTTGAACATATATGGTTATAACCAGGAATATTAAAAATTAAAATATTATTATCACTCAACCATGTTTCAGTAATTGAAACTATATCAAAATGATCATCAAACGTATTCAAAAACATAATTAATTTATCAAAATTTTTTTTTAAACTCCTAATATTGATGTTAATAATATTAAAATTAAATAAATTATTTTTATTAGAATTCAACTTCCATTCATTTGAGGTGTAATAATTGGATTCATTGAGAAAATTAAAATTACAATTTGAGAAATTATTATTATTAAAACTATCATTATTGGAACTAAAATTGTTAATTTGATCAACATTAAATTGCGGATAGATTTCATTCAAGTTCATATAGTACAAATATTAAAAAGTTAAAATTGAATAAGATAATATAAAAGATTAAAGATATAGATAAAAAATATATGTAAATACCAATTATAATAAAATGTTAAAAATAGAATGTAATATGAAATTAGAACAAACGACAACGAAAAATAAATACAAAATAAAATATTTATATATCAGAGAATTTATTTATATCTGTTATTTTTACTGGAGACGAATCTTCGTTTTTTATAATAAAAGTTATTCCATTTATAGTCCAACAATGTAATATCACTTTATCTTTTCGAAGTTGTCGAGCTTTGTAGAAAATATCAGAATTAAATTGTGTTAGATGTTCATTTATATATGTTATAAAGATATAATAATATATGGAATAAAGTATTACTTTTGAAGTAGCAAAGTTGTTAACCTACTTTCATCATTTAGTCGTAACCCTGATATATCAATATTGAATACGTTAGGTTACCTATAGGTAACCTAACGTATTCAATGGTTTATTATCATTTGTTTCAATTAAAATGTATTAAGTTTATTTGTCGTAATATAAGGATAAAACTGATAAGAATTATAATTAAGATTGGATGGGTCTTTGCAAAGAGTTAGATCATTATGAAGTTGATTATCAATCATGGTCAGGTATAGTCAGTAAACAAAATATATACAATAAATAATAGTTGAAATGTAGGAGAACATTGATTACATGTATTTTTGATTCAGACTAGTGCACCTGTCTGTATCAAAAATAGTATAACATTCTATCAATTCATTCTAGACTCATTTTTGACACTGGTTTCAAATGTGAAAACTGTTTTTCTCTATCAGATCTAGTTTTTTGTTATTCGACTTTCAAAAATTTCCAAAAAAGTGAAATTTCTAGAAAAAAATTATTTTTATAATTTTTAAAACCTAAATTATTAGTATAATATTTTATAAAATCATTTAAATATATACATATATTTTATATATATATATATATATTCAAGTATACAGTATACCTTTACAAAAATATAAAATATGTATACAATTTGTATACATAAATGATTTTTAAACTATGTACACCACAGATATTGGATTAATTTCAAAAAAAGTGCATAGGTCGATATTTGACAAACAAAATTACAAGATACATATGTAATATATATTTTTAGATATATTTGTAACGCTCATTTCAGATATATTTTTAGTTTTATCATATCAGGTTTAGTTTTTTTTTTCAATTTAAAATATTTTTTTGCCTTTTTTCTCAATTTGTTAAAGTTTTTAAATCATTATTAAATTGTGAGCAAATTCATACTATGGAATCCAAATAATGGTAAAACGAAGGTAGGGCGCTCTCACAAAACCTTTTTAGATCAGTTGAAAGACGACGTGAACCTGCAGGTCCATGGATATCGGCTATGATGTGACAGGGATGTTTTCTAATAACACGCTCCACCCAGTAGGCAAGTTAGTACGCAGAAATATTGTTAAAATATTCTAATTGTATAAACTGTTATTATATGTAAATAATAATAGAATACTACATATAACTCTAGCCTACATCTACTACCACGACAACTACTAATACTATTATTATTATCATTATTAGTTTTAAATGTTATAGTTGACACAGTAGTATTCTACATCGATATAGAGAAAATCTATATTTCATATATAAATGGTATTAAATACATTAAATAAAACAATACGTTGTCATGTGATTTATTCGAATAGAATTCATAGCCGAGTGCTATCGTTTCTGGCGCGTAACCATAACTAGGCGTATCCGGAACTACCTGTGCTGTGGTCACGTGGTTCATCCGCCATCACCGACGACCAATCGGATGGAACGTCGGACGCCACGTAGGCCGGATCGTCGTGATTTGCCGACAGCCAGCTGTGTCTGCATATATCGCTTATTGTGGGTCTATCTTCGGGGTGATGAGATAGGCACGCTTTTATCATCCGCTTTATGTCAACTGTAAATGTCAACATTATTACATTAGTGTACAATATAATAATAATAATAATTATTATTATATTTATTAGAAGAATTTTAATAATAATTTTTTTCTCTTTTGATTTATAATAATATTTATATAATGTTTTATTCTAAAGGGCTTCAAAATAATATGCATATTTTCTGTTGTTGTTGTATATATATATATATATATATATATATATATATATATATATATATGTATATATATACTATATGCACTATGTATACATTTTATATATTAACTAAGACTTAGTAGGTTTTCTAGTAGGTACCTAATGTAAATTAAATAACTTATATACGTTTATCAATAACTACATTATAATACAAAAACTAATAAAACCAAACACTAATAACTAAAATTATAATAATAATAGGACTTTTAAACCCATAGAAAAGTATATGATATTTAAATATATATATATATATATATATATATATATATATATTTAATTGTTATAAAATAAAAAGTATGCCGATTATGTATAATATCAATACATCTATTAATAGTTCAGATATAGGTTATACTGCTATGATTCATTTGTTTATAAATAACATACACACATTGGAAGGCATTTTAATTTAATTAATTATATTATATATAGGCAATATTTATGTATTGGCGAATATTTTAGAAATTAGTAACAAGGGTATTGCATATATGACTATATTTATTTATATTAGATAATATTAAATTAATTATTATTTAGTTACATTAGTTAGTATTAAGTAAATTATTACTTAGTTACATTATTTAGTATTAAGTTAATTAATAATTAGTTATATTAGTTATTATTAAGTTAAGTATTAATTAGTTATATTATTTAGTATTAAGTTAAGTATAAATTAGTTATACTATGTAGTATTAAGTTTAGCATTAATTAGTTATATTGGTTAGTATTAATTTAAGTATTAATTAATATTTAGTTAACTATTAGTTAGTATTACTAGTTAGTATTAAATTTATTATTATTTAGTTACATAATTTAGTATTAACCTAAGTATTAATTAGTTAGTATTAAGTTAATTATTAATTAGTTATATTAGTTAGTATTAAGTTAAGTATTAGTTAGTTACGTTAGTTAGTATTAAGTTAAGTATTAATTAGTTATATTAGTTAGTACTAAGTATTAAGTAGTTATTTAAGTTAAGTTTTATTTAGTTATATTAGTTATATTAGTTAGTATTGAGTTAGGTAGTACTCAGTTACATTAGTTACATCGGTAACCATGATGGTTACTATGCATAGCAACGACAACAACTACGAACCGGAGAGGTCAGTTCTTGTATAGGTCAACTTTCCCAACAGAATCTGCGACTCTTTAACGAAAGGAATCTCTCCGCATATCATCGTGTACAACAGAATGCCTAGACACCACACGGTTGAAGATATTCCTTCGTAGGGAACGTTGGCTACCATCTCGGGCGGGAAGTACTCCTTCGTTCCGACTGTAAACAATCGAATATAGAATTAGTGTACGTGTTAATAATTTAAATAGTATTAGGTTTATATACCCTATTCGGGATATAGCCGTTGGATCGTTAATTAATTATATTATAATATATTATAGTATACTAATATAGGGGAAAGTCCCCGATTACCGACCCCTCCTAATACCGACCCCCTCTCGTATCTCAGTAACTATGAGAGATATCAAAAAATAATATATACACGAACTGTTAGTAATTTAATGATAAATATGAATAAGTATTTTGTTTTAACAAATATTTAATCCTATAATTGTTATTTGATCAAATGTAATATTCTGTTTTTACTTTTTAAATATTTGAATAATAACTTTTTTTAAATCATTGTAAATACTTTAAAAATAAAAAGAAAACTTAATTGTGTGCATAATATTATATATCAATAAAAGGTTTATAAGTATTATAAAAATAATTTAATTTGAATGACTATTAACCAATATATCTTATTTATAGCAACCCATATGATTTTCCTATTACCGACCCCCTAAATTACCCTAATACCGACCCCATGTGATTTATAATATACAATCAAAATAGATCCGTATTTTACTTAAAATATGTCGTAAGTTGATTATGTATCATTGATATATATTTAGGATTCATGATTCCAGTTGATTATATACATACTGATTAATAAATAAATATTAAATAATAATATACACTATTTTAATATAATTACTATAAAATTTTAATTTTAATTTAATGTTACTATTAAAACATAAATTCAATACAAAATAAATTGCATGAATGTTATAATTCATTATATCTATTTATGTCTGCTGTTTCGATTATATATTATAATACTACAATTATTTATATCACGATTATTTAGGGGGTTAGTAATAGGAGAAGGGGTCGGTATTAGGTAAATGTATCCGATTACCGACCCCCCCTGTTTATTCTTGTAAATGTAGTTATATCAACAATTTAAAATAGCCACATTATACATTGCCATAATATTACCCTAATTACAAAATTTCAAATAAATATATTTAATATTGAATAAGTTATTACAAATAATCATTTAGGGGTCGGTAATCGGAGACTTTCACCTAGTTATCTCAATATATTGAATATATATATTGAATAAATGTAGGTAAATTAGTATAATCTTATTATCCTACATAATTACTACTATTTATATAGAAGATAGATGCATAGATAGATAGATATATATATATATATACATAATATATTTATAATATTCATATTTGTATTAATATATATATATATATATCCAAAGAGGATAATATATTTTCTGTACTAATACAGTTATTATATACATATATTATAACGTATTCCTATGGATAGTAGTTTTCCTTCTTACCTATTAGGTAATACCTAATACATGACTCGTAATTATAGTTTAGTAATATATATATATATATATATATATATTTATAAGTTTATGTGTTTATTTTGTATATTTTTAATGTCATTATAATACAAGTATATTACTTCAAGGCTACCATATTACATTATGATATCAAATGATGTACGAAATAAATTAAAATGATAATATCATTTGTAATATACATCTATAGATATTACATCACACACACATACCCACACATACATACACACATACACATATATATATATATATATATATATATATATAATGTAATGATATCCAATTATAATTAATCGTTTCCGATATCCTAGTAGGGGAAGTCTCCAATTAACGACCCATAAATGATTATTTGTAATTACTTATTCGTTATTTAATATATTAAATTTTTTAAATTTTGTAATTATGATAATATTATGGCAATAAATATATTGGTTATTTTAAATTGTTGATATAACTATATTGACAAGAATAAACGGAAAGTAATGAGATACATAAACCTACCTAGTACCACCGACCCCTTCATATATTACTGACCCCCTATAATACTCATGGTGGAAATAATTGTAGTATTATAATATCCAACCAAAATAGCAGACATGAATATATTTAATGAATTACAAAACGTTCGCATTTTTTTATTATAGAATGTAAGTTTAATATTCAAATTAAATGTATATTTAAACTTTATATTTTTATATTAAACTTTAAATTAACTTAATATGAATATAACTACATATACTAAAGGACCATTGTATTGTGCTGTTAATTGTGCTATTATAATATATATATATATATATATATATATATAACATATATATATAACATATATATATATAACATATAACGCTGTTAATATGATATACACAAATTACGAATAAGTTAAAGTATAAAAATAAAACCTATTTTAAAATCAATTGATTGGATGTTATAAATCACATGGGGTCGGTACTAGGGTAATTTAGGGGGTCGGCAATAGGAAAATCATATGGGTTTCTATAATTAAGATCTCTTTAATAAGTATGCAAATTAAATCATTGTTATACTGTTTATGAACATTTATTTAATCTACAATATTATGCATAGAATAACGTTTTAATGACGGCTTGGACTCAAAGGTTAAGGACTTAAATGTTAATTAATAAAATATTTACAATGATTTAAAAATAGTTACTATTCAAATATTTAAAAAGTATCAAATAACAATTATAGGATTGAAAATGTTGACAAACAAAATACCTATTCATATTTACCATTAAATTACTAACAGTTCGTATATATATATAATTATTTGATATATCTTATTAGTTACTAAGATACGACAGGGGTGTCGGTATTAGAAGCCTGTCGGTAATCGTAGACTTTCCCCTATAGGGTATAGTTAACTATACGAACGACCTTCAATCGTTGCACTGACCTTGATACTCCGTATACGGAGAATCGCGCAGGTACGCCGCGCAGCCGAAGTCGATGAGCTTCACCCGCTGCGTGTCGATATCGATGAGGAAGTTCTCCTCCTTGAGGTCGCGATGTACGACGCCCAGCTCGGCGCACTCGTCGACCACGGTGACCACCTGAGCGAACAGGTCTCGCGCCTGCGCCTCGCTCAGACGGCCCTTACGCGTGATGTAGTCGTACAGGTCGCGCGACTTGCTCGGCCGCTCCATGACGATCACGTAGCAGTCCGGCCGCTCGTAGTAGTCGAGCAGTCGGATGACGCCGGCCAGCCGCGAAGTCTTACGTAAGATCACCACCTCTAGCGGTACCCGTTGCCCGTTTACGTCCTGTGTGGGGGCGGGGCGGGGGGGGTTACGTAACGGGTGGTAATCGGGCGGGTTTAGCGTTGATCGCCGCGACCGGCGAGATGGAATAATGGGGACATTGGTAAACAATTTAATGTTTTTATCGGAATTTCGCCAACCATCTATATTATGTATCTGCGTAACATATATATATATATACGTATATATATATTATATTATATACTTTTGTTCGGCATGCATAAACCAAGTCGTTTTGTTATTAAACGTAAACCCAATGTTAATTGTTGTACCATGTCAACACGGGTATCAATTCATATCTATTTTTTTTCCATATTTTTTTTTATATATTTTGTTGTTTACCTAATAAACTATATATTAATATACGTATATACGTATATATTTATCTAAAGTCACGTGACATACCTTGTCCCAGTTGGTGATCTTATCCCTGGGTATCTGCTTAACGGCCACCGGAAGATTATCAAGCTTGCGGACCGCCTTGTAGACCGTCCCGAACCCTCCTTCGCCCAGCTTCGAGAGAATCACGTACTGGCTCTCGAAAGCCTCGCTGTCCATCTTCACTGTCGGTGAGCGTGTGTATAGCGTTAGTATTTGGCGTATGTGTGTGCGGCACCTGAACGATTAGTTGGCACGACTAGCGAGTGAAATGTGACGAATTAGAAGTACCGCTACATGTTTTAATGTAGCGTTATTATATTTAAAAAGCTATTATATTATGAAGTTTATTATTAATCATGGTCAGGTATATATATATGGTATTTATACTAAAATCTGATAATAATAATTATAATAATAATAATAATATATAGTATTATAAGGAAGCTGGGGCTGCTCTTAGTTGAAATACTTTAATTATTCTTGTGGCAATTGCATACTCGAAGTGGTGATCACTTACCGATTGTTGCTAGGCTCTCGATGTATCAGTAAGTGTTAACCTACCGATTAGCTCCGAGCAATGCGCATGCGCACTGCAGTGTATGGTAACCATGGTAACCGCTGATAAAGCATGCGCAACAGTTCAGTGGCACTATCATGTCATCGAAGCGTTTGCAAGGTAGAGGCTCGCAAGCTTAATAAGGAATGGAACTTCCGTTTAATCCCAGAACGAAAGTGTTAATAAGCTACTGATAGTAATGGGGATGATGATAACAATGAAAATAACGTGTTGGGGAAATAGAATCATTATAGATAATTATCTGATTATAATCATTATAATCATAAAACGGAATGTCAGAACACTTAACCAATCAAGGAAATTTTGAGAATTTAAATGAAAATTAAAGACTATTTAGGTAACATTCTTCCGTTACATTGAATCCAAGACGATAGTGAAATTCTGCGAAATAAGTGTGACATCACGTGATGACAACAATAGCAAAAGTAACAATAGGTATCAATAGTTAATGTATTGTACTTCGATGTATTTAGACAATTATTTTGTATTCGTTCGTAATATATTCTTTATTTCTATATCATAGAAACTATAAATATGTACTCTACATGTTTACAGATTTGTTTTTAAATGTAAATTGTGTTTAAACATATACGTGTAAAGAAGTGTAACAATAAATATGATTGAAACTAATAAGAACATTCATGTGATACATATATGTATATTTAGTTATTAATGTAAGTATGTTAAACATATATAGCAGGGTTCGTTCTAGCTTTCGGAACTTCACGTTATTTACAGTAAAACAAGACGGCAGGGTATTGAGAAAGATGTCACTAGAACACATACAGCACGATAAACATATATATATATATAATTATTTATAATTTAATTATATTTATTATACATTATTTGAAATTAAAATGTACTTTCATTGTATTATAATACAATTGTGTAGTCTTTATTGTAATGTAATGAGTTATATAGTATTACTAATGACCCCATCAAAATAACAATAAAAATGTACACACACACATATATATATTATATATAATATATATATATATATATATATACTTTATAATACTAACTCTTTATCAAGTTAGCTTTAGGTTTTTGACGTAACCACTTAGGTTTTACATACCATTTAACGGGTAACTGCGACCTACCCCTCTCGCTGTAATACTCGTCTACGAGTTCATCGGTAGTAACCTCGCTGACGTCCAGGGTCAAGTCTATCGTGTCCATCTAACGTAAGGGTAATAACACTTTTATAAAACTTGTAAGAAGTTAAGTTTAGAGTGAAATGAAAAGCGAATAATTCTTATCGCACGAGAAGAGTGTCGTCTTATAGTATCGGTTAACGGAGATGGACATATATGTCCTTAACTACGGGTGGTCGTATTTGCTATCGGTTTAATTGTTGAGAGAATCGGCAGCGAGTTGTTAAACTTGCTAAGAAAGTTATTAAACATGTATTTATAATATGTATACACTTAAAAAACTGTATAATTTATAAGGAGAAATGTTAATCATAATGATCATGTACATAAAGCCTCAGTATGTCATCAGTATGGTGAACACGTTTGTATTTACGTAGCTACTACATGTTAATGGCCCGAACGAAATATAATTAAATATGTGATTTTAAAATAGTAAATAGTAATTTAAACCTACATTTAAATCTAAAGAATCATTTAAAATATCATCATATAGGACTTTATAAAGTAATACAGTTGAAAGTTCTGTATTGAACTAAAATGTATTTAGAGAAGTTTATTTAATAACGTACGTATTTCAATCAGATTTATAATTATTATATTATAACTAAACTTGTATAATAAATATAATATATATTGTTATCATCCCATCCAGGAACTTAGATGAAGTTTTCACTCATAACCATATATTTAATAAACCTAATGTCCATTCGAAGCCGCTCTCATGTTAAGGCATCCATGGTTTTAACGAGAGCTGATCATTTATTTATAAACAATTATATAAGATCACTTCTAAATAATATTTTAAGACCCATTTTATAAAATTAATTAATGGTCCGGACGAGGATCTAACCCGTGTCCTACTGACCGTATGTCTGACGCCATATATATATATAATGTATTTATAGATAATGTATTTTTAGATAATGTATTTATAGATAATGTATTTATAGATGATGTATTTATAGATAACTATGTTAAAATAACAGTTATATCTAACCCGGGGCACATAGTCTACGGTCTCGGGCTTATCAGCGTGTGTAGCGGTTCTCTTAGATGTATTTGTTATCGATGTTGGTATAGATCTTATGCATTTTGTTGATGATGCTTGTATGCGATTTTCACGATCAACTTCATTTTTAATTGCCCTCGCAAAATCAGCCTTTGATTTACTCATAATCTCCCTTTAAATAACAATATTACTCTATATAGTGATTATATATATATATATATATATATATATATATATATATATATATATATATATATATATACTTAAATATAATTAAACTCGTATAATATAAATCGTAATCTTTATATTATATATTTATCTAAATATTTAATATAATATTTAATATTCTCTTTTAGAATAATCATTATTTTGTATATCGAACAGTCCGCAATTACATCTCTACCTGTAAATAGCTATTACTGATTCATAAAATAAAACTGACCTATACGTGTTATAGATATAAGCCATTTCCGGGAAGTTTATTATCAATGGTTACATTATCCCAACGAATATACGATAAATAGGCCCTACCTCTAATACCTACCACTAATGGAGGATCGATTGATATCATTATCTTTTTAGTTTGATTCACTATAGTGCATACATTCGTTGTTATACGATTTCTTCTAAATCAAACTAAAAAGATAATGATATCAATCGATCCTCCATTAGAGGTAAGTCTATAGACTGAAATTGCGGTGTTACAAGACGACGAGAAAGTTATTTCCGACATACATTACGAATCCCACCGAACAGTAATAGCCTCATAATAGCAACATAACAGCATATTAAATAGCCTCAAATGTTTACATTGTGCTATTATGCTGCTATTATGTTGCCATTAAATGTCTATTACGCTGCTATTAATTTGTCATGCTATTAAATATGCTATTATGTTGCTATTATGAGGTTATTACTGTTAGCTGGGATAGGTGAACGACGTTCACTGAACACTGTGATGATGATTAAAGTTATCAGATTCTGAAACAATTTGTAATCAGTTATTTAAAATGATAGTTACCTATCTAACATATAGCAGACTAGCTCTTACCGAATGCATTGACTGAATTAATATGTTATCAATAACTACGGAGTGTGACTGTGGTCCACATGCTGTGGATGTAGAGTTGAATATAGTAAGAAGCTCCGTTGTTGAAGAATTCGGTGAAAGATTTCGGTCTTAATAGCCAGTTCTGAATGTCGGCTACGCGTCAAATACACGCGTGATTGATACGGTGGTAAAGGGTTGCGGGGGAGCTCAATGAATGGCTGAATATCATCCTGAATAAGCATAAATAATAGGTTACATTAATGTAACTCAATTAGAGAACTCTAATTAGATATATTAGCAATATTCAAGTATATACAAGTAGTTCCGGCAACTTTCCGGGCATATTTTAACTTTAAAACGATTATCAAAAAATATTTTGAGTTACTAATTGAAGAATAGACCCACTATCGTTACCTTTTTCAATTGTATATACAAATATATATGTGCGATTTTGGTAATATATAGATATTGATATCTATATTTTAATATTAATATTGGTATCACATAATATATATATATATATATATATATATATATATATATATATTATAGTTGTATTATTATGTATACTCCCCATGTGAAGTTTATTAAAATGAATTTTACTCAGTTCTTTATTTTAATATATTAATTATTTGTTAAATTAATTAACTACATATATATATATATATATATATATATATATATATATATATATATATATATATATATATATATATATATATATATATATATATATATATATATATATATATATATATATATATATATGTATACTATATATATATATATAAGTTACAAACTTTTTACTATGTGTTTTCTTAATGGATTTCGAAGGTAGTAAAATATTCTAAATAAAATCAAAAATATTATAAATAGTAAATCATTATTAATTATATATATATATAACCGAATTATAAAATCTACAACTCGACTTATTTGCAATAAACGTAATTTTGATATATCATATACATCATATACATTTGTATATATATATATATATATATACTAGCTGGCTAGGGCTCGGCTTCGCCCGTTTTCGCTCATAAAGATCACTTTGTGATGTAATGCAGCTAAAAAAAACCAAGTAGAACAAAACTAAACCAATTTAATAAACCAACACAAATATTTTTAAATTTTAACTTTTTTTTAATAATCTATATTTATATTTCATATACGATATTTTAATTACATTTTATTGATATAAATTAATATAACCTAGTCTTTTTATTCTCAGGAATTTGTATAATCATATAAATCTTACCTAACTTCAACACATATTTTTTTCGTACGTATTTAGCTCGTATATTTTTATTTTAATGATTTATTCTTTTTTTATATATACTACTATAGTACTATAATGCTATAGTATCACTCGGAAAAAAACTACCAATATTAAAACTTACCCAACCTAACAGTGAGAATAACTAACACTCACAATATCAATGACCAAACACAAACATATATCAATATGTTTTATAGGCTCACTCGGAATGTAATGCAGCTACAAAAAACTACCAATATTAAAACTTACCCAACCTAACCACAACAGTGAGAATAACTAACACTCACAATATCAATGACCACACACAAACATATATCGTGTTTTAATAAATTACGCTACAATTACGATTACGATATAGGATATAAATAAATAACGCAATATTAATCATAATTCGATGAATGGCGAAATGCAGCTCGGCCCAAAAATCCTTTAAGGGCGGGTGGGAGTGGGGGAGGGCGGGCGGGGTAGTCGTGTTTTTATATCGTTATACTAACGGAGTTGGTTGGGTTTTGGGTTGGGTTTGGGTTTAGCTATACAGTTCATATATGTTTTATAGGCTCACTCGGAATGTAATGCAGCTACAAAAAACTACCAATATTAAAACTTAACCCAACCTAACCACAATAGTGAACATAACTAAAACTCAAAATATCAATGACCACACACACATACACACATATATATATATGTCTTAACATATTATTTAGAAGTGATCTTATATAATTGTGTATAAATAAATGATCGGCTCTCGTTAAAACCATGGATTCCTTAACATGAGAGCGGCTTCGAAGGGACATTAGAGCCATATATGGTTATAAGTGAAAATGTCATCTAAGTTCCTGGATGGGATGAAAGGACTCCACCAAATAAAAATAACAATATATGCTTTTATAGGCTCACTCGGAATGTAATGCAGCTAAAATTATAGAATAGATTTTAGAAAAAATATTTTTTTATAAATCTATATTTTTTTCTTGACTATATATGTATATAATATGGCGAAATATTAAAACAGATCTGTACCCCAAATTATTTATATTTTCATGATTTTTCATATTTTTTACAGGTACTTTCGTACTCCGAATCAAATAATTTATACGAAAATGTTACTGGAAGTCGGTCAAAGACTACTCTAAAATCATGTATTTTTCACTATTTCGGCCGTAGCTATAGCTATCTATAGAATAATATAAAATATTATAAATCGACATTTACAACATTATAATCTATTTTAATTATCTATTCGATAAAGTTAAAATTATTGAAATCGAATCATTATTGTAGATTTTGATTTTATTACATCACCGTATGTGTTTAATAATTTATGTTTACATGGCGTAGATAGGAAATAATTATTATAAACTTGTAACGTACAAAATATTAACTCAATTTTACTCGTTCTTGAACTTTTCCACATTAATACGTGTAAATAAATTCCGATGCGCCAGTTTTTATTTCGATATTCAAACAGGAAGTACGATTTCGTAAATATACGTAATGTATTCGAACTTAAAGAAACTCATTTTTACGAAATTATTTACGATAAAATTGTTCACAATAAAATTTGTTATTAAAAATTTTCTACCGAATTTAAATTTTTCGATTATGTAAATATATATATATATTATATATATTATATATATGCTATATATATGCTATATAGATGATATACAGATGCCCAGATGCTTTATTTCATCTATAATGTCTTCTCTAAAAATGGTACCAATTGACTTATAAGTCAATTGGTTAATTAGTGTACTAATAATACGTTTACAAATTAAAACACAACTTACTAAAATATTACATACTGTTTTTACAAAAAAATACTCCGAATACTTAAATGACCTACTACGTGTATATGTATGCGTGTGTGTAATTCTCTAAAAACAGATTATTCAACGGACATACACATACATTATATTATATATCAGTATTAAGACTGCATAACACTAGTTAGCCGTGTTATCTGACCCTTAGTAACCCTCTAATAAAGTGATGATGACCAATACAAATATAACACATTAATGATATTTGTCGACGTTCGATGCGCTAAGTCTTAAGGGGTTAAAAGTATCTCCACTCGATAGTTATATTTAACTAATTTCATATATATATATATATATATACGTGTAAATGTGTATAGGTATACCTTATCCGTTGCACGAGTATGTCCGCGTGGTTTCGTGTCTGATGCGGTGACGACAGCCTTCTTAGAGGTTCCGGCACATTCACCCGCGGATACCTTGCGTACTCGTCGCGAAACCATTGTTGTGAGAGAGAGTGTCGGAGTGGTAGAGACTGGCTAGTGTAGTGTGTGTTGAGCGCCGCTTAGTCGAGTGATTATTTAACTCGAATATATCATACGTTACGTGTGTATATGTATAATATGTAATAGTTAAAATACGTTACTTACGATGTCGCAATTAAGAATAATATGAAATAAACTAATTGAACGAAATTAACGTAACCGTTTATATTCACCGAAATGAAATATACTCCTGAAATAGTGAAATGTAAACAAGAAATAATCGTTTAAAATGTTGTTGATTTAGGTATACAAATAAATACATGTTCATTTGTACTTATCATTTCGTATATATATATATATCTATATATAGGTATTTATTCCTATATATATTGCCTTACCAGGTCGAGCTTGCTCGGTAATCCATGACATGATATTTCCACCCTTCTCTATCCTCCATCGCTGTTTTAATCTTGTCTATCTTTGTAAGATTCGTATCCTCTCTTAATTGATCGACGTACGTTGTACGTCGTACGTCTTTGCTGGTCGTCCGTATTTTCGTTTACCATGATGTGGTTGCCAGAGTATTAGATCGCTTGCCAGTTCATATTTACTTCTCCTACAGCGTCCATAAAACCTTAATATTTGCATTCGTATTGATTTGCTGTTTTTTGGTATACCACCATATAGTTGTTCATTTTTTGATATGATCTCTCCAGGATTTATTCGTTACAGCACGAAGCATACGAGTGTAGGCTCCATCAATCTTCTATCTATCGATTATGTTAGAGTCCATGTAACGGATCCGTAAACAAGTACGGATTCAGATGCTGCTCTGAAAAAGTTTATTTTGAGACCTTCACTTAACTTTGATTTCCATATTGATTGCATGTTATTTAAAGCGGCCCAGGCTTTAGCTATTCTTATATTTACATATCTGTCAGTTGACTTAATATAGCTTACTAGATATTTGAAGTCTTCTACTCGTTTTATCATATTTACGCCTATATGCAAAGTAGGTATATATATAAACCTATATATATATATATATATACCTTCCATATGTAGGTTATTGTTTTGGTTGAATTTGATGTATTCTGTTTTATCAGTATTGATGTTGAGTCCACTTATGTTTGCGGCTAGTTCAATTTTCCGTAATAGAGTAGGCATTGGCATCTTATAAGGTTGGTAGTACCTATTACTTGTAGTAACTATTACTTGTAGTACCTATTACTTGTAGTACCTATTACTTGTAGTACCTATTACTTGTAGTAACTATTACTTGTTAGGGCAATGTCGTATGTATAGTCTATGTCGGTAATTTGTTCTGAAGAATATCGTCTGTTTCTTCTTTCAGTTAAAGTAAATCCGAGTTCTCTGTCATTGTTCAAAGATGTTTTTAGAATATATTTATATATATATATACTATAGTCGAGGCAGATTATAAAAATAAATAGTGCTAGTAAATCTCTCTGTAACACTCCGGTGGTAGTCTCGAAGAAAGGTGTATCTCCGTCTGTTGAACGTACCATTAACCGTATCGAGTGTTATCATAGAGCATCATTATTGCATTAACTTTTTCTTCCGGTATTCCATATTATATAAGTATATATTTCACCTTTTTCGGTTTATTGTGTCAAATCCTTTTGAAAAATCAATGAAGAGGATTGTTAGTGGTATGTTTTTATCTTTTACTCCTTCTAACATTCGTCTTATAGTCAGAATTTGTTCTTTAATAGATATATTTTTACTGAAAACATTTTGGTTTCACCTTAGAATTGGGTTAATGGGTTAATTTATGGTCTAATTCTTTTTAATAACATTAAGTTATATATTTTGGCGGATATTGCTGTTAGTGTTATTCCTCTGTAGTTTTTAGTGATGGATAGGTTTCCTTTCTTTGGAAAATAAATAATACATCCATCTGTCCATCTTATATATATATATATATATATATATATTATATAGGACTTACCTACAACTTATATTATAATATTTTTAATAAATAACATTATGAATTTAATACATATAATATTTATAAAATATATATAGGTCATAACCTATCAGTTTAATTATTTATTAAATAAAAACAAAATATATATGTATACATATATATTTTGTATATATTTTATATGTATATATACATGCCTATAGGCATATATATATGTATATATATATATATATATATATATACATTATAATGCTATAGCATATAGGCTACGTATAAATACTATTAAAAAGTAATGATAATAGTAATTTTAACTTTCAGTACAGTCACAATATGCATTCAATGTGTCGATCGACATGATAGTTTATATCTAAGGCATGTCTATGGCCTATTTAAGGCTTATATAATGCCTATCTAAGGCCTATCTAAGACATATCTAAGACATATATGAATGTTCCTACATACTTATAAGCGCTACAATTACCTATATCCTGGTATTATATTCTTGTAACTTAGACGTATTCGTTACTTATTATTATTATTAGACTAACCTATGAGTATTAGATATAACATATTTATACGGAATAATAAGTGAAAAGTTTCATTATTTTTCCATTATTAAACGAATAGGATATTAAGAGAAACGTATCTACTAATGTATATTAACGATAATTGTCCATTAATTGTTTTCTGTGATATCTACAGACTGTAAGCTACAGTTTAGGTAATGCCACCTATATATATATATAATATATATATATATGTGGATATGTATTCATAATATACAAAATATAGTAATGGTTGAGTTATTGTACCCACTATGGGTGTGTGTTTAGAGTAATGATACATGCAACATATATCACGCTTGTAATGTATAAATGTAGCATGAATAGATTTTATCAGACCGTTCCAAGGAACCAAAAATAGTTGCCACACCTAGTGCGGCAACTGTATAATGCACTAGTTGTCAAAGTATGTAATTAGTGGAGTTTCCGTTACTGGTTATTGGCACTAGTTCTAAATAGAAATACAGCAACTCATCTTGCAACTAGTGAATATCAGAATTATTACACCCATTTGGCACTAGTTCTAAATAGGAATACAGCAACTCATCTTGCAACTAGTGCATATCAGAAGTATTGCAACCCATTGGCAACCGTATTCCATCTATATTTATATACATATATATAAAAAGTAAAAATAGATTTATATATATATATATATTTATTTATTTGAACGATCGGATTCCTTCTTCATTTCTTTTAGCTTTAATCCAATTTGGGGTGATTCAAAATATTTAGTTGCGCACACATCTGTAAGAGATATAATTATTAGATAATATATAAGTAAATAGCTAGATATAGATAAACATATAAGTAAATAGCTAGATATAGATAAACATATAAATAAATAGCTAGATACAGATGAACATATAAGTACAGAGCTAGATACAGATGAATATATAATTAAATAGCTAGATACAGATGAACATATAAGTACTAGACTAGATACATATGAATATATAAGTACTAAGCTAGATACATATAAATATATAAGTACTAAGTTAGATACAGATGAATATATAAGTAAATAGCTAGCTACAGATGAATATATAAGTACTAAGCTAGATACAGATGAAAATATAAGTAAATAGCTAGATACATATGAATATATAAGTACTAAGCTATATACAGATGAACATATAAGTATTAATCTCGATACATATGAATATATAAGTAAATATCTAGGTACAGATTAACATATAAGTAAATAGCTAGATATAGATGAATATATAAGTACTAAGCTAGATACAGATGAACATATAAATAAATAGCTAGATACAGATGAACATATAAGTACTAAGCTAGATACATATGAATATATAAGTAAATAGCTAGATACATATGAATATATAAGTACTAAGCTAGATACAGATGAACATGTAAGTAAATAGCTAGATACAGATAAACATATAAGTATAAGCTAGATAATAGTGTTGGAAACGGTTTCGAATATCGAATCGAATATTCGAATATTCGATTCTTTCAAATAGTAAATTTTCGAATTTGACAGATATTCGAAAATGTCGAATATCTAAATCTTATTATTCGAAAAATTCGAATATCAAAATGAAATTATTCGAAAATTTAATTTAACTATGTGAAAAAAAAACGATAAAAGGCATGCACATATTTTATTATACAATAAACAAATAAATTAATAATATTTACCCTAAGCTATTTACTTCCGTTTTAACCTTAACCGGTGATTTTAACATAAATCATTATTTTATTTAAAATAATAGAAACTTATTTGTATTTTTAATACATATAATGTTTATTATAATTTAAAATAATAGAAACATATTTATTATCATTACTAAATATAATTTAATTAACTTTAAATACTTTATTTAATTAATAAATAAATATTATATACTAATTCATTATTTTATTTTAAATAATAGAAACTTATCTTTATTATTAAGTAATATAATTTTACTTATAATTTAAAATAATACTAAATATAATTTAAATAACTTTAAATAATTGTATTTACTTTAATCGATAAAATAATTTCTGACGAGGTAATTATCAGATAATTCATTATTTTATTTAAAATAATAGAAACTTATCTTTATTATTAATAAATATAATTTTTATTATAATCTAAAATAATAGAAATATATTTATTATCATTACTAAATATAATTTAAATAAATTTATTTTTAATCGATAAATATTGCTTATTAAATAATTATGAATTGTATATCAATAATTTACGATAGTTGATTACCACTTTATTAAATATAATTATAATAAATATTTGTGTGTAAAAACTAGTATGGCAAGTAAGAATGAATAATTTAACTATTTGAAAACTTTGAATATCTAATTTAATACAAATAATACTATTTAAAACCTTTAAAGTGTATTTATTTATTATTTTAAACCTTCGAAATGAATAATTTAACTATTTGAACCCTTTGTATAACTAATTTAATAAAAATAATACTATTTGAAACCTTCGCAGTGTATTAATTTACTATTTGAAACCTTCGAAATGTATTTATTTACTATTCGAAACCTTCGAATGAGTGAAAATTTCCAACACTATTAGATACATATAAATATATAAGTAAATAACTAGATACGGATGAACATATAAGTACTAAGCTAGATACAGATGAACATATAAGTAAATAGCTAGATACAGATGAACATATAAGTACCTAGCTAGATACATATGAATATATAAGTATTAAGCTAGATACAGATGAATTTATAAGTAAATATCTAGATATTGAAGAGGGGTAGATATATATATATATTTTTATTTAAGCAAATATAACATATATAGAAAATATATAGTTAAAAGTATAAATATTTGCTAACGTTATTTTCAAGATACATCTCAAGAGAAAGGTCATGAACTAATTTTTTAATTTTTATTTTTATTTAAGCAAATATAACATATATAGAAAATATATAGTTGAAAGTATAAATATTTTCTAACGTTATTTTCATCTCAAGTGAAAGATCACGGACTGATGTTGTCATCTCTAAGTCACCCCGTCATTGATTATCACGAACTGCTGTTGATGTATTGATTTTTATTTAATAAAATATATAGTTAAAAGTATATATATATATTTTCTAACATTATTTTCATCTCAAGTGAAAGGTAATGGTATATTTGTAATCTATAATGTGGAATCACAGAAGCGGTTACGGATGGCTGTATCAATCTCGAAAGTGTCACATCACTGTATATTTTGGACTGTTGTTGATTGATTTATTTCTTATTTAAGCAAATATATAGTCGAAATATATAATAGAAATAGTTATAAATATAAAGTATAAATATTTGCTAACGTAGTTGTTATCTCGAAGGCGACAATATATGGACTGCTAGTGATGAATGGGTGATTAATCATCAGTGACGATTATCACACATTATAATTACAAATATTGTAAATGTATACTTTTTTAATAGTATAA
Organism: Osedax fenrisi; assembly: GCA_964019155.1. NCBI lineage: Eukaryota > Metazoa > Annelida > Polychaeta > Sabellida > Siboglinidae > Osedax > Osedax fenrisi. Next base: position 17,699,593 of record OZ025239.1, on the reverse strand, counting down.
TGGTATTTTATTAAATTATTTGGATCAAATTAACTGTACGATCAACGGACAATTTCGGCGGACATTGATGTCCGTCGATCGAAAGTTAATTTGATTGTATTGTACTTTAGCATATAAATTTAAATTTACGATCGGCGGAAATATATACATATAATACAATACAATCAAGTGAAGTTAATAATATGATATTATATATTCAGCCTTTTTATTATTTAATATTATATTAAATATCATATTTAATATGATATATTAAATATATTAGAAATTAATATAACATTGGAACACTACCTTTTCTTTATTTAATATATTATAATTATTAATCGAAACTTTAAATTGTAATCAAATATTAAAAATAAATTAATATACATATATTATTCAAAAATTCTGATTATTATAAGTAAAAAGGTGGATATTGAATCTGGCCGCCTAGATAATTTTCATATTTTATGGGGCGTGTCTAACTTCTTAAAGATAATTAAATATTCAAATATTTAAATATAAATGACATTTCTGTAAATATTCAAATATTATAATATTATAATATTAAAACATGTAAATAAATGTAATGAGTATTCAGATATATAGAATATATACAAGTATATACTAATATATTGTATATTGCACATTTAACATATAGCATATTGTGATACGTATAGATATTATTTAAAATGTCTAAATAATCCCATTTAATAAAATAAATACGGAAATATCGTATAAGAATTATTCTTCGAATAAATAAACATCTATTCAATACGCATACACACTTGAATAATAAGTTTATCATAGTATGTTATATATAATTATATATGATTCATTTAACTTATATTTTACGATGATGCGTATTGATATTATTTAAATGGTAAAATATTCACATTTAATCAATATAAATAAGTATATATCGTATACTAAATATATACTTGTAAATATATACTTATAGCATTTAAAACATACATATCATATTTGTTTGTTATATATTAGTAATGAACACTTAGTTTTCATAATATAAATATTAATTTAAAGCATATTATTTAACATTTTAAAAGTGTATAGTTAAATACGAATTTACATTATAAACAACACATAGTTCCTAAAAGTAACCCGCTATATGTGGCACCAGGGTATTTTGTATACAAATTCGAATTACACGATTTCGCATAAGTGTTATATCTTTCCTTCGGAAAATCTTTGGATATAGTATAGAATTTAAGTTATAGAAATTTCTATTAATATATACATTGTAGAAAATGTACAGAATAATGAAGCTGCTAACATATACATTATGTTTGTTTTAATATATTTATAATAAATTCTAAGGTAAATTATATATAGGGAATTATGTCTAATACGGGCCAGTGTGTAATACGGGCCACTGCGATATCTCAGTAACTATTGTTCAAATCAAAAAAATATATATACAAGATTTATTCAGTATCACATTTCTATTAACAAGGTGTATTTTTTATTTTAATATTTGCATTTATATTTCTAATATTGATCAGTATATCAAAAAATAGTTTACAAATGAAAATTTACTAAATAATTATTTATTTATCCACAATTTTCGTTAATAAATATAAAATTAATTAAATAATTCAAAGCACAATTGGAAAGATTAATTAAATACAAAGAATATAAATATATACAATCAACTGTATATTCAATATTAAGTGCGTTGGGGGTCATTTAACAGGTGTATCAAATGTTTGCAATACGGGCCACCTAATGTTAGCAATACGGGCCACATGAAAATGAACCAATGAAAATGCTTGATTCTATGTTATTATTTTACAATATTATATAACTGAAATAAAATGTAATATAAGTGCGTGTGACATCGTGCGTGCCATCAACATTCATACCATCGATATAAAGAAAAATGATTCATACATGCGTTTATTGATAGATCGAACTATTACGAGAGTGGTTATAATGAATGTGTACATTATTATCATAGACATTAATATATATACGTACATATATATATATATATATATATATATACTGTATACGCATATTCTCATATATGAATATACATATGTATTGATATATAAAGGCATATTATATGTTTAAATATATATGCATTTATAATATTGTACATATATTTGAATATATGAGAGGGAATATGTGTAATCGTATATGTACGATTGTATCATATATACCCAAATATGTATACGCATAGATACATACTCATATAAATATATATATATATATATATATATAACTTTAGTAAATGTGATATTATTTGTAATTATATCAGTGTATCAATATTAATATTAAATAATAAAATCATAATTGGTATCTATAGATATCTA
>OZ025239.1:17647081-17692081 GCA_964019155.1 Osedax fenrisi | reverse complement strand
GCAATAGATCATGATTGTTTAATTATAGCTGGTATATTACCTAATGATTATAATAATCTAACACAATCTAAATATGCGTTACACTTACTTTCTTCTCCGTATTTTAAATGTATGTGTAAAACATGTATAAACTCTAATGATATAGATAAATCGAATAGTATATCAGATTCTGATTCTATGAATAGTTTAAATAACTTATCTAGTAAAATCAATGATATGCATAAAGTTATATGTATGCATTCAGATAGTATAATTAATGACAGTGACAATGATGACATAAACAATAGTATTAATACTACTCCTACTTACTCTGATATTCTTCGAATTAATAATAATGGGCCTATATCTACTTATAGTATATACAATAAAAATCACAATCTAAAGCAGTTAATTTGATCCCATCCATAGTAATTGAACATATTTCATCATCTAATAGAAATATTGAGTTTATTAAGAAATTATTTATATCTATCGATGTTGATCCTAATACTATTAAACAACTATCATTTCGTTTGCATTTCTGTAATATCATATTAAGTTCTCCATGTGCTAGTGATGCATTAATATCTTGTATTTATGCAATTCATGCAAGCATAACTTCACTATGAATATACCTACTCCTATATCACAATTAACATCTAACACCCTAAGTGATATTACTCAAAACTAGATGAAATTAAAAATATAGTTGATAATACTTATATAATTACTAATACTAATAAGAAAACTTTCGCTGATGTATTAATAAATTCTATTGAGCCTAAGCTTAACACTATTTCTGATAACATGAATAAATCAGGCAATCATTCAAATTCTACGAAATTAGATTATAAACTTTCAATTACTATTGAACATATAGATATTAAAAATTGCAACACTGAATATATTAAATCTTTATTTACCCTACTGAATATCAGTTTTTCTTCTATTACAAATATATTTTTTCGTAACAATAATGCTTATGTTTACTTTATTAATTCCTTTTCAAAATTTGATTTTTTATCTTGTACTAGATTATCTAGATCTAAATTAATAGGCACCGACTATAATTATATTTTCATTCGTGATTATTTAGATAAATACATTTTTAAAAGAGGGCGGGTTTATTATCATGCATTTATATCGAAACTAATAACAGATTATAAATCGGTTTTCAATTATAAGACAAAAAATTATGAATTGCGTCCATTGATTAAAATAGATGGTATTGATAAAATTGATTGGATTTGTAATTCATTTGTACCTTCTACTATTCAATTTGAGGAATGGAATACCTCTTTTGAAAAATTTATTTTATCAAAGAAATCTAATAGTCCTAATGACACCGAATCCTCAAATGGCTCTTTTTCATCAGACTGACTAGATGAGCCTAATCATAATATTCCATCTCGACTTCCTAAACATAATATATCTTGTTCTATGTTCAATGCACGGTCAGTTCGTAATAAGGCTGATATTATACATCAATTAATTATTTATTCTAAAAGTTCTATAGTTGCTATTACTGAGACATGGCTGACAAATAATGACTCTTCCATTCCTTCACAATTGACTCCAACTAATTTCGATATTATTCAAGCGAACAGATTATCACCATCCCGTGGAGGAGGTTTAGCTATTATTTATTCTTCTGAATTTAAGCTACTATCATCATCCATTCCAAGTACTATCTCTTGCGAAATACTCAGTTGTCGTTTCTTGTTACATAATTCAATTATTATTCAATTTATTCTTATTTATCGTCCACCATCATCAATATTTAACAACTTTTTATCTGAACTTGAATCCCTTTTTGAATCAATCTCGACAGATAATTTGATAATTCTTGGTGATTTTAATGTTCAAGTGAATACACATTCGTTGTGCTCTGAATCATTTAAGAAGCTTATCTATGAATATTCTTACAATCAACTTGTTAATTTTCCAACACATACTAGTGGTAATACTATTGACTTGATAATTATTCCCCCTGATTCAGCTATTATTTCAAAACCCACTCAAGGTAACCTGATTTCTGACCATTATGTTATTTCTTTTGATATACTTGTCTCTCCTTTTATATTGAGTGACCATGTTAAACACTACAGAAACATTTCAAAAATTAATCTACAATTGTTCATCAATTCTGTATATGCTTATATATCTATTCATGATACATCTTTAGCGAATTACATATCTTATGATAATTTTAATGATGCACTACGATATTCCCTTGATGCACATTCACCTTTATTAATTAGGACCAAGAAATATGGTGCTCACTCTCCTTGGTTTAACAATGACCTTGTTCTTCTAAGGAGAAGACTTCGCTACCATCAGTTGAAATTCAAGCGAAGCAACTGTTTTACCCATCTTGAATCTTTCAAAAATATAAGATCTTTGTACAAGAAAAAATTATCAGCAGCAAGATCTTCCTTCTATACTGATAAACTTAATAAGTATGGCACTTCTACCAAAGAAGCTTTTAAATTAGCATTTTCTCTAATTGGTAAAAATCGGAATAAAAATCTACCAGATGGTTCTGATGATAATCTGTGTTCTTTATTTGCTAACTTTTTTCAAAATAAAGTTTTAAAAATAATAGATGATCTTCCTGTAGTAGATTCTATTTATTTTGAAAGTTCACCCTCTTTCTCTGATACTCACTGGTCTTATTTTAATTTACCCACTTCTTCTGTTGTCCTTTCTCTCATGTCTTGTTTGAAATCCAATTCCCCACTTGACCCTGTTCCTCTTAATTTACTTCGTATATTATCTCCCTATCTAATTGATATAATTACTGGTATAATTCGTGTATCATTATCTTCATCCATTGTACCACAATCGATGAAGTATGCTTACATCACTCCGATATTAAAGAAACATAATCTCGATTCTTCCATACTATCCAACTATCGTCCTATTTCGCAATTATCATCAATTTCTAAGACTATGGAACGCATAGTTGCGCGTCAGCTTATTGATTATATCATATCGAACTCTATTGTGGATTGCTTTCAGAGTGCATACCTTCCCAATCATAGTACAGAAACTGCCCTAAACATTGTGTTTAACGATATTATACTATCTATGGATAATAAGGCTTCTTGTTATTTGGTTCTTCTTGATCTGTCTAGTGCCTTTGATACGTTAACTCATATGATTCTTTCTTACCGTCTACGTGAAATAGGTATTCATGGACAGGTTCACAACTGGTTGATGTCATTTGTATCTAATAGAATATCTTCGGTAAAGATCAAGTCATCTTTGTCGGCTCCATTTGATCACACTCATGGCGTTCCTCAAGGATCAGTACTGGGTCCGATTCTTTTTATTTTGTATATTCTTCCCATTAATTTGATTTTTTAAAAATACCCAAATATTCGTTATCACCTCTTTGCTGATGACTTACAAATTTATACTTTTTTTCCACCTGGTTCTGATATTGACATAATTCAACTTTCAATTGCTAACTGTATTAAAGATTTAATCTCTTGGTTTTCCTGTAATTCACTTTCATTAAATATTACTAAAACTGATAGCATTATACTTTCTAGATCTCTTTCTTCAATTACTCTCACTCATCCATTCCTTATCTCACTTCCTATCTCAAACACCATCACTACTCTAGGGTTTACTATAAATAATGTATTAGATTACTCAGTACATATATCAAACACTGTCCGCACTGCTAATTATTTCCTGTATAATATAGGCAAGGCTCGCTCTAAGCTAACATTTAATTTAACTAAATCATTATTACATTCATTAGTTTGTAGTCGACTTAGATATTGTAATTCGCTTTTAATTAATATTCCGCAAAAATTGATGAAAAAATTCGATTCAATACAACGTAGAGCTGTTCGCATATTATTTAAGCTAAAGCGTAGTGATTTAACCATATCTATACATTCCATAATGGCGACTCTCGGGTGGTTGCAGTTTCGAGATTTATGCAAGTTTCGACTTCTATGCATTACTCACAAGGCTATATATATGGGAGTTCCGTCTTACCTATCGAAGGGACTCATAATTCGAACAACTACTCGTCCGAGTCGCAAATGTGAGCTGATGAAACTCTCTCTACCGCTTGTCTCATCTATGTATGCAGATGCTGCTTTCACGGTTGCTGCTCCGAAATACTGGAATAGTCTTCCCGATGAATTACGCACCATGTCATCATTTATGAGTTTTAAATGTCGACTACATACATATATGGTATCATTATAATATCTTCTTTTTAAATTTATTATTATTTGCGTAACTATTTATTTGTTTTATTATTTCAACTTGACGCACATAAACGTCCATCGTTTTCTGAGTCAATAAACCTTTCTATTATTATTATTATTATTATTACTAAGATGTCGTTCTTTACTAGCAAAGTGTCCTTTATATGATAAATTATTCATTAGACCATATCTTGAATGGGAAGTCGTAAAGATGGGTAGACTATTTTATCACGTATTTAAGAGTGAGCTACTACCTGGTTATAAGTCTATTTTTAATTACAGAACAAATGTATATGAGATTCGTAAATTAAAGATGTTTAATGATAAATCTATAACTGATTGGAAATCATCTGCGTATATCCCTACTGCTGATGAAATAATTGAGTGGGAAAAATCACTATCATTATTTATAAGTAGCAAAAAAGAAACTGAAACTGATTCTGTTAATCTTCAATGACTATCTAAGCTAGACAATAAAGGAAGTGATAATTCATATGTAACTTGCATATTACTAAATTGTAGATCACTTAGTTCTAATTTTGAACTTATTATGGATTTGATATTTGATCTAAAACCTTCTCTGTGCTTCTTTACAGAAACTTGGTTGCATTCGTCGGATACTTCAACGATTTCACAATTTCCTTCATATTTTACTTTTATACATAGATCTAGAAATAATGACAAACCTGGAGGAGGTATTGGTATATTAGTTAATAATAATGACTTTAATATTAACTCTTATAATTATCTAGACTTAGTATTATCTAGACTATATAGTTGTGAAGCCATGACTGCATGTATTTCCTCAAAGTCTCGTGTATTATCACCATACACTAAATTTAATATTATTATAATTTATAGACCACCAAATAAAAATGACTACTCTTTATTTTTTGACGAATTCTCTGATCTAGTTTTAAATTCGGATCCAATTAATACGATCATAGTTGGTGACTTAAATTTTCATTTTAATTCTTTAGTTTCACCCCATTCGGATTTTTGTATACTACTAGATACGTTATCCTTATTGCAACATATCACATTTCCCACTCATATAAAGGGTAACACACTTGATTATGTTATAACTAACTGTAAAGCTAATATTATTTCAAATACTATCAGCTCATCACTTATATCTGATCATTTTTCAATTGTGTTTAATATCGACATTCCTAAGTCACATATCATATCAAATGCTTGTTCTTACCGAAGAATTGATTCTATTGACACTAATATATTTGTATCTGATTTTAATGATCTTGTCTTCCCTGGAATTGATATAACGCAATTGAATGGTATACTAGATTTGTTATTGAATAAACATGCCCCTTTAGTTACTCCAAAGATATCTAATACGCATAGGGCTCCTTGGTATAATACAACTTTAGCTAACCTAAAACGTAGAACTAGATACTATGAGCGATATTTTGTTAAAGGAAGATCTGATATATCTTATAAATTATTTCGAAAGGTTCGTTCTGAATATAGAAACTCCATAAAGGAGTTTAAAATAAAATATATAAAAAATACAATTGAGTGTTGCTCAATTAACTCTCGTAAGTTTTATTCTCTTATTAACAATCTCACTGGTAGGAAGAATAATATAACTTTACCTAATATACCTGATGATGAAATATGTTCAACTTTTATAAATCATTTTCGGGATAAGATTACCATGATATGTGATACTATTAAAATTGCTAAATCTAATATTAGTATTAATCTCGATCCATTTGCTCCCGACTTTATTCCTGATTCTAATTTTGCACGGAATTATAGTTTCTCAGATTTTTACATGGTTTCAGATTCGGAAATTTATGATTTAATTATGTCATCTTCGTCGACTAGTCCTAATGATATTTTACCACTTAGTCTTATTAAAAAACTTTCTTATACCCTTGTGCCGCATTATTGTTCTATTGTTAATTTTTCTTTATACACTTCTAATTTTCCTACTATATTTAAACATGCGTTAGTTACTCCATTATTGAAGAAGTCTAACTTAGATTGTTCTAACCTCTCAAATTATAGACCTATATCGAAACTACCTATGCTAAGTAAAATAATTGAGAAAGTTGTTAGTAAACAAATCAGAGAATACCTAATGATTAATGATCTTTATGATGATTTTCAGAATGCATATCGACCAGGACATAGTACTGAGACTACTTTAATAAAGTTAATTAATGATATAATAGGCTACTTAGATGATTCAGAACATGCGAAATTACTTCTTCTTGATCTATCAGCTGCTTTCGATAGTTTAGATCATAATATTCTTATATCTAGACTAAGATCAATAGGTTTTAATGGTGCTGCACTAAATTGGTTAATTTCATATCTATCTAATAGAACATACTCTATATATATTAAAGGTATTTATTCACCAAATGAATCTCTAATATATGGTGTTCCACAAGGATCTGTATTGGGCCCGTTATTATTTATGATTTACATTCTTCCTCTTTCTAAAGTTATTAAACAATTTACTAATATAAATTATGTAATATATGCTGATGATATTCAGTTATACTGGAAAGTACCTACTAGTAGCAATAATGTACCTAATGAGTTAACCTTGTGTGCTCAAAATGTAAGAAAGTGGCTTATTCTAAATAACCTTTTTCCTAACTCTTCTAAAACTAAACTACTTAATATTTCCCTTAAACCTTTTATTTTTCCCACTATTACATTTGATTCTACAGTTATTATTCCAAGTGATTGTGCTAAATCTCTTGGAGTAATATTAGATTCAAAATTAGGATTTACTCAATTCGCCACTTCGCAATGTAGATCCGCTAATTTTAATCTTTTTAATATTAGAAAAATTAGAAAGTACTTGAGTACGGAATCAACAATTGCGTTAGTGCAATCTCTTGTGTTATCTAGATTACAATATTGCAATAGTTTACTAATTAATTCCAAACTGAAATTATTTTATGGATTAAATAGGGTTATTAAATCATCTACAAGATTAATCTTTAATATTAAGAGGTGTGACCAAATAAGTATTACAAAAAAATTAGGCGATTTAAATTGGTTCCTTATGGACAATATGTGCAAATTTAAAATACTAAGTATAACTCATAAAACTATTATTTTGAAAAAGCCTATATATTTAAATAAACTCCTTAATGAAGAGCTAATGAGAAACACTCGTCTGCAATATTCAAATTTACTTTCAGTGCCGAAAATAAATCTGATGAGAATTGGGAAAAGATCGTTCGGCTGGGCTGCTCCTTCCATGTGGAATTCTCTTCCCAAGTCATTACGATGTACAAGGAGTCACACCGAATTCAAGAAGAAATTGCGAATTTTGTTGTTAATTATTTAATTAATTTATTAATTTAATTATTTATTTTTATATATTCTCAACACTTGTGAGATTTTAAAATATAACGAGTGTCTAAATAAATAATTACCTTACCTTACCTTACCTTACCTTACCTTACCTTACCTTACCTTACCTTACCTTACCTTACTACTACTACTACTACTACTACTACTACTACTACTACTACTACTACTACTACTACTACTACTACTACTACTACTACTACTACTACTACTACTACTACTACTACTACTACTACTACTACTACTACTACTACTACTACTACTACTACTACTACTACTACTACTACTACTACTACTACTACTACTACTACTACTACTACTACTACTACTACTACTACTACTACTACTACTACTACTACTACTACTACTACTACTACTACTACTACTACTACTACTACTACTACTACTACTACTACTACTACTACTACTACTACTACTACTACTACTACTACTACTACTACTACTACTACTACTACTACTACTACTACTACTACTACTACTACTACTACTACTACTACTACTACTACTACTACTACTACTACTACTACTACTACTACTACTACTACTACTACTACTACTACTACTACTACTAATTGTTCAAATCATATCTTCAAAATAGATATTTTTCTATTCAGATTGATTCTCTGACATCCACACCTAGGTCAATCCATCATGGTGTACCGCAGGGATCTGTTCTCGGACCAATACTCTTCAATATATACATGATCCCAATATTTGATATTTTTAATAAATATCCAAATATTGGCTACCATTCCTATGCAGATGACCTACAAGTATATATGATTTTAAAAGACCCTACTAAAGATATACCTATACTCAACAACTGCCTTGAGGATATACGAACATGGCTAAACTCAAACTCTCTCTCATTGAATAGCTCAAAAACCATTGCACTCCATATTTCTTTATCAAATAAGTCCACTATTCCAAATATATATATTGGTAATGATTGTATACCTTACTCCAGATCAGCCCGTAATCTAGGAATTATATTAGACACCACATTATCATTTACACATCAGATCTCCAATATAATTAAATCAGTAAATTTTATATTATACACTATACAAATTATTAGACCTTCAATATCCACTGACATTGCTAAACTACTTATAACATCTCTTATTCTACCTAAATTAGATTACTGTAATTCGATTATTAATGGTATACCGGATTATTTACTACATAAACTACAACTTTTGCAAAATTCAGCAGTCAGACTCATATACAATATAAATAAATTCTCTAGAACACACATATCACCTTACATGAAAATATTACACTGGCTCCCAATTAAATACAGAATAATATATAAAATATGTATGCTAACCCATCATGCCACTCATCACAGCCAACCTGACTACTTACATACTCTACTTACTCCCTATACATCATCACGCCCAATACGACTTTGCCTCAAGTATACTCTAGTCATACCAGATTTGCGTAATGTATCCATAAAACAAAAGAGAGCCTTCTCAATATCTGCACCTATAGCCTGGAATAGACTTCCTTATAACATTCGTTCTATTCAATCAACCATGTTATTCAAAAATAAGCTTAAGACATATCTTTTCTCTTTGGCTTATCCTAATAACAACTAGTCAACATTTAATGCACGGCCGAAAATTTCTGATGAAGTTGATGGCAGTGCCTAAAACATTAGGTTACAGGTTACTACTACTACTACTACTACTACTACTACTATTACTACTACTACTACTACTACTACTACTACTACTACTACTACTACTACTACTACTACTACTACTACTACTACTACTACTACTACTACTACTACTACTACTACTACTACTACTACTACTACTACTACTACTACTACTACTACTACTACTACTACTACTACTACTACTACTACTACTACTACTACTACTACTACTACTACTACTACTACTACTACTACTACTACTACTACTACTACTACTACTACTACTACTACTACTACTACTACTACTACTACTACTACTACTACTACTACTACTACTACTACTACTACTACTACTACTACTACTACTACTACTACTACTACTACTACTACTACTACTACTACTACTACTACTACTACTACTACTACTACTACTACTACTACTACTACTACTACTACTACTACTACTACTACTACTACTACTACTACTACTACTACTACTACTACTACTACTACTACTACTACTACTACTACTACTACTACTACTACTACTACTACTACTACTACTACTACTACTACTACTACTACTACTACTACTACTACTACTACTACTACTACTACTACTACTACTACTACTACTACTACTACTACTACTACTACTACTACTACTACTACTACTACTACTACTACTACTACTACTACTACTACTACTACTACTACTACTACTACTACTACTACTACTACTACTACTACTACTACTACTACTACTACTACTACTACTACTACTACTACTACTACTACTACTACTACTACTACTACTACTACTACTACTACTACTACTACTACTACTACTACTACTACTACTACTACTACTACTACTACTACTACTACTACTACTACTACTACTACTACTACTACTACTACTACTACTACTACTACTACTACTACTACTACTACTACTACTACTACTACTACTACTACTACTACTACTACTACTACTACTACTACTACTACTACTACTACTACTACTACTACTACTACTACTACTACTACTACTACTACTACTACTACTACTACTACTACTACTACTACTACTACTACTACTACTACTACTACTACTACTACTACTACTACTACTACTACTACTACTACTACTACTACTACTACTACTACTACTACTACTACTACTACTACTACTACTACTACTACTACTACTACTACTACTACTACTACTACTACTACTACTACTACTACTACTACTACTACTACTACTACTACTACTACTACTACTACTACTACTACTACTACTACTACTACTACTACTACTACTACTACTACTACTACTACTACTACTACTACTACTACTACTACTACTACTACTACTACTACTACTACTACTACTACTACTACTACTACTACTACTACTACTACTACTACTACTACTACTACTACTACTACTACTACTACTACTACTACTACTACTACTACTACTACTACTACTACTACTACTACTACTACTACTACTACTACTACTACTACTACTACTACTACTACTACTACTACTACTACTACTACTACTACTACTACTACTACTACTACTACTACTACTACTACTACTACTACTACTACTACTACTACTACTACTACTACTACTACTACTACTACTACTACTACTACTACTACTACTACTACTACTACTACTACTACTACTACTACTACTACTACTACTACTACTACTACTACTACTACTACTACTACTACTACTACTACTACTACTACTACTACTACTACTACTACTACTACTACTACTACTACTACTACTACTACTACTACTACTACTACTACTACTACTACTACTACTACTACTACTACTACTACTACTACTACTACTACTACTACTACTACTACTACTACTACTACTACTACTACTACTACTACTACTACTACTACTACTACTACTACTACTACTACTACTACTACTACTACTACTACTACTACTACTACTACTACTACTACTACTACTACTACTACTACTACTACTACTACTACTACTACTACTACTACTACTACTACTACTACTACTACTACTACTACTACTACTACTACTACTACTACTACTACTACTACTACTACTACTACTACTACTACTACTACTACTACTACTACTACTACTACTACTACTACTACTACTACTACTACTACTACTACTACTACTACTACTACTACTACTACTACTACTACTACTACTACTACTACTACTACTACTACTACTACTACTACTACTACTACTACTACTACTACTACTACTACTACTACTACTACTACTACTACTACTACTACTACTACTACTACTACTACTACTACTACTACTACTACTACTACTACTACTACTACTACTACTACTACTACTACTACTACTACTACTACTACTACTACTACTACTACTACTACTACTACTACTACTACTACTACTACTACTACTACTACTACTACTACTACTACTACTACTACTACTACTACTACTACTACTACTACTACTACTACTACTACTACTACTACTACTACTACTACTACTACTACTACTACTACTACTACTACTACTACTACTACTACTACTACTACTACTACTACTACTACTACTACTACTACTACTACTACTACTACTACTACTACTACTACTACTACTACTACTACTACTACTACTACTACTACTACTACTACTACTACTACTACTACTACTACTACTACTACTACTACTACTACTACTACTACTACTACTACTACTACTACTACTACTACTACTACTACTACTACTACTACTACTACTACTACTACTACTACTACTACTACTACTACTACTACTACTACTACTACTACTACTACTACTACTACTACTACTACTACTACTACTACTACTACTACTACTACTACTACTACTACTACTACTACTACTACTACTACTACTACTACTACTACTACTACTACTACTACTACTACTACTACTACTACTACTACTACTACTACTACTACTACTACTACTACTACTACTACTACTACTACTACTACTACTACTACTACTACTACTACTACTACTACTACTACTACTACTACTACTACTACTACTACTACTACTACTACTACTACTACTACTACTACTACTACTACTACTACTACTACTACTACTACTACTACTACTACTACTACTACTACTACTACTACTACTACTACTACTACTACTACTACTACTACTACTACTACTACTACTACTACTACTACTACTACTACTACTACTACTACTACTACTACTACTACTACTACTACTACTACTACTACTACTACTACTACTACTACTACTACTACTACTACTACTACTACTACTACTACTACTACTACTACTACTACTACTACTACTACTACTACTACTACTACTACTACTACTACTACTACTACTACTACTACTACTACTACTACTACTACTACTACTACTACTACTACTACTACTACTACTACTACTACTACTACTACTACTACTACTACTACTACTACTACTACTACTACTACTACTACTACTACTACTACTACTACTACTACTACTACTACTACTACTACTACTACTACTACTACTACTACTACTACTACTACTACTACTACTACTACTACTACTACTACTACTACTACTACTACTACTACTACTACTACTACTACTACTACTACTACTACTACTACTACTACTACTACTACTACTACTACTACTACTACTACTACTACTACTACTACTACTACTACTACTACTACTACTACTACTACTACTACTACTACTACTACTACTACTACTACTACTACTACTACTACTACTACTACTACTACTACTACTACTACTACTACTACTACTACTACTACTACTACTACTACTACTACTACTACTACTACTACTACTACTACTACTACTACTACTACTACTACTACTACTACTACTACTACTACTACTACTACTACTACTACTACTACTACTACTACTACTACTACTACTACTACTACTACTACTACTACTACTACTACTACTACTACTACTACTACTACTACTACTACTACTACTACTACTACTACTACTACTACTACTACTACTACTACTACTACTACTACTACTACTACTACTACTACTACTACTACTACTACTACTACTACTACTACTACTACTACTACTACTACTACTACTACTACTACTACTACTACTACTACTACTACTACTACTACTACTACTACTACTACTACTACTACTACTACTACTACTACTACTACTACTACTACTACTACTACTACTACTACTACTACTACTACTACTACTACTACTACTACTACTACTACTACTACTACTACTACTACTACTACTACTACTACTACTACTACTACTACTACTACTACTACTACTACTACTACTACTACTACTACTACTACTACTACTACTACTACTACTACTACTACTATACTACTACTACTACTACTACTACTACTACTACTACTACTACTACTACTACTACTACTACTACTATTTATAAGTATTCCTATATATATATATATATATATATAGGATAGGATAGGATAGGATAGGATGGTTTATTTATACACCAAATATGGTAAAGAGAGATTACCCTCACTGGTGTTGTGAACGAACAAACAAAACGAAACAATAACATTAAATAAGGTAGCAATATAATATATAAAAATAGAGATGGAACCAGATCAACATCAAGGAGAGGGTTACTTTAAGTGTAAATTTAAATAGTCTCTGAGACTATTAGCAAACACGTGAGGCGACTTCAATCTTCGTAGGCGGTAAGGCAACAGATTCCATGCTTGTAAAGGAGCGAGAACGCATCACGTTACGAGTAACAGGTAAGTCAAGTAGTGTGGCATCAGACGAGCGAAGATGTGGGAGGATGTTGCGACGAGTGAGCAATCCACGTAAGTATGCAGGTCTGCCTAGGAATAGTGTTTTATGTATTAAGCAGAGAAGCCTAAATTGACACCGTTTTCTAAACGATAGCCATTTCATATTGCATTGATGGGTGTCAGTTAAAGTATGATCGCGTCGCTTAAGCCATATATATATATATATATATATATATATATATATATATATAGAAATAACGTATATAGTATATACTAGATACGTAGGTTACATTAGTAGGTTGCCGTAGTTCAATATGGTATAAATTAGTTTAAATCACTGAAATAAATTAAAGTATGCGTGATAAATATTCTTATAGCGTGAAAATTGTATCATCAATATAACAATTCATTTGATTGGTTGAAAAATGATAACTAGTTTCGCCATCTATTGGGTGTTTTACCCGGCCCGTATTAAAACCACCTGGCCCGTATTACAAAAATTGTTTGCAATACGGGACGGGTACATTTTCGACGATACATAACATTTTTACAAAAATTGAAATTGTAATGTTAGGTATGTTAGGTAATGTTAGGTAATGTTAGTTAATCCTATTGACGTTTATAATATCTAAATCGTGATAAAATTTCATTAATTTCTCATCATAAATAAAAAAGTTATTTGATAACATAAAAAGTGGCCCGTATTAGACATAATTCCCCTATATCTAATTCAGAGAATAATAATAATACATATAATATAAATTATTATAAATATGTATGAGATGAATAGTAATGAATGTTCAAAAGACTATGTAAGATACCTCATCTAGATAAAATAATATAACATATTTAATGTTATGTTAATATAAGAATATGATTAGATATTATCAGTTAATATGTTAATATACGTTATCATTAATATTTACAGAATATAATATACTGAGTTGTTTGATTCCATAATGATGAAAATTAAAACCAAATTTTATACTAAGGAAACATCATTTATACATTCTTATAAATTAAAGGAATCATTATTACAAATAATATAATTCATGAAAAAAGGTTTGTTTTTTAGATTAATATTATTAATCCTATTAATTTTCTACACTAAATGGATGTTATTAAAAAATGTATGAAGAATTAACGATTGAAAGATCGAATGTCCATATAATCAAATCAATCAATAAGTTCAATACCATATGATGAGGATAAACATATACATGATGGAACAATCTCCTAAAATTAAAAAAATATTTTCCGGCATAAGATATTTGATCAAATTTTATTGGTTTGCCCCTCAAGTTCCGTGTCATGTTAGCGTGGATTTAGTAACCTACGAATAATAAAGACATTGTTATGATCTACTATAGTAGATAGTAGCATATTTGATAGATAGTAGATGCAATACATTAGTATTGGCAAATATCAATAAAAAAATAATTAACACAATTGAGATTGATATATTTATAAATAAAAATCTATATTTATATAATAATAAATTATGTAATGTTTATTATTTATTTTCTAATATATTCCTACTTATTGTTATACAAATTAAATATTATGAATTGCTTATAAAAGGGTTAACATAGACTAACGAGGTATACGATATAAATAAGATATAGTTAGTAATTATATTAGTAATAAATAATAGGATATATAATATAAAATAGAAATAAATAGCCCCCCCCCCCCTCATACAAAATATCGTTCCGACGCCCCTACATATATATATATATATATATATATATATATATATATATATATATATATATATATATATTAACCCTGGTAGTATTCCCATGTCGAAGGCAATCTTAGCAATGTCTGTAGCTGTGTCCTGAAGTTCACAATTTAAGTACAACATTCTGCAGAATCGAGACTGTGTGAATATATAAATATATATATATATATATATATATAAATAAGATAGATAATTATTATTATATATTAAGATACGTACTATAGTATATAATATATACTATATATATATATATATATATATATAATTTATGTGATATTATTAAAAATAGAATACTATACGTATATGTATATGTTATAAAAATGGTATGGATAGCGTTAAGAAGCAGATATATTATACAGGCAAGTTAGACTTAGACTGCAGTAGTACAGGTGTACGACTTATCAATTAATACGATAAGGTCAAAGTTCATACGGATAATGCTATAGCGAGTTAAAGGTAACACGGTTATTAAGTGAGACGTGGTGATTTATATAGGTAACCATGTATTCTTCCGATATTACTTGTTCTATAGTAGTGTCGAACGTTTTCAACACCAATCTATACATTCGACCTAGGTTCTTCTTGGGTACTTTGGCTGCCGAGCATATCTCTACATATATTGTTTATATTGTAGTATTGTAGTATAGTATAATATGTGTTTACATTTATAAAGAAAAATAGTATCATGTTTATCTAAATTGTAACATAAACTAATCATTAAATGTATATAAACAACATATAGATATAATTATAATTAATTGTTTACATTATAATGTATTTTTGATAAATTTAATACTAATTCATTTATTAGATACATATGTAATTTATAATATTTATTATATATCTAAATTATATTATATTATCTGTATATATATATATATATTTATATTCATTTAACTTATAAAAAATGAGTGATAAATCATTGTAAACATTGTAATATACAGTATATACTATAGATATTAACCTTTACACGTTATAGATATACCCTCATGTTGACACGCTAAATAAAAGCACGCCGCAACTATTGCGTCTATCTTACGTCCATGTAAACCTATCTCACTGTAGACTTTAGTGAATATTAGATGTCCTCTATCCTTTAATATGGAGTGAATATCGTATGTGTTGTATAATAGACAATAGGTACCTACTACGTACCTACTACTAACTTATATAATAGATTTATCAAATTTATATTTTTAGTAGGACAAATAAGATTAAAGAAATAAGCTGAGTTATCTATATATATATATTATATATACAAAGATTTTGCGAAGCAAAGATATTGGACTCCCTATCTATCTCTAGTACCTCAAAATGTAAATTTAAAATGAAAAAACAACATTAACACTAGATGGCGAAATAGTATATGAAATGTTAAAAAATGTGATATTTTAATAAATAAATTGTTATTATCGACACAACTTTGTTATTATTAATTATATCAAAAAAGTAAAATATGAAACTTATATTACTTTTTCATCCTCTTTCCAATGGTATCAATAATTTTATTCTAGCTTTAAAAAAATCCTAATTGATAATATATATCATCATTTATAATATACTATTATATTATATATAAGATATTATAATAATTATATTACATTACTATATATAGGTATAATATAGTATTTAATTAAATAAACAATATTATATAATCATTATAATAATGTATAATTAAAAATGACAAATAATTACGAAATATTCACAGCTCCAATTTGAATTTAATATGTTAATAATTCATAGTTTTAGAACATTTAAAATTAATATTATAGGTTAAAATTAATATCCTACTTTTAAACTTTGAATATAATATTCTTAAAGTATATTACAAATAACCACTTATATTTCAACATATAATGATATAGTTTTCTATGCGAATGTTTTAATTTAAAATATATATTATTAAAATATTGATATTTGATGAAACTATCAGTTCAAAATTACAATAAATATAGAAAATTCTTATAATCAGACTAATACCGCTAGATGGCATTATCGAATTATTAGATTACACAAATATATATAGTGCAATATCTTTCCTTTGGAAAATATTTGATATATAGTTCCTAAATATTTCATTATTTATTTATAAAATAAATTTACAAAATAAAATATTTTTAAAATGCCCTATTTGATGAATTACCCACTACCTACTACCTACTACCATTATGTAATATGTAGTCTATTCAATAGTATATAGGGCACGACATAACATGATATATCATATAGCTTTATTAAGTAATAATATATATATATATATATATATATATATTATATTATATATTATATGTTAGTATACTGAAATGTAAACCACTAGGTTCTTCGGTAGTTTCAACTTTTCCGCAATTTCTGAGAGATTGTCAAACTCCCTCGCTATCAGCTTAGTACGGAAAACAGTTACTCCTGAACTCCTGGTTATTGTAATTATTCTTTCTGAGCTCGTTGGGTTTACCGGGCTACTGTTGCGGGTGGTGATATCCGCAGCATCCATTATAGAGTTCTGTTAATAGTATACTATTTATTTATATATAGTTTATTGACTACAAAAACACATGGTGGTTATAGGCGTCGTTAGATAATAAAAAAGAAAAACAAAAATAAATAGAAAACGAACAATAAAATAGAATGAATTACAACGACTTAAAATGGACATACACTTTACGTTTAAACAATGAAAGTGATATTACAAACGAATATCGTGTGAATATAGGCGTGTATGCAATATAAATATATGGACATATGAATAATGTTTATCGCCCTATATCAATATATTAAAGGCGATAGCAAATATATAATGTCAAATAATAGATCACAATTATCACATCGTCATATATGAGTCATACTATAGTATATTACCTGTTTACATAAATTTATGAAAATAGTACACATATTTTGTATTATATTACTCTTTAAAAATCACTATAAGGATTAGTAAATTATTAAAAAAGCACTATTAGTAAATTATTAGTATTATTAGAATTATCAGTATCTTAATATTATTTGTATTACAATAATACATAGGTTTGTTGTTTTATCTAGTTAACATTCATTTTATTAGTATTTTTATCTGTTGTTTACATTTTTATTTTTATTTACATTTTATTTAATGACCATTTAAAAAAAGCACTATTAGTAAATTATTACTTATTTCTATATATATATATATATATATATATATATCATAATATTACATGTATTGTACATTATTATATTACCATAATATATAGGTTTAGTATAGTATATAGTTTAAAATTCATTACGTATTTTTATCTACGGTTTACCTTTTATTTTTATTTACAATTTTAACGCCATTTTCTATTTTCAAAGATCATCGAATTTTATTATTTTTATTTATTATTAATGTACACTAAATATTCACTTAAATTCAAATATATCCTACTACTACATTATACGAATATCCTGAGTTCAAGTAAATTATATAGGCCGCTGTCCAGGAGGATCATCCCTTTACTGGCATGCTTTGGTTGTCGGTTACCGGGTTAAACCTTCGTGACATTAATTTTAGTATAGTATACATCCAACTAGTTTAAATTTATATGTATACGTATATGTGTATGAATGCATTATACACACGTGTACTATTGTATTATCTAGGTTATTGACATATATATATATGTGTGTGTATATATATACGTAAGAATATATATTTAAATTTGTAGTTAATTTTGTATTTAGTTAATACAATATAGTTAAAATCATTCTGTTAATTAGTACTAAATCTTAAAAGGTTATATACAATTGACTTAAACACACACAAATATATTTAAATATAGTATTTTTAATTCCTTGATATTTAATGGAAAATAGAAAATTAAAGTCTTATACTAAAGATTAATTTAATATCTATAAGAAAATATAATTCATATTAATTAATTTATGATTATTGGAAATGTTTCTACGATCAATTACATATACCATATACATTCGTATAGTAGTTACACCCTAAAATCGGGTTGTAGTGACAGTCAAATGGATTCTGATTGGTTGTCGATAATATTGCAATTAATGAATTAATAAATATAATTCAATTGCGTGTGTATACAAAATTATTTAAGTATTTTTTAGAAATAATCGGGAATAATAGGTAACAAATAGTATTGTAATGTATTTCCACCTACCGGTTATTATTAGTACTAATGCATGTCACTACTACACTCGGGGTGTCATTACTACACGCATTGGAGTATAGTAATGACACCCTCGTTATCTCAAGTGTTAACGATTATATTAACAAATGTTAATAGCAATTATTTAGATAATATTAATTTATATACAATATAAAAAAACGTTATATAGAGGATCAATAGTTTAAGAGTTATTGCAATATATTCAAAACTGTCACTACTATCCACCTTTCCCCTATGTAAAATTATAATGTATAGAACAAATATAGAAATTATAGGACATTTTATATAGATATAGTATAGAATTTAAGTTATAGAAATATATACATTGTAGAAAATATACAGAATAATGAAGCTGACAACATATACATTATGTTTGTTTTAATATATTTATAATAAATTCTTAGGTACATTATACATATAATTTATATATATATATATATATAAATTATATATAGTTATGAATAAATACATATTATTTATATGTGATAAATAAAGATAAATGTAGTACAAGTTATTAAAATAAATATGTTAATGTAATATATCATATATTATATATGCCTATACACATTCTAAATAGTTATGTATTACAAATATAAACATAAAATTAAAACATATAATTATATTTTATTTAATAGAATTACATTTATTTATTCGAATATGATAGCGCGTCACCACCCATAAATAAACTATTAGTCATATAAATATGGCGCCTCTAGTTCACAACAATATTTCCATATGTGTAATTATGATTGTACAATTTATATTTAGTAAATTTAAATGAATACATTGTCAGGCAAGTTTAATAAATAACCTACTATATAAGATTTATAAATATAATTCATAGTAATATATTGAATATTCAAGTTTATATACGTATTTATATATGTTTATTTATTCTTATACGATATCTGCGTATGTAGGTATGTAGGTATGATTAAATGTGAATATGTTGCCATTTAAATAATATCTACAGGCATCATCGTAAAATATAAGTTAAATGAATCATATGGTGAATATAAGTATATATAACATGTATACTATCCTATACTTATTATTCAAGTGTGTATGCGTATTTAATAGATGTTTATTTATTCTAAGAATAATTCTTATACGATATTTCCGTATTTATTTGATTAAATATGATTATTTAGACATTTTAAATAATATGTATACGTATCACAATATGGTAAATCACCTATATGTTAAATTAACTATATACAATATATTAGTAGGTTATATACATGTATACCTATATACATGTATATATTCTATATATCTGAATACTCATTACATTCATTTACATGTTTTAATATTATAATATTTGAATATTTACAGATATGTCATTTATATTTAAATATTTGAATATTTGAATATTTAAATATCTTTGAGAAGTTAGCCACGCCCTATAAAATATGAAAATTATCACGGCGGCCAGATTCAAATGTAACCACATTAACACTATAAGACCAATAGAAATAATATTAAATACTGAAAATGAAAAACAAGTACTAATAAATAATTCATATAAATTAAAAAATACCCAATATAAAATACCCAATATAAAAATATAAGCATATCTTATGAATATTCCAAAGATCAATTATTAGAAATTAAAAAACGGATGAATAATAATGATATTATCAATTAATCCATAACTTTAATAAAATACATGATAAAACAGATGAACATAATTTAACAATTATACATATTAATATTAGAAGCTTAAAACATAATGTTGAAAATGTAATTGAATTCCTAAGTACTCTTACTATAAAACCACATATAATATGCCTTTCAGAAACTTGGCTTAATAATATAAACAATTATAATTTAAATATAGGGGAAAGTAACCTATAGGTTACTATAGTACCGTATTATAATACGGACATTTTAACAATAAATGGTCTTAACATTTTATGACTCATTATTTGTATTAAGAAATTATAATATATTAATATTATATGATTATAGATATTATTGTGATTTTAAAATTTTATTTAATCTTTAATTTCATAGATAACGGGGGTGTCCGTATTCGGTACCCGTGGGTATGTGCATGTCCGAATACGGATACACTGTGTTATAATACGTACAGTGTACTCGTACACCCTATACAAACTAGATAAACTATATATTATTGATGAATCAATCAGACAAATCACAATTACATTATTTATAATTATTTTATTAATAATTTATTCTAATTTAATTATTAATAATTTATTTATTTTTATTATTTTATAATTAATAATACAATTTAATTATCTAAATAATAAATTGTTTAGATTTAGCTTTATTGGTGGTATTAATATTATAACCCCGCGATTTTTATGAAAATCAGAATAGTTCATACGCACCGTGTTGATTGGTTATAAGGTGTCCGTATTAAGACATCTACTTTTTTAGACTATTTGTATAATTATGAATATTTTATTCATTACATTTTAATAGTTGATAATGTTTGATATTTATGAGGAGTAGGAACAGTATATGTGGCAGAATACAGTGGAAATAACTGCGTTTTAGCAAAGCCGCAAAGGGCTTTGGTTTTAGTATACGCTAATAGAATGTTACTATTTCTCAAAATATGATAAAGTGCAGTAATGTTAGGAATTAAGGAAAGAGGAGAATCAAATATGACACATAATATGGATGTATTATACTACATATATAGGGGAATGAGATATTACAAAGTTATCAATAATACAATTAGGGAATTAAATAATATATATAGAAAGATTAGACAATATAGTTTTGGAGAAATTAGGATAACATTATTTAAATTGAACAATTATTAAATATAAATAGTATACTATTACATATAATTGGAGAGTTGATCATTGAGACATGATGTTGAATTAGTGGGAAGAAACATATATAGCTGAAAATATAATACATATATATATATATATATATATATATATATATTTTATCTACTCGCTAGATAAGGTATACCTCCGCGGATCCGACACGTGAAATGTCCTCGGTAGAAGTGGAACATGTCCTCCACTCGGCGCTAACACCGATAGTCCTACCGGCCGCACCACCAGGCACCGCACCGAGGACATATCGCCGTATAACCGGCGACAATGTCCTCTATTAAGGGCACCCGGCAGTCGTGATTCAGTTACACGTAAAAGATACAAAAAAGGACAACTTTTGAAAACTCAAATTTTATAAATAAATCAAAATAAAAAAATACCACAATTATTTCGTTCGCTATTTTTACGAGTGACGGCCGCCGGTTGAAAAGGGCACGCTATTCTCGCACCCGCACCGCTGTGCGAATAGCCGCTCGTTACGTAACGCTTATCGCGCACACCGCACACCGGTGCGGGAGGGAATAAATGTCGAAACCGGAATGCGTCGATGTCGTATATTCCCTATAGTATATAATATTTATTTAAATCTAATAATTAAATATAATTCCTGAGTAGATATGAAATAAGAATTCAGTATCATAGATAGTGATTTACTCTATAGGGGAAAGTAACCGAATACGGACAGTGCCCGAATACGGACACTCTCGGTATCTCAGAAACCATAAATCCTACAAAAAAAAATGTTAATGAATAAAATATTCATAATTATAAAAATAGTCTAAAAAAGTATTTTTTATTTTTTAATTATTCAAAATATTGCTAATATATCCAATAAACTGATTTTGTTATTACGTTTTTAAATTTATGAAAAAAAATTTTAACTTAAAACCTTCTCATGAATATACAAATATAACGATATCAAATATAATACTATATTATTAAATAATAAAGCATTCTAAAAATTGTATTTTTAATTTCTATATTGGTTATCAAATATTCATTAAGTTATAATCATATATCTAGAGGTCATATAAGTTCCTAATACAGAAACTCTAAATTTCTTAATACGGACAGTGTCCGTCGGACACCCTATAACCAATCAGCGCATGGCATATGAACTATTCTGATTTTCATAAGAATCGCGTGCGTTATAATATTTATACTACCAAATAAGCTAATTCTAAAAAAATTATTATTTAGACACTTAAATTGTATTATTAATTAAAAAATAATAAACATAAATAAAATATTAACTAATTAAATTACAATATATTTTTCATAAAATTAATTATAAATAACGTAATTGTAATTTGTCTGATTGATTCATTAATAATATATAGTTTTTCTTGTGGTATATAGGGTGTCCGTATTATAACACAGGGTGTCCGTATTCGGACATGGGTACCGAATACGGACACCCCCGTTATCTATGGAATTCAAAGATTAAATAAAATGTTATTATCACAATATTATCTATAATCATATAATATTAATATATTGTAATTTCTGAATACAACTAATGAGTCATAAAATGTTAAGACCATTTATTGTTAAAGTGTCCGTATTAGGTTACTTTCCCCTATATATAATATATCATATATAACAATTGTTTACACGAATGTATAATATATATTATATTTGTTATGTATATATTATATATATGTATATATACATATTTAATTATAACATTAGTATCTAGGAATATAGGTTTACCTATTATAAATACCTAAACTGCAGTGCCTTATTTAATTATATGAATGTAGGGAGGGGGGCATATTCCAAAAATTATTTTTTTCTCGATTGTATATGAAAAACAATCTAATAATATACATTTGCTGATTTATAATAAATAGATATGATTGCGATATGTCGATGTATGCCTATAGTTGTTGTATAGTGTGTATGTAGTACAGAGCTAGAGAGACATATGTCTCTAGCTCTACGGTATGTAGACATGATGTCATTAACATGGTAACACATTCTGCGTTAAGAAGAGAGCCGATCATTACGAATAATAGAAATAAATACAATGGAATATTACTGGCAGTTTGGAAATAGTTTCAGGAGTAATTATTAGTCTATTTGTAATATAGGGGAGAAAAGTATACTTATAAACATATATGTTTAGATAATGGTAGTATGTTATGCATATTATAATAGTGGTATATAGGTGGGCATTACTTATATATATATATATATATATATATATATTGTTATTGTTATTTTTATTTGGTGGAGTCCTTTCATCCCATCCAGGAACTTAGATGAAGTTTTCACTTATAACCATATATGGCTCTAATGTCCCTTCTTGTTTAGGCATCCGTGGTTTTAACGAGAGCCGATCATTTATTTATACACAATTATATAAGATCACTTCTAAATAATATTGTAAGACACATTTTATAAAATTAAGTAATGGTCCGGACGAGGCTCGAACCCATGTCCTACTGCTTGTGTGTCTGACGCCTTAGCCACTGAGCCACACATGCAGTTAATAAACATATATGTACGTATATATTAATATACATATGAGTATACGTAAATATGAATATATACGGTATAATAATCATATACATTATAATCACCTAATTGTAATGTCTATGATAATAATGTACACATTCATTATAACCACTCTCGTAATAGTTCGATATATCAATAAACGCATGTATGAAACATTATTTCTTTATATCGATGATATGAATACACGCACGAAGTCGCACGCACTTATATTACATTTATTTCAGTGATATAATATTGTAAAATAATAACATAGAATCAAGCATTTTCATTGGTCATGTGGCCTGTATTACTAACATTAGGTGGCCCGTATTTCAAACATTTGATACACCTGTTAAATAACCCCCACGCATTTAATATTGAATATAAAGTAGAGTGTATATATTTATATTCTTCGTATTTAATTAATCTTTCCAACCGTGCTTTGAATTATTTAATTAATGTTAGATTTATTAACGAAAATGGTGGATAAATAAATAATTATTTAGTACATTTTCATTTGTAAACTATTTTTTGATATAATGATCAATATTAGAAATATAAATGCAAATATTAAAATAAAAAATACCCCTTATTAATATAAATGTGATACTGAATAAATCTTGTATATATTTTTTTTTGATTTGAACAATAGTTAGGTATACTGAGATATCGCAGTGGCCCGTATTACACACTGGCCCGTATTAGACATAATTCCCCTAATGTATATATAAACTATATATATATATATGTGATACATAAAGATAAATGTAGTAAGTTATTAAAATAAATATGTTAATGTAATATCATATATTATATATGCCTATACACATTCTAAATAGTTATGTATTACAAATATAAACATACAATTAAAACATATAATTATATTTTATTTAATAGAATTACATTTATTTATTCTAATATGATAGCGCGTCATCACCTATAAATAAACTATTAGTCATATAAATATGGCGCCTCTAGTTAACAACAATATTTCCATATGTGTAATTATGATTGTAAACTTTATATTTAGTAAATCTAAATAAACACATTGTCAAGCAAGCTTAATAAATAACCTACTATATAAGTATTATAAATATAATTCATAGTAATATCAAAGATTTTGCGAAGAAAAGATATAACACTCCCTATGCATGCAACGTAATTTAGTAATATCCCCAACCGCTGCTAGCAGTAGTATCTAAATCACTGAAATAGATTTAGGTTCGGCTCTGTTTGCATACAACAATTTTTTCATTGCTCTATTAAATTACATGCAATATAAATTAGCTTTTACTCACTAAATATATACTTATAGCATTTAAAACATACATATCATATTTGTTTGTTATATATTAGTAATGAACACTTAGTTTTCATCATATAAATATTAATTTAAAGCATATTATTTAACATTTTAAAAGTGTATAGTTAAATACGAATTTACATTATAAACAACACATAGTTCCTAAAAGTAACCCGCTATAGGTGGCACCAGGGTATTTTGTATACAAATTCGAATTACACGATTTCGCGTGAGTGTTATATCTTTCCTTCGGAAAATCTTTGGTAATATATTGAATATTCAAGTTTATATACGTATTGAATAGTTGTTTATTTATTCTTATACGATATATACTTATTTATATTGATTAAATGTGAATATTTTGCCATTTAAATAATATCAATACGCATCATCGTAAAATATAAGTTAAATGAATCATATATAATTATATATAACATATATACTATCATAAACTTATTATTCAAGTGTATATGCGTATTGAATAGATGTTTATTTATTCGAAGAATAATTCTTATACGATATTTCCGTATTTATTTTATTAAATGGGATTATTTAGACATTTTAAATAATATTTATAAGTATCACAATATGCTATATGTTAAATGTGCAATATACAATATATTAGTATATACTTGTATATATTCTATATATCTGAATACTCATTAAACTTATTTACATGTTTTAATATTATAATATTATAATATTTGAATATTTACAGAAATGTCATTTATATTTGAATATTTAATTATCTTTGAGAAGTTAGACACGCCCCATAAAATATGAAAATTATCTAGGCGGCCAGATTCAAGTGTAACCAGCATAGATTTATAGTTTAATAATTTGTAAACTATAAATCTATGGTAACCAGTATTGGTTGTAAAGGTAGCTGGACGAAGTCCGCACATTAAAAAATGAAATATCCGCACCCGCAATACTAAAACCCAAACCATATATCCGCACATACCAATTCGTGTATATAATTTGGTATGTGCGGATATATGGTTGTAGGTTTTAGTATTGCGGGAGTTGCATGTGCGGATATTTCATTTTTCAATGTGCAGACTTCGTACCCCATCCAAAATTAATCATTTTTAAAAACATTAATATTTATATTTTGTATTAATAGAAACAATTTATTTATCTATATATTTGTAATATTTTAGATAAATAAACTTCCTATTAACTTATAAATGAAATATAAATATAGTTTTCATAATTAAACATAAATAAACTTCATATTAACTTATAAATGAAATATAAATATAGTTTTTATAATTAAAATAAATAATATTTAAAATATATGTTAATAAAACATTATTTAAAAAATATAGTTTATCAACTTTATAACTTATATAATACGTATTTTTAAATAAAAACAAATACAAATTATTAATATCAAATAAATAACAAACTATTGGTATATAATAATACTTACTTTTTGATATATCTGGATCAATAAAAGAAATATTTTAATAAATTATATATTAAATACAAAAATTGATGTGTGATTGATTATCAATAATTATGGGATATACTAATATCCAGAAGTAATCCAAAAATAATCCAGAAGTAATCCAGAAGTAGAAATTATTTGTTTATATATAAATCCATTTTATTGATGTATTAATAAGATATAACATAGTATTTTAAGTATATTATGATAATATATATTATTTTGTATTATATCATCAATATATATATATATATCAGTAATACTCTATAAACACTACTTGTGGATTATTTTTATATATAAATCTATTTTTGTGATATATTAATAATATTTAACATACTATTTTTAGTATATTATGATAATATATTTGTTATTATATCATATAGATATATCATCACGATAATCAAAGATTTTCCGAGTGCATAGACATTAGAATTAATCCAATTCTAGTGTCTATGCTTAACTCTTATAAATCAACAACCGTATTCAAATTAAATGATAAATTAAATATAGAAGAATCTAAATCGTATCAAAATTAAAACAAACCTCTAAATTATAATTAAAAGAATTAGAATCATCACAATGAGCATTAAAGATGTGCATTCGCATTGTTAGTATATTTGTACTGGTAATCAATACTATTAATTTGTTATACACTTTTTTTTTTTTTAAACCTTAACCAAAACATATATAATTATATAACTATAAAACAGACTTTATTAACCATTAAAATCAAAAAGTAATGTATACATTACCTAAAGGTAGGTATTATCGTTACTATTGTTGTTTGAACTGGGTCTACCCTTTTTATCCTACAATATGGTATCCTACAACATAATAATGCTAATATATTGTAGGTATAATAATATTAGACCGGTTCGTACTAATTTTTTTTTCGTAATTTTATAAACCTTCACATCTATGACAATTATGTATGCTATGATGAATAAGTGTCTAAAATTGTAGACCTATATCTTAAATAGTTTTATGTCACAAGACCTTTTTATTTTAACATTGAATACATATAAAATTTAACATGGATATAGAAATAAGTTTTATTCAATTTTTATAAAATTGAATGATTTTTTTTAAGCCAACTATGGATATATCCTAGAAACATATATTACAGGTAGTATTAACAATACAAAATATTTTTCATAACAATCTAGATGCCCACATTTTATAAAATAATTGTAGTACAACAAAATATCTATAAATCGTATAATTTAATATAAATAAATTATAACAATTTAATTAAAAAAAATAAAATATATAATTTATAGATAATAATAATACAATTCAAATTAATTATTAAAAAATTAAAAATTATTTTTAGAAAAAAATTAACATCATTTGTAAAAATTTTTGGATTTTTATTTGAAATATGAAATACAAAATATTTTTACATATTTTTTAATTTTTTTAATTTTATTTGTATAAAGGACATTTATATCTAACTTATATCCACAATGCAATACAATATGATCACTCAAATTTATGTAAAGTATAATTATATATATTAATTTTTTTAAATTAATTATTTTTTTGAATTATTTTGAAATAAATACTTTTTAAAATGGTGTATTTTCTCGAGTATTAGGAGACAGTAATTTTGGTAATTTGTAGATATAAAAATGAAATATAGATATTATATTAATAATAAATATAAATAATGGTATATATTATATTAATTCATTAAATATAATACAAATACATAATTAATTTTAAATATTGTTATTTTAAATGTAAACATCAAAGATAATAATATGGTGGAATGACTATTATACATGTGATATTTTAAATTAAATTTTAAAATAATAATTTATATTTCAAATTTTAAATGCTTCGTGACCAAAGGTAACTATTTTTTTATAAAAATTGTTAATAAATATTATACCAAAATATAGATATTATTATATTTCATATGAAGGATTAAAAATTGATTCGAACGAACCGGTCTAAGGTACATTGTATATATATAGGTGTTTAAAAAAAATGTAATAATAATAATAATATATATATATGTTAACGCATACCTATATAATTTTATTTATATTCTATTTTGATAACTTATGTTTAATATGTTAGTAGACTATTATATATATATATATATATATATATATATATATATATATATATATATATAAATAACTAAATTAATAAATATATCATATAGGAATAAATACAATTTTCAAATAATATAGTAGGTATATATATTGTCTACCTTAAATTTATAAATAGCAACACGTATTACCAGCTAATCCTACTTAACCTATCATCTGCTTTTGACACCCTGAACCATAACATTAATCTCACGGCTTACTATGATGAGTATACCTGGCTTAGCATTAAAATGGTGTAATCCAACTTCATAGTTGAACATAAACCGCAATATCTCTATTATGATTGAAAAATATTACTTTTCTCTTTCTATGCTTAACAACGGTATTCCCCAGAAACCCATTCTAGGTCCATCCCTATTTTCTATTAATATCTAGCTGATCTAGCTGATCTAATTAAGAACTTTCCAAATATACACTACCATATTTGTTACCATATAGTATACAATAATATACATTATATTAAAACTTAAAGGAAAAGGTAATTTCTTTACTTACAATGTTAACGGCAGGTCACGGTTTCAGTGGAGCGGCGCACCTGGACGATATCTCAGACCTTCCCCACAGTATTAGACTCGAGTTGAAACGACGTTAGTTCGCTGGCTAAAATTGTGCATGTTAACTGTACTTAAAGTGTACCTAAACTGTACCTAAACTGTACCTAAACTGTACCTAAGTGTACATAAAAAGTACATTACGGCGTACGCGATTCACGTTTTATTGTTTATTATGAATGTGTGAAATTATAGGAAGAATTTAATTAATGATCATAATGATGATGATTAATGAATGATGTAGGCTACACTATAATACCTATGAAACGGGTTTCGAAATAGTATTTCTTCTAAGCTCTATTTTAAAGAAAAATTCACGAGCTAGTTAGGTATATTTAATATTTAATATACATTTAATAATAATAAAGTTTAGATCGTTATGATGAATTTACTTGTTAGGGATTTACCTAAATTTAATTCTAATGTAATCTCATTAAGGGAAAGGGGGCGTTAAAGGGAACGAACGTGTACTTAAGTTAGTAAGATACAACATATGAAACAAAGTAAATTAATAAGAATATATAGAAGAATAAACTTATTTAAGCTAGAATTAAGTCAGGATCTGCTTATATAAGTAGCATTTAGTGTAGACAATAATATACGAAATGATTTCCAGAAGATAGGCGTTAGCTTATAGTAGCTTACCTAAATATACCCTTAGTAAATGTATATCCTATAGCATATATAATATATTATATATATTATATATATGATATTCTATTTATTTACGTGTATGTAAATGTCCTCTATTGATGATATATTAATACCTAATACCTAATATTAATAATAATATTAATATTATAAGATAATAATAATAATATATTATTATTATAATAATTAGAAAGTATAGGTGTGTAAACCTATGTGTGTATACGTTTACATGTACTTATACAATGTATGTATACATGATATATATATATATATATATATACATATAAATGAATATATACCAAAGATTTTCCAAAGGAAAGATATTGCACTTGAGTATATTTAATTCGATATGGCCATCTAGCGGTATTAGTCAGATAATAAGAATTTTCTATATCTATAGTAATTTATTAATTTCTTAATTAAAATATCACATGTTATAATATTTCATATACTATTTCGCCATCTAGTGTTAATGGTCAGATTCATTTTTAATTTACATTTTTAAAGGTACTAGAGAATCTCTAGTAGAGATAGATAGGGAGTGCAATATCTTTCCTTTGGAAAATATTTTTATATACAATGTATGTATGTATAGATTACATGCACACTTACGTAATCAGTTAATAAATAATTAACGAACCTAATAGAACCAATACCTCATATTACCTCAGAGGTTATAGGAGGTCTTGGTCGAACAGATGAAGTAGTTATTGATATCCTCATGATATCCCCAATAGGGATCTCGGAATTACTTTTTTAAGGGGTATTTTTTGGGAAATTTCTCCCACTTATTTTGTATCCACAACAAAAATCAGATTTTTTTATAATCAATTATATCATAATCCTATTTATTATAAATCAGTAATTATAATCTTAGATGTTATTTATTATAATGTATTACAATCTATAGATTGTTTTACGTATATAATTGACAACAAATTATTATTTTTGGAATTTATATATCGATCTATATATAGATATTTACAAGACATCCTATAACCTATATAACCTCCTATAACCTATAACCAGAGGTTATATGAGGTCTTGATATTTACCATAGAAATGGAGCAAAGAACACCTCTTTCCATGTATACCCAGCTATCAGTAATAGCCTCATAATAGCAACATAATAGAATAAATAATAGCCTAAAATATTTAAATTGTGCTATTATGTTGCCATTAAAAGTCTATTATGCTGCTATTAATTTGTAATTCTATTATGCTACTATTATGTTGCCATTGAAAGTCTATTATGCTATTATAATTGATATACTATCATTCTGCTATTATGTTGCTATTATTAATATAGCAACATAATAGCAACCAGAATTATAATTTTTTTTTCTATAGCAGCATATATGCTATATGCCCTATAGGGTAAAGTAACCTAATACGGACACTTTTAACAATAAGTGGTCTTAACATTATATGACTCATTATTTATATTCAAAAATTAGAATATATTAATATTATATGATTAAAGATATTATTGTGATTTTAAAATTTTATTTAATCTTTTAATTCCATAGATAACGGGGGTTTCCGTATTCAGTACCCATGTCCAAATACTGACACCCTATATACCACTAGATAAACTATATATTATTGATGAATCAATCAGACAAATTACAATTACATTATTTATGAATCAATCAGACAAATTACAATTACATTATTTATAATTAATTTTATACAATGTATTCTAATTTAATTAGTTAATGATTTATTTATTTTTATTTTTATTATTTGTTTAATTAATAATACAATGATTTAAGTATATAAATAATACATTTTTTAGATGTAGCTATATTGGTGGTATTACCAAAGCCCTGGGATTTGGTATTACTATTATAATGCACGCAATTTTTATGAAAATCCAAATAGTTCATACGCTGCGCGCTGATTGGTTATAGGGTGCCCGTATTTAAGACATCTAGAGTGTCCGTATTAGGGACTTATATGACCTCTAGATATATGCTTATAACTTAATGAATAGTAGATAACAAATATAGAAATTGTATATATAATTTTAGAATGCTTTATTTTTTAATATTATAGTGTTCTATTTTATATCGATATATTTGTATATTCTTGAGAAGGTTTTAAGTTGAATTTTTTTTTTCATAAATTTAAAAATGCAATAAAAAAATCAGTTTATTTGAATAATATTAGTAATAGCAGCATAACAGCAGCACAACATCATATGTAATAGCCTCGAATGTTTACATTGTGCTATTATGCTACTATTATGCTGCTATTATGCTGCTATGTAATGTATATTACTGTTTGCTGGTTATGTAGTGTATGATTTGCCTATTTCCTATTGCCTATAGGCATATTATATATCATATAGTATCTATATAATGTATCATATCTGTGTCAATCATAGATTTAGAGTACCGGTATGGCCATGATAGCATGGTATCAAAGATTTTGCGAAGCAATTTCCTTCGGAAAATCTTTGATGGTACCAGGAATGGGATGACCTCCCTGATGATACTATAAATCTATGGTGTCAATTGACAACTCAAGAAAATGTATAATTTAAAAAAATTCTATTATTTCCTTTATATAATTTGCGGGAAAACCTTATGCTAAACCTTAATATCCCATGATGCAATACTATTGTCTAATTTATTTTTTCGTGGATTTTTAAATTTAATGTGAGTAAATTAACGAAAATATTACATTATATTAATATATACATATTTATTATTTGCCAATTATGTAAATTTACTATATATTTAATTGTAATCATTTTTTTGTTATCTAATTTAATCAATATAGCATATAATTCATTTAAATTAAAATATACAAGCCATTTTGAAAATTTTCATAATTAATTTAAATAGAATAAAAACTTATACTTAAAATAATTGATTCCTATTAATTTACTTATATTTATTTTATATTTATTATGTAAATATGTTATTAATTTAATTTATATCCTTGTCAAATTTTAATATAATATATTATAATTCATTTAATTCATTATAATCTAAAGTGATAATAAATGATATCAAAACATGTTCTTCGTCATTTTAAATGACATTTAATATAATTATTTAATACTTATATTAAATAATATATTATTATAATAATTATATATTAATAAAATAATATATTATACTAATTATACATTCTATTTTATATTTATAATAAAATGTTATATGTATGTATTAACTAATTTATCACAATATAAAATTAATTCAATGAAATTAATGTAATTAACTATACTCTTATATCATAATTATTATGTAATATACATTATAATAATGATTATCACGAGTATACATTTTCATAGCAAATATCGTATATATACACCATTAATTACTGCTATATCCGAAAGCACCTCCTCTGTACAAACTAAGATACATTTTAGAAAAATTAGTGATTATTAAAATAAGCTCAACTATAAACGCCCGCCACGAAATTAATTCGAATCGGTGATTATGTTCAATCATTGCAATGGATTATTTAATATATAATTTTGATTTATACAATACTGAGTGAAATATCAAATATTACAATATAATAATAAGCGTGTCTATACGAAATAATAGATATCGCCTGATATCGATGGAGTAGCTTTTGCCTCAAAACTCCAACTTAATACTGTACGTATATCATATTTGTTCCTTTACCCTCTGATGAATACCGGCGATCTGGCTAGCAACGATAATATATATTTTTTGAATTGAATTGAATCGAATATGGTTTATTGAGAAGAAATAAAATATAAAGCAGTATATAAAATTTCTGCTCAAAGGAGAATACCAGAGATTATCTTGTAATCTATACTCACAACGAGGGTACCCTCATATAATTATAAATAATAATTATATATAAATTATAAATAATATAATATATATATAATTATTTATAAATCATAAATGAATATACACTGCGCTACACGAATTCACTCGGCATGCGATCATCGGTTACCTCTTTAATTTATAAACCTTTAATAAAGTTGCTCTATATATATATAAGTATAGTATTAAAACTATGTAAATTTCACGTTGAGTGTATATATGAAGACGAAACCATACTTATTCCATTATTACAAGTTATATTAATGTTAAATGTTTTAGATCATCTATACGGTGATGTATGTTAGATTCAACCGATGTAACGTTAACATATGAAATCGATTGATATTTACATATTTTTCAACTCTGAAATCCACAATGATATTTTATTATATAAAGTAAATCACATTAATTAATATATACATATCGACGATATGATATCGTATAAGTTTTAGTAAACTAAATTTTCTCTCCGCCCCTATTTAAATGCTTTATATCCGTAAAGAAAACTACGCGATATAGATGATTGTGACGATGATGAATCTTGTCAGCAGATGAGTTTTGTTACAACTCGTTGTTAGCTTATTCACCCTAGGGTAGGTAGCCCAAATCAGAATAATCCGAACTGACTGAAGTTTACTTTCTTTTTTATCTCGGAGAATCTCTAATTATTATATTGGTAATATGATATGTATATGTTAATTATGGTAATACTATATGTTATAGATAGTTTAATAAAAATTAATTGTTTTCGCGATATTACTAATATCGCGAAAACAATTAATTTGTATTAAACTATCTATAACATATAGTAATTTAATCGAAAAATACTTTATTACCTTACAATTGTAATATAACATATATTTCATATTATCAATTTTAAAAAATGGTTCGATAAATAATTATCAAGCAGTTATTTAATTTTCAATACTGTATATTTATTAACACTTATTTTATTATCATATGAAATCAAACTTATAATTAATGATGTGTCAAAAACTACGACAATACATTATTATATTATATACAATCATTATAATGTTATGATATTTATTAACTCTACATTACATAACAAAATTATAAATTTGCGTACAAATATATTATATATATATAAAGTGCATGTTAAATTACCTCCAATAGAAAAAATATAGTACAATAAAATACATATAACAATATATAATTTAATCGTGGATATTCTAAGATGCTTTGTTAACTTTTTATAAAAATAAGTAACGTGTCTGGAAGCAGCCCTCTACTTATACTTATAAATATATCTTATATGTGATATTATACTCATATATACGGTCTACTATATGTGATATTATTGGATTAATGAATTTTATAGATTGTAATTATTTATTTTTAGAATTAGCTTAAAATAATCAATAACTATATAACATAATACTCGATAAACACTGTGATCTTTGATAAATATATCTAATGTACATAATATACCTTTTAGCTGCGATTACCACCCTAATATATATATATATATATATATATGATTAATAATCATAGGGTTGGGGTCAAATACACTTATCAAATACAAATACAAATATTAACATAGTAAATATTAAATTACATTTGTATTATACATTATATACATTAGCTCTTCAAATCGCTCATCCAATAATCTAAATCTATCTTGTCTAAATATTTAATAATTAACTAAATGTATTCTTTGATATCATATAATAATAATCCATATACCATATTGCATAATAATTAATTGAAATCTATTTAAAATATATTTAATTTCTAAAGAAAATCAATAAAATAAAAAACTGTAAACAATAAACTGGTTGCTTGGGATATTATAAGTTATAATTTATAACACCTATATATTTTATATATATAATATAAATTTATAGTATTAACAAATTTATAGTAATTTATAGTTTATAGTATTCATAAAATTCTTTGAAATTATTGTAGTATCATATAATTTTTATTATTTAATAAATGTATTCTTTAATAATATTAATATAAATAGAAATTTGTTTGTTAATTTGTTACCATTCATAAATCAATAATTTAAATTCTACATTCTATTAAATTATTAATTTAACATATTTTTTTAAAAGTGTATTTGAAACTGTATTTGATCAAATACACTCTAATAAAAATACACCAAATCATCGTATTTAAATACAAATCAGGGTATTTGATCCCAATCCTAATGATGAGCAATGATCGTTGATGTCCTTAATCGTCCGGTTGTTTACAGTGTATGATGTTCTCACTGACTAACTGATGCTATGATACCAATATGTTTCTCCATACTAAATAACCACTCTCAACTAGTCAACGCAATAAGCTCTCTACAACTAACGTATCGTTCTTGTAGTGGTTTTGAATATTATTATAACTAGTGTTGTTAAAAAACGATGAAAGGAGAACTTTCATATTTCAATTATAATAATATATATAATAAAACCAGAAATATAATATATTAATAATTCATACAGTTTTTTTATATAATATTAAACATAATATATATTAACATATAATTTATTTTATCAAAACATAAAATCTAATTTTACTTTATTATTATAATAATAATATTATTTTTTATACATTTATTAAATAATCATTTATTTTTCAATTATTATACAATTTATATGTCTCTTGTTTTTTCTTCTGTTTTTTTTTCGTTTTTTATTCTTTGTTTAAAACAGTTTAAAACATGTTTTTTATTATCTCACAGCACTAATTGTAACTAAACGAATGTAATTCTAATTTAATTCTATTTTTGTAAATTATTAATAAATGTATATTTTATATTATAATTAAATATATAATATAAATCCAACTTTAAATAAATTGTTTGGAAGTCGGATACATTTAACGCTAATAATAATAAAGTCTCAGTGGCGTGACATCCTTATAAAAATAACAAAAATGAATAGTTTGGTAATGTGGCGGGTCGGCAAAATGCCCTACCTCCGCCAACCATGGTAATGTGGTAAGCGTATTTACTGGCCGCGGTAGGTAAGTTAGCTCAGTTCAAGTATGTACTGCACGCGTAAACCAAGGCGTTTTTTTTATTAATTTTAAACCTATTGTTAATTTTTGTACCATGTCGTTTCGGGTATCAATTTATATCCATTTTTTCTTCATTATTTTTGTTTATATATTTATTTTTTGTCTACCTAATAAACTATATATTATTATTATTATTATTATGTATCCGACGCTGTGCGTGCGTGTGTCTTCACTGATCTCACTGATGCTCTTCACACAGGTTTTGATCCGCTGTCAATTTGCCCGACAATGGAGGTGTCACTTAAACGGAAGGCATCGGACGAGGAGGTTAGCATCGAACGTCGCAGTCAACGCGGGGTCAATCATCCCTAGCAGAGTTGATGTTTTTTTTTTTAAACCAAAAAATGGTTTATTTTTTGGTTTTTTTTGTAAAAAATATTGGTTTTTTTATGTTTTAAATAATTCGCATTAATAAATTGTTATATTGAATGTTATTTGAAAAAAATACTTCTATGATTATTATTATTAGATATTTCATGTATACTATAGTCAAAAGTGTTATAGTATAATTTAGACAATGATTCAGTTAATTGTTTCCAAATTATATTTTTCTTTCAAATTATATAATACACATAATCTCACTAATATTAAATGATAATATAGCATTGAAATTAATATTCAATAATTGAATATAAAAAAAGCATTAGTATTGGTATATAAATATTGAGTAATTATGAAATTAGCTTTATACAATATATGTGTTCTTTAAAATTCCCTCAAAAATCAGTTGTCATTTGCTGAATCAGTGGTTATTCACTTGGGTTTTATAATTTGCATACAATATTAATATAATATATGTGTGTATATGTGTGTGTGTGTGTGTGTGTGTGTGTGTGTGTGTGTGTGTGTGTGTGTGTGTGTGTGTGTGTGTGTGTGTGTGTGTGTGTGTGTGTGTGTGTGTGTGTGTGTGTGTGTGTGTGTGTGTGTGTGTGTGTGTGTGTGTGTGTGTGTGTGTGTGTGTGTGTGTGTGTGTGTGTGTGTGTGTGTGTGTGTGTGTGTGTGTGTGTGTGTGTGTGTGTGTGTGTGTGTGTGTGTGTGTGTGTGTGTGTGTGTGTGTGTGTGTGTGTGTGTGTGTATGAACACAGCAGATAAGCATAATATTCATATATTGCAAAACTAAGATAAGAAGGAGTACACAATTTCTACACAATAGGTACCCAATGTCTACACAATAGATAGTCACCAACTGCAACCATACTTTATTATAATGCCCTTATTGTAGTACCATAGTAATATGTTGTAATCAATGAAAGGGTGAGGGGTGGGGGGGCCTCACTGAACACACCTATACACCTTCAAACCAGCACTACATGCATGTGTGTTTGT
The DNA here is from genome assembly GCA_964019155.1 of Osedax fenrisi. Taxonomy (NCBI): domain Eukaryota; kingdom Metazoa; phylum Annelida; class Polychaeta; order Sabellida; family Siboglinidae; genus Osedax; species Osedax fenrisi. The sequence goes on along the minus strand of OZ025239.1, from coordinate 17,652,462 downwards.
GCATGCATGTGTGTGTGTGTGGTTTTAGTTGACATTAGTCTATTAGTTTTATGATCATTTTAGTGAGGAGCTAATGTCACTTGCTTCTGTTCACACTCTGAATAAATACATACATTACTATTGTATCCTATTATCTGTGCGTTCTATGAGTAAACACATTATATCATTAACACCAATATATATCTATACAAAATGGGTATACCAAATTGTAATGATATACATTTGACACATTTTATAAAGTCAATTATTTTTAATATGATTTAACAACAGAATATATATTACATTACATTTATGAAGTATACATATATATATATATATTTATGTATATATACATATATTTTATATGTAAGTATTATTAAATATAAAATTAATATACATTATATATTATCTGTGGTGTCCAGGGTTTGCAGAGGTAGGGGTTTTTGGGTTTAAACCTTTTGATATATTAGGGGTTTTTGGGTTTTTTGGGGGTTTTTCATTTTTGTTTTCATTATTAATTCTGGGTTTTAGTATATAATTAATTATTATAATTTAATTATCACATTTAATTTACAAGTAAGTTAATAATGATATATATATATATTTATACTGAGGAGTCTATTTATATCTGCTATTATTATATGTGATTCAATAAATAAATATTATTATTAAGTGTATCAATATAATTATATTTCAAATATATAATAATTATTTATATTTATTTATAATAATGTAAATAATTTATTAGAATACTTACCATTTTACAATTTACAATATCATTAACTTTTATAGTATTATATTAATATATATTACAACACTATTATATTATATAATTTATATAATATATTTTTCTTTTATATTTTTTCTTAATTTTTTTATTTTTAAATTTAAGATAAAGAAAAAACCCAATAACCCAAAACCTCACATATATTTCTTAGATTTTTGGGGTTTTTGCCAACCCTGGTGGTGTCTAATACAAATTCGCCCCTTTATTTGCTACTATCGCTCCCTAGGATCAGAAGTAATGCTACAATAACGTCAGCCTATAAGTTTGATATCTAGTATGTATGTATGATACATTGTTAGCATATTAGTATTATTTGTAACAAAGCGCTATTATTCATGTTCCTACGAACACACTTTATGTGCACAAGCATTCCTTGTAGTGTAGGAGCCGGTTGCTCTGCAATATGACTAAGATTGGCCAGAGATAATCCCCACTAGGACAATCCTAAGACAATCACTATTTATAGGGCGTATTGGGTTGCGCTGGGATTATGAAAATGTATCCTAACTCAGCTCAAGCTCGGCAATATTTCCAATAAAATCCTTATTTTATTTTCGAATTTATTCTAAATATAATTAAGTTAATTTGGAAATTTAATTTGAAATTACTTAATTATAATTCGATAACTCTAGTATGCACACTATACATAGGAGTTCTATATAGTTTCGGAAATCACATTTAATTTCAAGTAGAATCCATAGATAATATGTGTATAATAAGTTAACACAACGATAAATATAGTGTTATATCGAGGGTACTAATTATTTTTTTTAAATTTAATTTTCATAAATTACTTAATTATATTATCATATAGTTTCTAATATAAGTTAAATCATATTATCAATTATCAATAGTTCAGTTATTATATTATTTTATTTATTCCCATTAACAAATATTTAAGATGATTGTAATATTCAATGAAATAAATATAGATGAATATTATTCATTGAATATATAAGATAATCTTATAATAATATCATATAATATTAGTATGACATAATGAAATTTATAAATAATATATAAAATCAACATTAGTTAATATCTAAATAATATTCGTTGAATAGGTTATATTATATAGTAGGTATATAATAAATAAAGATTATTTACGGTAAATAATAATAAAACTGCTGTTATTCAGTTGCATACTATTATTACAATTACATAGGATATCTATTTAGTTTCTAGATATAATAAATAATATGTGTATAACACTTTGGAGGCATATTTTATAATATATAATTTTTTTAATAATAATAATATTACTATTTACTAAAATAATGTTAAGCACTTTAGAAGAACATATTGCTGGATACTGACATCGGCCCCCAATAAGTCACGTGTCAAACCGAAATTTCAAATAAACATTTCGCGGCTGGCGTTATATTTCTTAGTAAATTATTCACCGAGTAGTGAATTATGTTTTATACATACATATTGTTATACCAAAGATTTTGCGAAGCAAAGATATAACACTCCCTATGCATGCAACGTAATTTAGTTATAGCCCCAACCGCTGCTAGCAGTAGTATCGAAATCACTGAAATAGATTTAGGTTCGGCTCTGTTTGCATACAACAATGTTTTCATTGCTCTATTAAATTACATGCAATATAAATTAGCTTTTACTCACTAAATATATACTTATAGCATTTAAAACATACATATCATAGTTGTTTGTTATATATTAGTAATGAACACTTAGTTTTCATCATATAAATATTAATTTAAAGCATATTATTTAACATTTTAAAAGTGTATAGTTAAATACGAATTTACATTATAAACAACGCATAGTTCCTAAAAGTAACCCGCTATAGGTGGCACCAGGGTATTTTGTATACAAATTCGAATTACACGATTTCGCGTAAGTGTTATATCTTTCCTTCGGAAAATCTTTGGTTATACCGTATGTTTATATATTAATATTATATTATATAGGCCCTACACGCATTGTTTACTTTAACTCTCGGTTAGTCACGTGACACATTGGGGGCCGATGTTAGTCTAAATCAACATATTAATTGTATACAACTATAAAACGAAACATAAAACAAATAAAAGTGTATTAAATATTAATATTATTATTAATAAAAGTATTATATATTATGATATATATTGAACTAGAAATAATTATGAAGCCCTTTATTATATAGTATATTATATTTAAATATATATATAATATATTATATTATATAGGACCTATATTTAATATTTTAATATTTGATCATATATAGGTTTTTAATTTTTAATTTATTATAGATACCTATTTGTGATCATTATTTGTTCAAATAAGTATCATAAAATTGTCCTAGTTTTATACAAAGAGTATTCCAGAGATACCCGAATGTCCTACATGAATAAATAGAGCTACAAATTCCCAGAACAACCGATCCTCTATCTATCCTAGGCTATTTTTTTTTTGGGACATTTTTTAGGACATTTATTTTTGTCCAGAGCAACCCGATTTACTGAGAATTGTCCAGAGATTGTCTCTGGATAGGACATATTTTATTTCCAAAGCAACCGATACCTACGACCAGTTGCTCTGAGAACAAACTTTTCCTAGCCAAACAGTTATAATATTACGGAGATGGCCGGCGATCGTTCGCAACCACTAACCCCACGCCTACTAGCGCCACCTACACATTTACCTATGACCTACACATTGACCTCTGACCTACAGCCGACCTCCGAACAAAAGCGTCTGACCAAGTGCTATGAGCTCGTGTTCAAGATGCCCTTCGAACAGAAGCTCTGGATATCCATCATGCAGTTCACGAACATGCTACCGATTGAGGTAGCGCGACCTTCCTACGAGAGGGTCATCGAGATATTCCCGTCTCTCAGTCGTTACTGGAAGTTCTACATCAATCATGAGGTTAGCGGTAGTCGTGGTGGTGGTGGCGCCATCTACTGGTGGTGGTCTATCTCAGCGATACTACTACTACTACTACTACTACTACTACCGCCTGCTACTACTACTACTACTACTACTATTACTATTACTACTACTACTACTACTACTACTACTACTACTACTACTACTACTACTACTACTACTACTACTACTACTACTACTACTACTACTACTACTACTACTACTACTACTACTACTACTACTACTACTACTACTACTACTACTACTACTACTACTACTACTACTACTACTACTACTATTACTACTACTACTACTACTACTACTACTACTACTACTACTACTACTACTACTACTACTACTACTACTACTACTGCTACTACTGCTACTACTACTACTACTACTACTACTACTACTACTACCGACTACTACTACTACTACTCACACATGCTCATACACCAAATGCTTTATATTATTAGTGACATAGTTTTGTCACTCCAGATTGGGTATTATAATTCTAGATATTTATGTATAAATACAATTCACACACTCTCAACAACACTCACACACATGCTAATACACACAGATGAAAGAGAAACAGTATGAAATCGTTGAAAAGGTTACACATGTCTGACAGACAGACATACATTGTTTAGTGTTTACATTACTGTGCCCTATTATGTAACAGCATCTGAAGATCATTCCTAACCACCATGTTATTAATGGACATAAATGTAGTTTTAGAATTATTCCATTATGTACATTCTTTATAGCACTGCATAGAGTACAGTACAGTATTGCAGATATTGTATACATTATATTATAACACATATATTCTCAGTATGCAATACATCATGTGCTTATCTCTAGTGTGTCAATCAAACACTGACCCCGCCCCCCCTTAGTATAACCCCTAACTGTTGCATAACTCTTAGCGCGTCGACCTAAGTTTACCACCCACCGTCGCAATACACGCAACACATTCCGTACTAAGTTAACACCCGATATGTTATCCTGGGTTCTATGGCTCAGTGGAACAGCCAAAAGCTAGTAAGCAAGATGTCCCGGATTCTACTCCAGGCAGCTCTTGTTTTTCTCTTGTCGAGAACTTAATGAATTATAAATCAAAACATGAGAAAATGTTACATAATAGTTTTGTGTCCGCCCCCTCCCCCGCTGTCACTCACAATTATTTATAACACCTACGAGTCTATGACTTGCTGACACCAACTCATACCCAAACCAACGCCCGCCCCCACACCCACCCGCACGTAACGTTTGATTCGCGTGAGTTGCATTTTCCATCGAATTATAGTAGAAACGTCTTAAATCGTGGCAATTGTTAGAGTTTCCCAAATGTTCTCAAAACACAAAATACTATTACTACTATTATTATATTATACCGGTTATCTCACTGTCTCTCGCCTGCAGCTGTTCCAGAGATGTCTCATCAAAACCCTGGACATCGAACTGTTTGAAAAGTATGTAAACTACATCCGCGAGTCCAAGAGCGACTTGAACTCTTTCAGGTTGGCCAGTCATCGACGCAGGTGGCACTACCATATACTAAGAAGCAGCAATAGGCCGTATAATGAAATGGGTGCTGCTATTTTATTGATTTTAAAAATGAATTCGACACCGTTGATCGTGACATTTTATTTAGTAAACTAAAAAATATAGAAATATGTGAATTTTCCAAAAATAATTATATAACCTAAATCTGGTAATAATAATAATCGGG
>OZ025239.1:17294581-17642081 GCA_964019155.1 Osedax fenrisi | reverse complement strand
GATATTTTGTAGCTGCATTACTTCCCGAGTGAGCCTATAACAGCATATTTGCACGGTTGTGGTTAGGGTGGGTTAAGTTTTAATTTGTGTAGGTTTTTTTTAGCTACATTACTTCTCGAGTGAGCCTATAAAAGTATATTTATTTATATTGTTATTTTCACAGTTGTGGTTAGGTTGGGTTAAGTTTAAATTTTTGGTGGTTTTTTAAGCTGCATTACTTCCCGAGTGAGCCTATACAAGTAGCTTTTCACGGTTGTGGTTAGGTTGGATTAAGTTTTAATTTTGGTAGGTTTTTTAGCTGCATTACTTCCCGAGTGAGCCTATAAAAGTATATTTTCAATGTTGTGGTTAGGTTAGGTTAAGTTTTAATTTATGGAGGTTTTTTTTAGCTGCATTACTTCCCATGTGAGCCTATACAATTATATTTTCACTGTTGGGGTTAGGTTGGGTTAAGTTTTAATTTGTGGAGGTTTTTTTTAGCTGCATTACTTCCCATGTGAGCCTATACAATTATATTTTCACTGTTGGGGTTAGGATGGGTTAAGTTTTAATTTTTGTAGTTTTTTTTTAGATGCATTACTGTCCGATTGAAACTATATAAACATATTAATAAAAATTCCCAAGTACATTACATCACTAAGTGAACGTTACGCGCGATCACGGGCGAAGCCGGGCCCCGGCCGCCTAGTCTATACTATATTAGCGAAAATGTCTGTGTGTCTGTGTGTGTAAGTATTAGGATCTCGCGAACGCGAGATCCGTTTTCCGTAAGGAAAACCACAGGTGATAAAGTGGGGCAGCGGGGTTTTAATAGATGATTTACTTTTTTGAATATGTATTCGCGCGATACCAATAATCGTTAAATAATGTCATTTTTTAGTTGATTTACGTAATCGAAAAATTTAAATTCGACGCAAATTTTTAATAACAAACATTATCGTGAAGAATTTGATGGTAAATAATTTCGTAAAAATGAGTTTCTTTAATTTCGAATACATTACGTAGATTTACGAAATCGTACTTCCGGTTTGAATATCTGAATACAAATTGTTGCATCGCAATTTATTTACCCGTATTATTGAGGTGAAATTTACTAATATGTAAAATCGAGTTAATATTAATTATTTCCTATCTACGCCATGTAAAAATAAATTATTAAACATATGTGATACGATACGTTGATGTAAAAAATCAAAATCTACAATAATTATTCGATTTCACTAATTTTAACTTTATTAAATATATAATTAAAATAGAATATAATTTTATGAATTGGGACTTCTTATATTTAATATTCTTAGAGCTACGGCCGAAAAAGTGAAAAATACAGGATTTTAGAGTAGTCTATTTGACCGACTTCCGGTCATATTTTCATATAAATTATGGATTCATCAGATTAGGAGTACGAAAATACATGTAATAAAATCAGAAAAATCATGAAAATATGAATAATAGGGTTTCCATCTCTGTTTTATTATTTCGCCAAATGTCATCATATATATGGTCAAAGAAAAAATATAGATTTATAAAAAAATATTTTTTATAAAATCTATTATATAATTATATATGCAATACATACCGAGTGAGCATATACAATCATATATATATATATATATATATATATATATATATATATATTTATATATATATATATGTCTATGTGGTCATTGATATTTTTAGTTTTAGTTATTGTCACTGTTGTATGTAGGTTGGGTTAAGTTTTAATATTGGTAGATATTTTGTAGCTGCATTACTTCCCGAGTGAGCCTATACAAGGATATTTTCACAGTTGTGGTTAGGTTGGGTTAAGTTTTAATTTGTGTAGGTTTTTTTAGCTGCATTCATTCCCGAGTGAACCTATAAAAGCATATTTATTTATATTTTTATTTTCACTGTTGTTGTTAGATTGGATTAAGTTTTAATATTGCAATATATACATATATACAATATATACACCATGGTGGTATTTTTAGATGCATTACTTCCCGAGTGAACCTATAAAAGCATTATTTATATTGTTATTTTCACAGTTGTGGTTAGGTTGGGTTAAGATTTAATTTTGGTAGGTTTTTTTAGCTGCTTAACTTCCCGAGTGAACCTATACAATTATGTTTTTACGGTTGGGGTTAGATTGGTTTAAGTTTTAATTTTGGTAGGTTTTTTTTTAGCTGCAAAACTTCCCGAGTGAGCCTATAAAAGTAGCTTTTCACGGTTGTGGGTTGGTTGGGTTAAGTTTTAATTTTGGTGGTTTTTTTTAGCTGCATCACTTCCCGAGTGAGCCTATACAAGTATTATTATATTTGTGTGTGATATTTTGAGTATTAGTTATTTTCACAGTTTTGGTTAGGTTAAGTTAAGTTTTAATTTGGATAGGTTTTTTTAGCAACATTACTTACTGAGTGAGTCTATACAAGCATATGTATTTATATTGTTATTTTCACAGTTGTGGTTAGGTTGGGTTAAGTTTTAATTTGTGTAGGTTTTTTTAGCTGCATTACTTCCCGAGTGAGCCTATATAATTATATTTGCACAGTTGTGGTTAGGTTGGGTTAAGTTTTAATTTGTGTAGGTTTTTTTTAGCTGCATTACTTCCCGAGTGAACCTATAAAAGCATATACATTTATATTGTTATTTTCACAGTTGTGGTTAGATTGGATTAAGTTTTAATATTGGTGGTTTTTTTTAGCTGCATCACTTCCCGAGTGAGCCTATACAAGTATTATTATATTTGTGTGTGATATGTTGAGTATTAGTTATTTTCACAGTTTTGGTTAGGTTAAGTTAAGTTTTAATTTGGATAGGTTTTTTTAGCAACATTACTTACTGAGTGAGTCTATACAAGCATATGTATTTATATTGTTATTTTCACAGTTTTTGTTAGGTTGGGTTAAGTTTTAATTTGTGTAGATTTTTTTAGCTGCATTACTTCCCGAGTGAGCCTATATAATTATATTTGCACAGTTGTGGTTAGGTTGGGTTAAGTTTTAATTTGTGTAGGTTTTTTTTAGCTGCATTACTTACCGAGTGAGCCTATAAAAGCATATTGATATATTTGTTTGTGTGGTCATTGATATTTGGAGTATTAGTTATTTTCACAGTTGTGGTTAGGTTAGGTTAAGATTTAATTTGTGTAGGTTTTTTTTAGCTGCATTACTTCCCATGTGAGCCTATACAATTATATTTTCACAGTTGTGGTTAGGTTGGGTTACGTTTTAATTTATGGAGGTTTTTTTTAGCTGCATTACTTCCCATGTGAGCCTATAAAATTAGATTTTCACTGTTGTTGTTAGATTGGATTAAGTTTTAATATTGCAATATATACATATATACAATATATACACCATGGTGGTATTTTTAGATGCATTACTTCCCGAGTGAACCTATAAAAGCATTATTTATATTGTTATTTTCACAGTTGTGGTTAGGTTGGGTTAAGATTTAATTTTGGTAGGTTTTTTTAGCTGCTTAACTTCCCGAGTGAACCTATACAATTATGTTTTTACGGTTGGGGTTAGATTGGTTTAAGTTTTAATTTTGGTAGGTTTTTTTTTAGCTGCAAAACTTCCCGAGTGAGCCTATAAAAGTAGCTTTTCACGGTTGTGGTTAGGTTGGGTTAAGTTTTAATTTTGGTAGGTTTTTTTTAGCTGCATTACTTCCCGAGTGAGCCTATACAAGCATGTTTATTTATATTGTTATTTTCACAGTTGTGGTTAGATTGGATTAAGTTTTAATATTAGTGATTTTGTTTAGCTGCATCACTTCCCGAGTGAGCCTATACAAGTATATTTTCACTATTGTGGTTAGGTTGGGTTAATTTTTAATTTGTGTAGGTTTTTTTAGCTTCATTACTTCCCGAGTGAGCCTATAAAAGTATATTGATATATTTCTTTAGGTGGTCATTGATTTTAGAGTATTAGTAATTGTTCACAGTTGTGGTTAGGTTGGGTTAAATTTTAATTTGTGGAGGTTTTTTTTAGCTGCATTACTTCCCGAGTTGGCCTATAAAAGCATATTTATTTATATTATTATTTTCACAGTTGTGGATAGGTTGGGTTAAGTTTTAATTTACCTATATAAACATATTAATAAAAATTCCCAAGTACATTACATCACTAAGTGAACGTTACGCGCGAACACGGGCGAAGCCGGGCCCCGACCGCCTAGTATATATATATAAGTGAATATATGCATTTATAACAAGAGTGAATATATAAATAATCACAGAAAACTTGATACATGTCAATATACAACATAGAATAATATGTAATAATTTATATATATATATAATTTTATTTGCATGACCAATATGTATAACAAACATCAGTATATAGAAATGTGACTACATCAGTAACGATACGAGATCACAAAGCTTATTATTCATGAACCAATGATATTTATTTATACGCGAGTGACATATTTATCTATATCACATCATTAATCTAGAACCCACGCCGGCTAATGTTATATTATGAAACAGTCGTAGCGAATGTCTATAATGACTATTATGACTATTTACGTAAAGATGAAATAACGTAATCTATTTCGGTACATTATATTGAATACGATACTGAATAGAGCTTTAACGAATAGTTCACGTGGTGCTAGTTGCAAGATTCTAAACATGGGGCGTACGTAATAACAAAAATGTTAAATAAATATTTAAATCTTATTTAATGAGCGCCGCCCGCCTGAGTGCAACACGATATAGTAGACAATATAGTAGACAATGATCGCGTACTTTACTGTGTAGAATACTTCAGCATTCTCTCTACCGTGTGTAGTGCTTGCCCCATTACGATTGGCCGTCACATTTCCGTTGTGAATACACGCTGGTTTACTATACTTGGTATGTAATTAAACGTAAATGTAAACTATCCGCGCACCTATTAACATTGTTACCTACCTTCCCTTTTCCTTCATTTTTATTGCACTCTATTTATTTTATTTTCGTTTCCTTCTCCACCACTGTGATTTTGTAGTCAATAAACCATTTTTAAATAAAATAATACATACGAACGACGAACATACGTACGAAAGTAACATCACGTCGTGATCATAATTCTCTCTAGAAAGAGAGATAGAGTGTATATATTATTCACCTATGGTCTATTAGCCAATACATAACCCACCCCCCCCCCATCATAACACCCCACTTACACCACTACACCCCTATTACTACACCCCCATTACTACACCTCCATTACCTCACTCCCATCACTACACCACCCCCCTCATCACAAAACTCCCACCACTATACCCCATCACCTCATCCCCTACAGAAAAAGCTGTGGCTAAAGTTCATCGAGTGGGAGAAGGCGAACCCTCTGAAAACCACTCAAGTCATTGTAACTAGAAGAGGTAAGGCTACCTCTAGTGCACACCCTTTAGCTCAATAATCAGCCTCCTCCTCCTCCGCTGTACTATCTATCAACTATGAAGTCTTATTACGTTAATCGTTTAGAATCGTTTAGCGAATTAAACTACATTTATTCTAAAGATTTATTTTCGTATTATTTCAAAATAATAAAATATTTCGCTCGACAATAATAATAGAATATTATTCTACGGCCTATTAATATACGTCGACGTAATATTATGATTGAGTACCGTGCGCATGTTTCGGTCGTTTTAATCATTAATACTACTACTTCGGAAGTACGCGATTATGTAATATCGCCCTCTACCCCTCCCCATAGTTAAACCCAACCCTCCCCATAGTTAAACTCAACCCAACTCCTTCCTGTAATTAAACCCCTCCCTATAGTTAAACCCCTCCCTGTAGTTTTACCCCCCCCCTCCCCATAGTTAAACCCAACCCCTCCCCCCTCCCCATAGTCATGTACGCCTACGAACAATGCATCCTTTGTCTCGGCCTACACGACGAGATAATCATGGGTCAGATCGTGTACATCCAGGACGTCTGCACCGAACTCTGCAGCATGAAGGTAACCGTGCCGGCTGTCAATCGAACGCTATAAGCCACGCCCCCCGGCCCGCCCCCATTCGCATCATTAGAACCGATGTAGTTGTCGTCTGCAGTCTGCGTAAACAAAGTAGCCACGCATGTGAAAGAGATATGGGCGGCACTTAATCGATACATTAAGAAAGTTGCGTCGGTGATTTAGATTGTGCGCTATTAGTCAGATACATATATATGTTGAATAAATTAAAACAGTAGGCTTTTCGTCGAAATAGATAAAGGTGCCTTACGCTGCTTTCGCGCGCGCACTGTGGGTAAGGTTTTAGGTTACGCAGTCTGGGTAATAAATGTGTATTCGCGCTATAAATTAACCACTCCCATTTATACCCACATATATGATAATGCTATAATTTACAAATGAATTCTGACCTAGTTTCTGTGAATTATTACTGGTTACCTATGACCTATATATCTATAGTTATTCGTATATCTGGCTAGATTATTTAGCGTGTGAATACGATCGGTATGTATCCAGTGTATGTATAAACCCAGCCTTTTCACACACCGCACTGGGTACCCAGTCTAGGTATAAGTATACACATATATGTGCCCTCATCTTATGTGTGAAAACGCCCTTATATTTATATCTATGGATTTAGATTATAAATATCAATAAAATAGTACGATATCTTCAATTTAAATACACAAAATTATAGTGAAAGTTGATATGTTGTATTTTAAATATATAATTTTATATTTAATATAGATGGTACATTTAAATTTATCGTAATTTTCAATATATATTTATAAATATATAATAATAGTTAACATTTTAGTAGGTATTAAGTAGTAGGCATGCCACTGCAGCGCCTCTATCGTAAAATGTCATACATGCATTTAATTGCTTATCCAATTTCTCATTACATCAATGGTTCGGATGCATCATGTATTATTGTAGGCAACGCGATATATCGTGTATATATATATATAATATATATATAATAATAAATATATATATATATAATAATAAATATATATATAATACCTCAGTTACTACATAGTCTGGATCGTTTATCACGAACACAGCCTTAACTTCCCGTACGAATATCTCACAACTTGAGAGAGAGAGAGAGAGAGCTATACTAATCCCCCCTTCGACGTGACACCAGACGTCTCGATTGCGACCGCTAAAGCCTCGTCTCGACGTTCACTATCATCGTGTCCGTACAGGTCTAACTGATCCGTAATACACGAGCTGTAGACGCGCAGTGATGTCTGGTGTCTCTCTCTCTTAAGTTGTGAGATATTCGTACGGGAAGTTAAGGCTGTGTTCGTGATAAAGGATCCAGCCTATGTAATAACTGTTGTAGTATATAGTAACTAGTATTATATATAGTAATTGCATAATAAATAGTATTAAAGTAATAAGTATTTGCAATCAAACTTCCTACGTTACATTTCCCACAGCCTAAATTATCTCTTAAGGGGGAAGAATTCGTTTCATTTTTTTAATAATTATATCACTTTAAATATAAATATATTAAAACTAGGCTATACATATTATAGTGACTCTCGAATGCTATATGTTATACATCAATGTCAAGATGATGAATTATATTTTAATTTTTTTAGTAAAATAATTTTTGAAAACGAAATTAAACCAACACTCCCCCCCTTAACCCTTAACCCTCCCCCCACCCCCGTTACCGCCACCAAGATAACCCCGCCCCCCCCCCCCCCCCATCAGGATTTGTACAACTTCAGTATGTTCATCGAAGAATTGGAGAGAATCTTCGAGAGGGCTATCAACGGCTGGATGGCTGGCAACGCGATCATCTACTACATGTTCGCCGAGTACGCTGAGGTCAGACTATGTGTGTGGTGTCGGCGTTAGGGGCGCTGCAACTGGGGCGTATGTCCGCCCCCCCACTTTAAAATCTAGGGGGACCTCCTATGTATTGGTCCCTCCGCCCCACCCCCCTATTTTACCACAACAAATCGTTCCAGCGCCCCTAGTCGAGGTGTGTGTGTGTAGTAGTAGTAGTAGTATTATAATTTATTTATTTACAAAAATCCAATTTAAATAAAATTGTTCGGAAGCGAGATATAAAGTTATATGGACGTACGTTATAAAAAATAAAATAAAATTATAATAATAATAATAATAATAAGAATTAATTATTTTGAAGTGTGTTTAGAGAGTGTATTTAAGTTCAACAGTAAGTGTCTATGACATATATAAATATAGATTCTATGTAGTTTGTTTTTAAATTTGTTTAAGTGTGTTTCGTTAGTTATACTCCTGGGGAGATTATTGCGTGAGATGAGTAGTTAGTCGATTGATTGAGTTTTAAAATTATATTATTAGATTACCTCAAGTTATTTTAAATATAATAGATTCTTTGATATATATAGGAATTTTAGTAAGTATTGCAGTAAGTATAATATTTATAGTTTTGTAAATGGATCTGTTAGTTTTATACGATAGTATATGTTCGTTTTTAAGATTAAAAATAAGTTGGCATGTGTTGTTAGGTCTTTTTTCTTGTAGTTTAGGTGAATGTTTTTACGTACAAAATATCTTATATTATAGCATTTTTAAAATGTATTTTAAAAACTAATCATAATAATCTGTATATTGTTTATTGTAATTTAATAATCACAATCATTTATTGAATATAAGATCGTTTTAGAAATTTTATAAATATAACTAACCACGTGATCAAACTAATTGAGACTATTTTGTTTTACCCTATTTTAAATTAATTATATTTTAATATAAAACTATTATATATATAATCGAGGAAAGTATATGTTGAATAAAAACGAATTACGTACTTATCTCTATAAGTTATTTATCTTTAGCGTTTTTAGATAGAGCTAAAATAGCATTATTTGTGTAAACGTAAATCTGCCCCCCTTAAAACTTATATTTGTTATTTTTATAGTATTAACAATTTATTTTTTGTATATAACATTATATCATATCTTTCATATTGTTAAATATAGATTTGATAATATCTCTTTCAGTAGGACACCTTTTCGTATTGAATATATATAAAAATCTATTTATAGCTGTGCTTATCATGTCTACCCTTATTATCTATGATAACCTTAACCTGTTACTGAACCAGTTGGGTAAGGAATAGCCAGGTGCAGACAGTTATAAATAGAGTATATGTTTATAGTCAAGCATCAATGCATACAGCTGAACTATAGATAAAGTATACACTTGGATAACTCATCCTATGTTATGTTTGGCCACTCAATCTCTCACACACACACATATATATATATATATATAATAATTATAATTATAATATAATTATTATATTAATCTCAATTAATTATATTATATCATACTATATAATACTTCCTGTTTACTTTTATTGCTAACATTAATTTAATTTCATAAATCATTTATCTGATCAATCCGACATAAAGATAAGTTATCCGCACTTAATACAACATACAGCCCTGTGTATAAACATTCACTCTATATCCCACACTTATTATTTATTTATTTCATTCATTACTTCTATTCATTAAACAACATTTATATGATCATTATTTAAAAATATATTAATTTTAAAATCACTGAATTGTTTACAATAATATTGTTTACATTCTATTATACTGTGCACACATTTTTCTCTATTAATATATTCTATTTATAGCTCATTATTAATCACTGAATTAAACAAACACAAATTCCTAGAAATAATAAATTAGTTACATTGCTAGTCATAAACTATATAATGGACAACACCACTGCATCATGTAATCACTGTAAATCTAGTTTAAATAATACAGAAACTGACTTTGTTAAATGTTATAGGTGTCATATACATGTACACTATAACTGCCTAAAAGATAATAATTCTTTAACATTTAAATGGAATAATCGCAACAACCCTCCCAATTATGCTATCCAACTCATGCGTTCTCCTTCATTCTTATATATATGTCCCAAATGTATCACATTTAATAATACGCTGTCACCACCACTTCACATAGCAACAAAAGTCTCACCACAACCTAATAACGATATAAACATAGATGAACCAATGTCCCAAACCAACACTTTAAATCATATTATGGACAGCATTTCTAATATAAAAGATCAACAAATTAACAACACTAAGATCATAAAAGAATTTATTAAATTAAATAAGACTAAGCCCATTCAACCGTCACCTTCTAGATCAATCACATCAATTAATTGTCCACTGAATAAACACATTCCTCCCCTACTCTCCCTAACGATTTCTAAACCTAAACAAAATGTTATAAATAATTTGAACCAATCTCACACTATTATAATTCCAAACAAATACTCTAAACCTACAACATATACAACATCACCCATATCAAAGTCGGCCTTCCCCAGTCCGATAATCCTATTCGCCATAAAAAACAATCTCATGTACAACTCAAAAATCAAATACGTATTCAACAGTAAAACAAACAACTACGAATTACGTCACTACCACAACAACAAAGTTAATTGGAAAACATCTCCCTTAACCCCACCCCTTTCTGTTATTAAGCATTGGAGCAAACTCTTCAACAATCACACATGCATTAACATGCGACAAGCAGCATCTAATAATCCGATACATTCATCCAAACATACTGACTCCACTATTCATACTCAACATAGTAACTTACTATCTGTAGATCAGTGTAATGAAGATTTAAATACTACTAGTACTCAATCTACACAAACTACCCCATCACCAACTCCTATTCCGTGTCCACCAATTGTGAACCCTTCCCCACCCCCCTCACAATGACACTCAATTCCAAAAGTCCACACAAATAAAAATATGCTTTGCAAAACCACTTCCACAAATCTGACCATTCACACACTGCAATCCCCATCTACACTTTTAACTCCATTGTCCCCATCTTCCCCAGAACGCCATAACTGCCTAATTAAATCTGCATTATTAAACACCTGCTCCATCCGTAACAAGATTCCACTTATCTTAGAACTTGCTGCAGAACATGACCTTGATCTTATATTCATCACTGAAACATGGATTATGCCTGATGACATACCCCTTATATCATCTCTGAATACTGGTCCTTACTCTTTTTTCTCATTTACCTAGACGTAATACCAATAATTATGGAGGAGGTATTGGCATTATCTTTAAATCCTCCCTTATTGTATCCCCTCTACGTGACCATAATAATGATCACTCTGAGGCGTTTACCTGTTCCATTAGTCCCCCATACTCCAAGACTTTTAATATATCACTTTTTTACCGACCCCCCTCTTCCTCAATTCCTTTATTCCTCTCTGAATTTTATTCATTCACCCATCTAATGTCTGAATCTAATATCATTATAGGTGATTTTAATATTGCTACTAACCTATCAACTAATCATTCTAAATCTCTACTCAATATACTGTCATCCTCCAATCTTAAACTTCATAATACTTACCCCACACACAAATATGGGAATACACTCGATCTCCTCATTTCCCATAAGTCATCCAACTTGATTTGTTCTCACTCTGTTGGCCCTTGTATTTCTGATCATCACATTATATTTTTTACCCTCCAATCCCTTAAACCTCCCCACCCCACTATCACTCGTTCTTTCCGCAAAACAAAAATCATCAACACTCACGATTTCATCAGAGACTTCCTAACCCTCCCACATAACTCACCTGATGAATTATTTACCACTCTTTCAAGTACCCTCGATTCCCACGCTCCAATAATTATTAAAAAATCCTTCCTTAGACTTGACACTTCCTGGTATACCCTCGCACTCCTAAAACAAAAGCGTAAATTGCGTACACTTGAAAAGAAATTGATTAAATCAAAATCTGAATCTATTCTTGCGCTTTATCAACTGTTCAAGTCCAAACATAGACGTGATCTCTTAATTGCAAAATCGCTTCATATTACTGCCTCTCTGGAATCATGCTCATCAGATCAAAAGAAAACGTTCACCATTTGTTCGAAACTCCTTGGGCGTAATAAAAAGAAAACTTTACCCGACTTTCCACCAGACACCTTATCATCAACTTTTGATGACTATTTCCATCATAAGCTTACACGTACTCTCAGCAATCTCCCACGATATACCACTTTAATAACCCCCACCATGCCAACTCACTCACTTAATGTATTTTCAGTCCCTTCCATGTCAGACATAGGCACACTTCTTAAAGCAACTAAAAGTTCATCTCCTCTTGACCCTATTCCTCTTTCCCTTTTACACGAAATCACTGAATCCCTCACTATCCCTCTCAATAATATATTCTGTGAATCCCTCGAATCCGGTATGTTTCCAACATCCTATAAACATGCACTCATTACACCCCTCCTTAAGAAACCAAACCTTGACCCTCAGAGCCTCAACAATTATCGTCCAATCTCAAACCTGTCGATATTTTCCAAAACTTTGGAACGAATCGTCGCGAAACAACTAACGTCTTATTTAATATCACACAAAATCCCTCATATCTTCCAAAGTGCATATCTTCCTTCCAAATCAACAGAAACCGCACTAGCGAAGATATCCAGTGATATTCTCACTAACCTTGATAACAAAAATGGCACAATACTCGCACTACTTGATCTCTCCTCTGCGTTTGACACTATTGACCACACGATTCTCATACACCGTCTTACATCTATAGGTATCACTGGTACTGCACACAAATGGCTATCCTCATTCATAACCAACCGAACTTCCTCAGTTTTAGTTCACTCAACCCGTTCATCTTCCCGTCTTGTAACACACGGTGTTCCCCAAGGGTCAGTCCTTGGACCAATACTCTTTAACATTTACATAATTCCCCTTCTCCACCTTATCTCGAATTCTCCAGTTAGCTTCCATACATATGCAGACGACATACAACTTTATGTAAAATGTACAGAAAACGTTAATTTTGCACCCGACATCCTCTCCTCTACTATTACCACCATTCATAACTGGCTCACAATAAACTCCCTCGTCTTTAACCCAATTAAAACCGAGGCTATATTCCTTCACCTTCCACTCCGAAGTAAAACGTTACCAACTCCCCCTCCAATTAACATTAATGGACAGCTCATCATGTACTCAACCCATGTCAAAAATCTTGGTGTTATATTTGACAATACTTTTAATTTTTACAGACAACTGTCCCACATAACAAAACTATTAAACTATCAACTACATTCACTACGCCTTATTCGTCATTCAATATCAATATCCACTGCTACTATTATAGCTTCTGCTTACATCCTACCTCTATTCGACTACTGCAATTTTATCCTTTATAATACCCCCTCATCGTATATTACTAAACTACAAATTCTTCAAAATTCTATAGCTAGGTGTATATTCAACATACCAAAATACTCCCACACTCATATATCTCCATTCTTAGTTAAACTCCACTGGCTACCTGTACGCCATAGAATCCTATATATAACTCTACTACTGGCTCATAAAGCAATCCACCATGACTCTCCTGACTACCTAGCATCCCTACTCAAACTTAAATTACCAACTAGTAGCACTACACGCTCCACCAATACGTTTCTACTTCAACTTCCTCCTAAACATAACTTACATTCAACCAACACTCAAGCATGGGCAATATCCGTCCCATACTCGTGGAACACTCTCCCCACATCCATCCGTACTACACCATCAACTCCCAACTTCAAGAAACTACTGAAAACCTACCTATTTAATATGGAACATTAACTTAATATATATATGGACGGCCGATTGCTTTATAAGCACAGTTTGCAGTCCGAAAACCGAAAAATGTAAAAAATGTATGCATGTATAATAAATAGAAAACTATTATACAATGGTACATTGAATGTATGATATACATATATATATATATATTGTATTTATGTATCCAAAGTATAATAACAAATAATATAATCATATATATTGCATAACAAACCGTGTCCTACTGCTTGTGTGTGTGGGGCCTTAGCCAACTGAGCCACACAACCAGTTCATATATATATATATATATATATATATCTTCATTCATCTACAAATTTACATGTGAATTTTCATATATATATATATATATATAATATTATTAATAGTATATTATACTATAAATAATAAATTAATATACACATTTAATAATTAAGTATAATGTTAAATATATATACATTATTTATATAAATATATTTAATGTATGTATGTGTGTGTATATATGTATATATGTATGTATGTGTGTGTATATATGTGTGTATATATGTATGTGTGTATGTATGTGTTTGTATGTATGTGTATGTGAGTGTGGTTAGTCTAATTAGTAATCAAATTTTATCAATAGATGTACAATACCATGCATGATTCATACCGTGTTTGCATTGATGCGTGAATATAACATATAATCTATTTATATCTGTCTATATCTCAGAGCCAGCCTCAATTATTAGAAATCGTTCACCCCTTAAAAAATATAGTCACTAACACAATTAAGTTGACAATGAATCCCTTTAACTATAATGGCAATTTAGTATATAACTTGGAATAGCAATACAACGTAATTTATGTGTATAGATTTAGGGGAGGTATTTCGGAATTATTATTTTTGAGAAAAAAAATAATTTAAACTAATATGTTAGAAATAAAATAATAACAGATTTATCTATCAATCGAGCAATAAAATATATTTCAAATCATCATATAAGTATATTAAAAGAGTACTTTATTGGAAGTACCACTTGAATATATAAGTTAAATTACCAGTAATATTTACTAAATAATCGGTTAAATAAATGATGTAAAACTTTGTGATTTATTTTGAAAATTTAAATACATTTATAAATATGAAATAGTATATTTTGTTTACAATTTATTTTATACTATAGCTGTAACTATAATACGAGTATTCAAGCATTTTAGATCACAAGAAATTGAATAAATAAAAATGTATTATAATGTATTTATTATACATATATATATTATTCATATAACATACAATAATACATATAATAAATAAAACATATATACAAAATATTTGAAGGAATGGATATTTAATAAAAAAAACTATTCCATATTAAACTATATAGGAGAAAAAAATTATGTGATTACCTATTATTAAATTTGTGAAATTGAATTTATTGTAACTAATAGGATAGTTGTATCTATTTAATTGCGCATGCGAAGGACGTACCTCCCTCAATGTATGTTTATATCCGAATGAAACTATTTCATTACTGCGATAACCTAACCCCACCCCGTTTGCGCAGAAACTTCACAAATACGATTTGGTCGGTGACATCTACAAGTCGTTGATTTCCATTCAGAAGAACCCGACCTTGACCTATATTCACTACATGAACTTCTCTAAACGGGTCGAGGACATCAGCAAGTATCGTACCATATTCAAGATCGTTGGTATTCATCATCGTTGTGTTACAGTAGCTGAGATAGGTCATGTGACCAGCTGACATTAGTATACCTGGTAAGGTGTTCAGGGTAGTGGTGTTCAAATCTAAAGAATCCATGCAGTTTTAGTCTCAGTTACTTAAAGTCTCGGCTCGGGATCGTTATTTTCCGAAAATGAAAGTCTCGGCCTTGCATCATTTACATCGCTAGTGGACAATAACTGGTATACACCTGTACACCTGTCCATGCTGAACACACCTTACTAGTGATGTAAATGATGCCGAGACTTTTGGTTTTTGATGCCGAGCCGAGAGTTTCATTTTCGGAAAATAACGAGCCCGAGTCGAGAATCTATCCAAACGAGCCCGAGCCTGAGCCGAGTTGAGACTTTAGGTAACTGAGACTGAGACTGCATCATGCTTTAGATTTGACTGGCATCATTTACTGCATCACTTCACCGTACCCTAAGTCACTATAGTATTCACGAGTATATCGCGTAGCATTGCGACATACCACATTGCGGCATAACTTTAATGAAATAGCGTCTAGTTCAAACCATAGCGTCTCTCGCGCGCGACACTATGAACATTTGCCCGTAGGCTATCGTAAGAGGTCACGACGGGGTCATCAGCTGCGGTGGGGTCACGCGAGGTCACACCCACCCACTTCTGTTACACTACAACACAATTCTCTAAAGCGTTTAAACAGCGTTAACTAGCAGTTGAGATACTTGTTCAGTGCGTTGTTGTATTGGCAACCTATTATTAGTTAGCCCTCACTACTGAGCCCCCTCACTGCTGAACCCTCTCACTGCTGAACCCCTCACAGCTGATCCCTTATTGCTAAGCCCTTATTGCTCACCCCCTCTCACTGCTAAACCCTTATTGCTGAGCTCCTCACTGCTGACCCCCTCACTGTTAAGCCATCACTGCTGAGCCCCTCACTTCTAAACCCTCTCACTGCTAAACCCCTCACTGCTAAGCCCTTATTGCTGAACCCCTCACTGCTAAACCCTCACTGCTAAACCCTTATTGCTCACCCCTCACTGCTAAGCCCTTATTGCTCACCCCCCTCACTCTTAAACCCCCCTCACTGCTAAACCCCCTTACTGCTGAACCCCTCACTGCTGAACCCTAACCCTCTCCTCCCCCTCCTCACAGGCTAGACATGACAAACGCTGTTCCCATCACGTCTACATCTTCTCCGCCTATATGGAGTTATACAATAGGAAGGTCAGTCCACTAGATCTCTAGTTAATATCACCTGCGTAATTATCTAATTGTATAAGTATTACATTGTTGATATCACAGCTGATCAATGATAATTGAAAAGCTTGCTATTAATCACACACACTAATACACGATAACTTAATGATTGACAGGACAAGCATGTAGCTATAAAGATCTTTGACCTTGGCCTGAAATCTTATCCGAATGACCTTAACTTCATCCACCATTACCTCAACTTCCTCGTCAACATGAACGGTAGCTATCCTCCTTCTCCCACTCCTCCTCATCCCCCTGTTCCTACTCCTCCTCCCCCTCATCCCCCTATTCCTACTTCTCCTCCTGCTCATCCTCCTCCCCCTATCCCTACTTCTCCTCTCACATACCTACCTACCTCACACAGATAACGCTATGACGCGAGATCTATTTGAACGCTGTATTAATAATGAAAACTTCACTCACGACCAACGCATGTTAGTGCATGCATGTGTGTAGTAGTAGTAGTAGTAGTAGTAGTAGTAGTAGTAGTAGTAGTAGTATAATTTATTTAGTCACAAAAATCCAATTTTAAATAAATTGTTTAAATAAATTGGAAGTGAGATATAAAGTTACGGCAACATCCATAATAAAAAAATAAAATAATAATATTAAGAATTAATTGTTTTGAAATGTGTATTAAAGTATTGCAGTTCATAAACTATATTAGTCCAGTTCAAGTAATTATCTATATAGTTTGTTTTAAATTTTTTAAAGTTTTTTCGTTAGTTAAAGTCCTGGGGAGTTAATTCCAGTGAGATGAGTGGTTAGTCAATTGATTTATGTTTTAAAAGTATACTATTTTATGACCTCAAATATTAGTTATATACATGTTATTTTTATCTTGTGTGTGTAGTCATGCATGACAAACTCATGTTAGCCTCTCCTCATCACGTGTGTGTGTGTGTGTATCTAAACTTCATTTTTTATGATTTAAATATTGACTTGTATAATATTCTACAAACAAATACAATATCAACTGGTCATTGTTTTTCTTCGCGTTTTTACTAAAACTCGGGTAACTAGACGAAACTACATAAATACTATGGGTATTTTTCTAATTTTTATGTAATATAATATATGTAAATTTGTTGGTAACATTATATAACAGTATATAATATATGTAAATTTGTTGGTAACATTATATAACAGTATTAATATATGTATTATATTAAGGTCAGTAGATACACCTATATCTTTTACATGTAAAATATACAAAAAAGGACTAGTTTTAGAAGAATAATAATAAGCTTATCATTTTTATCATACTTTTTTTTATATACAATAAAATGTTAATTTTTTCCAATCTTATGGATTTATCTAAAATTTGCACATATATTTGAAAACAAATACGGAAAAAATTAACAATTTTTATTTTATAAATTAATATTTTAAAAAACTTTTTATATAATATATAATATAATTTCAAATAAAATCATTCTTTATTATATTAAATGTATGTTATAGTGCATGATTCTAGTAATAATATTTATTTTAAGGTCCTTCATAATTTCCATTTATAAACAAAATATATATTTTTTTTATCTACAAAATAATTCATATAATCATTTATCATGTAAAATCTTACCTAAATTGTCTACATTAATAAGGGTAACTGATTTTTATAACACCGCCCAACATACTATTGACAATAAACATTCATTATAACACAATACAAATATGTCACTAAACTTTAAAATCTATTTTCTCACTATTTGATGAATAAAAAATACTCTACTAAAAATTCCGGAAATATTGTATTCTTAATAATTTTCAGTATATTTAGATTATATAAATATTTTTTTTAATAATATAATTACACAGTTAACCCTTTAAGACCCAGTAATTTTAAATAATACTGCACTAAATGCCCAGAGATTTAAAAAAAATATACGCATGTTTTTAAAAAATGAAAATGTTTACTCATCGAAATTTGTTTATTACAAGTTATATTTATTTTGATAAGTATATATTATATTAATCTGAAGAATAAAATGGAATATAAATATTCATAATATTATATTTAATTCATTATAATAATTTTGTATTTAAAATAAATATAAATTTCAAACTAAAAATGTATATACAGAACAATCTATCTTTATAAGAACATTTTTCACACATTTGGTTGGAATTCAACCTTTTCCACATTAAAAAACCTCTATTAGAAAATCTTATATAAGAAAAACCTATTTATAAGAAACTTATTGTATACAAAATATATAAAATAATTATATATAAAAATAAATAGAAGTATTGTATATTGATAAAAATTATAGAAATTAATTAATAATTTTCTCTCATATATTTGCATTATATAATATATTTTTGTTTCTTACAAATATTTTATATTACATAAATAGCTCAAATTGAATTAAAATTAATTAATAAACATTGTATATCCTCAGATTTATTAAAATGTATTATAATTTATTAAAAATATTATTATATCCTTAAATTGTAATGACTATATTTTCTATATACATTTATATATATTTTAATAAAATGTTTAATATATATTAACTAATAAAAATTACTAACAAATTTCATAAATTAACTGACTCATTTGTAATGAACCGAATTCAATAATAATACGAGAGCTTCGTCAGAATTTGTTTGTGAGACGGCCAATTGTAAAATTGAAATAAATAATGCTATAAATCATAAACTTCCTCAAATATAGCATTGCGTGTGACCTGTAGTTTTGTTCATTCAATAATAAATACGCGAGTTTCATCGTATAATGCACAATTAACAAACAGTGTCAATTCATTAAATTATCATAATATATTAATTATTGTTATTTATAATGTATATATTTTTATATATATGTGTGTTATATAAAATTATAATTTTAATTTCGTCGTCGATTTAAGTATGCTTTTTATTTTAAGAACTATTTTTTTTAGTAATGTTTACATTATATTTAAAATAAACATGTTAATGTTGTTATTTTATAATGATAATAACCAGATAATTAATACACGATATTGATATGATATGAACTTTGCATTTATAATTTATAACTAATTAAATACTAATTATTTATTTTTAAAATAAACACTATATACAGTTGTTGTATATGAAAATTCTCAAAAACTAAAATATAAATACAACTTTTTATACATCCTATAATAAAGAAATCATATTTGCAAAAATGTATGTATTTTCATTGAATTGAACACTGAATTATTGAATTACATGTGCTAATACATTACGAGACAGTCCGAGATTCCTGGGCTTTGTTGGGTCAATACGGTCCGAGATGCTTGGGTTTTAAAGAGTTAAAAGGTTATATCAATTTTCTATCATCATATTCACTTTAAAAAAATTATACTTTTAAATTAATTTTATTTTTAAAATATTATATATTTTTTAAATAACGAAACTGTGGTCCTATTGAATAATGTAACTGAACAAAATGATGTAAAAATATTTAAAGTTGGAGAATTTTAAAAATGTTGTTCTTTCATATCTATTTAACATGCGAATGATGTACCCTCTTTAATTAAGTAGATATAGTTTTATTTAGTTTTATAAAGTTATCAATTGCACTATTTTATTGATCATTTTATATATTTTTTAAAAATAATTTCCTGAAATATATATGTCATATATATGTGTGTGCATATATTCAGATAAAAATATGTACATATATTTATATTTATAGAAATTAACATATATATCATGAATATAAATAATAATACTAAATATATACTAAATAACATAAACATATAGTACAAATTAAATCTAATTTATTTAAATATGTATAACACATGTAAATTTGTAGTATTATCAGCGTTTTAAAATACTTATTTCACGAGTTCTATAATAGAACTTTTATTTCATATACAAGCATAATTTATGCATCGTTTTAAAGAAAATATTTAAAATTAGAAAATGATTTTCATTTGGAGATTTTGTGGCATGCCCTGAATTTAAATATATATAAATTTTACATTGTTATATAATACGATATCATTGAAATATCAAAATATTGAAATTTAAACACCGGTTATTATATTTTCAACTAAAAATAGATTTATATACCTAATATATACATATATACATATATATATATATGTGTGTGTAAAGTAATGTAGAATATAACGTACTGACAGAACCTTGTGGAATAACTATTCCCTGGTAGAGTCCATAATAGGCAACAATGAAAGTGTACAGAAGCTGGAGAGTCGTAAGGATCAATTCTTAAATAAGGTTAGCGACATCAGCCCTACCCTATAATACCCACTAGCAATGGGGCTAGCCCTACCTTAATACCCACTAGCGATGGGGCTAGCCCTACCTTAATACCCTCTACAGATGGGGCTAGCCCTACCTTAATACCCACTACCCCCATTACATGCTGTACGAGCCCCATTCTAATCCCCATTGCTTTAGCCACCACTACGGGATGGGTCCCCTACTCTAACCCCACCGCCCCTACTTTAACCCCACCACCCCCACCGCCACCCCTACGGGTGGGGGGACTCCTATTCTAACCCCACCGCCGCCCCCAATCTAACCCTACCGCCACCACTACGGGTGGGGGGACTCCTATTCTAACCCCACTGCCCATACTACAGGTGGGGGACCCCTACTCTAACCCCAGCGCCCCTACTCTAACCCCACTACCACCCCTACTCTAACCCCACCGCCGCCCCTACCACAGGACACAGATGCCTCTGATGACTACACTTTACTACAAGTCGAACGTTATAGTTATCACGGTCTGATACCCGTTTCCAATGAACAGCTCACCTCGATGTATCACAGGGTAGGTCACCTTCCTAGTAATACACCCCCTCTCTCTCTCTCTTTCTCTAGCTTATGTCGATAGTAACCCCCTATAGTAACCCCCTCTATCGATCACTTTGCGAACCCCCGATGCTTATGGTGATATCACCTATTCTATGTGTCGGTGACTAATCGAATACTGGTGCCCACTCATAATAGCCGTATCGCGAGTTCAGCGATGTGTAACGCCACCGCCGACAGTAATCACAACAACAACACCTCGTTAACTTAGTAACTTTACGTTCACGAGCCATAGCATCGCTTAGGATATAGCGACTATATACTCGTTTTAAACTATATAGTTAACTATCAGTATCAGTATTCGGCACGTAACTGTATTATCTGTAGACGTGTCTTATTGTCTACGTACACGCGCGCCCTCACTGTCTACCCGGCTTCACTAACCACACAACGATTGTAGAACTCTAAGATGTTTGGAGACAAGATAAAGAAGGTCGACCCCCTAAAGGACACGATGTTCCGTCCCGACTTCTCGGCGATGAGACCATTCTTATCGGGTCAGGACGATCGTAAGTATAGCACACGCGCACACACACACGCGTAGATATACATGTATAACATACGCACATACACGTGCACACAGCTTGCTAGTTTTTAGTTACCGTAACTGTAAAACGTTTTAATTTCTTTACTTTCTTTACTTTTTAATTTCGTATTATTCATTGTTTATTTCTATAACGTATGTTATCGTTAGCAAATATTTATACTTTATACTTTCGATTATAGACTATTTATTTGATTACATTATCAATCAAATATGGCTGGAGACAGTAGAGCCATATAAGTGAAAACTGGGATGTAGGTCTCTACCAAATAAACAATTTATAATTTATATTATTTTCTGTTTTATTCATATTCAACGTAAACAGTACGTCGAATAATATCTTTTACTAAATAATTTAGTTGCACTTGCCATAGAATTAACGATAATTGCCTCGATAAGCTTTAACTTCTACGATAACCCGCCCGCGTGTAATGCCTATATCTGATAACGATACACACACCTACATGTAACATACACACATACGCAGCCCCCCTGTTTAACCCCACCTCCCCCTCGCCCCCATCACGTTTAACCCTCCCTCTCCCCCTCGCCCCCATCACGTTTAGCCCCACCTCCCCCTCGCCCCCATCACGTTTAACCCCACCCTCCCACTCGCCCCCCATCACGTTTAGCCCCACCCTCCCCTCCCCTCGCCCCCCCATCACATTTAACCCCACCCTCCCCCTCGCCCCCCCATCACGTTTAACCCCACCCTCCCCCTCGCCCCCCCATCACGTTTAGCCATCAAAGACAGCGTACTCGCCGAGGTGAGGAGCTTACACCAGCCCACACCTTCCATCACCATTCAGAGCTTCATCAACTCCCTACCACCAGCTTCCGAGTACGACGTAAGTAACCTCGACTCTGACCCGTCACTTATAAGCCATGCCCCCCAGTGCCTTTTTGAGGGCAACTGACCCCACTATTATTTTGATACCACGCACAAAACAGCAGATATTTTCACAATCAATTATACCATAGTCCTATTTAGTATAAAGCAGTAGCGGATGTATTTTATTCAATAATTTGTCATATATAATTTGTTCATACAATTTGCTCCCCACTTTCATTAAATCCTTAGAAAGGGACCTCCCCCACCCCCTCTATAACCACGCCCCTCTATAGCCACGCCCACCCCCTGAGTAACGCAGTGTATAGTAGATATAAACCCTGCTCGTGATCCGTCGTCATGCGAATAGTACTTCAACAGTATTCACGTGTTTATAGTTTAACTTACGGGTACAATATATTGATGATACACCCTAACCCCCCTAACCACAACACCCTAACCCCCTAACCCTACACTAAGAGTGATTTAATTTTAAAGATCCTAAACCGGCATAGTAGATTCTATAGATATGATGCTCATGATACTATTTTATTAAACCATATACATTTTGGTTCATTATTGGTGGTGCGAAGGAGGTTTTAAAAAAAAAATTATTAAAAAAAAAAATCTCGAAATGTCGTTATTCCTATGTAATTGTATTGTATATGTTTATAAACAATGTCCTTAAGGACATTTATTTGAATTCTGTACATTTTATTTGTATTTTATTGTAATGGGTATATAATATATATATAATAATGAGTACTTTTTTAAATACTATATTCTTCTAATAGATAACATTAATATATAGTAAATATTATCTATAGTATCCCTAATTACAATATTAGTTATTAGATAATTAATTTAAACAATAAAATAAATTTTATATATATACAAATTTTCTAAAAATTAGGCCACTTTAACTATTTATTAAAATTATAAAGAGCTATTTTTTTAAATTTATAATACTTGTACGCTATAATATAACATCTTAAGATGAAGTAGGAAAAAAAAAAAAAAAAAAAAAGTCAAATTTGTAAATGTACCAACTCCACAAAAAAATTGTCATTTATTGATGATTTTTGACAAAATTGTAGAAATGTCATTGTAATTGTACTTTTTTTAGCCAAATTGTTATATATATTGATTAATGAATTATTTTTTTATTATATATAATATAAATTTATAAAATATAACAATTCTGTACACAATTATGAGAGGTCAAAAAAAATTCTGGAAAATCCTATAATTTAAAAAAAAATCCTAGAAATAAAATTAATTTTGTTACGAATTTATAATATTCAAAGGAACTATACACATTACACATATTCTGAAAATGTCATGATTGTAGCTTAATTATAACTGTGAAAAATATACATATTTATGTTTTTTTGGTATTTTCCTATCTATTCTCCATGTTAAATTTTGTTAAATTTGACAAGGCTGGCGCATGTACAATATTGACCTAAATTAAAAAAAAAATTGTTTGTGTATTCTATATACTCATATTTAGATGATCCAAATGCCGTTAAGGAATCGATAACCAATAGCATGTTTAAAATCACTCTTACCCTACACACCCCAACCCTACACACCTTAACCCCCCTAACAACAACACCCACACACACACAGGGACCCCTCGTAGACATTGAAGCTTTACTTGTAATCCTGTTGTCCTTTAACGAAAACAATCGTTAGTCTCCAGCGCCTGCCCTTAACTTTCCTATTAGCTAGAGTGTATCGCACACGCTACCACCGAAGTTAACTCATGACTCACCACTACTACTATTACAGTTAACTCATGACTCACCACTGCTACCATTACAGATAGCTTATGACTCACCACCACCACCATTACAGCTAACCTATGACTCACCACTATTACCAATACAGATAGCTTATGACTCATCACCACCATTACAGCTAACCTATGACTCACCACTACTATCATTACAGATAGCTTATGACTCACCACCACCATTACAGCTAACCTATGACTCACCACTACTACCATTACAGCTAACTTATGACTCACCACCACCATTACAGCTAACCTATGACTCACCATCACCACCATTACAGCTAACCTATGACTCACCACCCCCACCATTACAGATCAGTTTAATTACAAGAACGTCAAAGGCCCTATTGACGCCGGCACCCAATACTCCATCGACATAGCCAACGGAGTGATTCCGAGACCCACTCCACAAGAATAGACGCTCAGTCACCTCATTACATTGCACATCCATCATCATCGTCATCATCTTGCACATCATACTATACTCACTTTATATATGGCTCATCATTTTTTATCAATAAACTTTTTTAACAAAATATTCTGATACAATCCATATATTTAGTTATAGCATAGTTTTATATCTATATAATTCATAGTAATATATTATTATATGAATAAAATGAATACTTTATTATAAATGTCACGTTGTAAATACAATAATAATACATTTGCATATGCTACAATCAATTTTTAATATAATTTGTTTAGATATAGTAGTAGTAGTAATAGTAGTAGTAGTAGTAGTAGTAGTAGTAGTAGTAGTAGTAGTAGTAGTAGTAGTAGTAGTAGTAGTAGTAGTAGTAGTAGTAGTAGTAGTAGTAGTAGTAGTAGTAGTAGTAGTAGTAGTAGTAGTAGTAGTAGTAGTAGTAGTAGTAGTAGTAGTAGTAGTAGTAGTAGTAGTAGTAGTAGTAGTAGTAGTAGTAGTAGTAGTAGTAGTAGTAGTAGTAGTAGTAGTAGTAGTAGTAGTAGTAGTAGTAGTAGTAGTAGTAGTAGTAGTAGTAGTAGTAGTAGTAGTAGTAGTAGTAGTAGTAGTAGTAGTAGTAGTAGTAGTAGTAGTAGTAGTAGTAGTAGTAGTAGTAGTAGTAGTAGTAGTAGTAGTAGTAGTAGTAGTAGTAGTAGTAGTAGTAGTAGTAGTATGATCACATTGTTACAGTTATTTTAGAGTGTAAGACATCATAATACTTTCGCAATTCTGCTGCTTCACTTTCGTAGATGTCGTCTATTTCCTGTTTGACCTTGGCCAATTTAGCCGATTGAATAACCTCTTCATTCTGCTCCATCTCATCTGTTATGTTGCAATCTCCTTTGTCTATAGTTTTCGTGATTAATTCAACCGCAGATAATGCTGTAAATAATAGGTGATTTCATATTAAGTGTAGTATTAATTATTTCCTTATAAGTAATAGGTAAAAAATAAAAACTGTTCTCAATAGAGTTTAAAAAAGATCAAAAATCATTATCATTAGTTATATTATTATTATCGTTAGTCAGTGTATTATTATCATTAGTCATATTATTATCATTATTTACAAAACTTTCATTTATTTTGTGACCCACATTTGAAAAATAATTGTAAAAATGTTCACATTAGTCTTTATTAAATATGTTGGATTATTCATCATTATTTGTATATATTATAGTATTTAAATGTTGAAAATTATCTTTTTGATTACAATTTGAAAAAATATTTGAATAATATTTATTTTTTTTATATTTTTATTAATTTTATTTTTTAGTTTTTTATATTTAATAAATGTTTTAAGGCAATTTTTAGTTTTATATATGTTTAAAAAAATTATTTTTTTTTCTTATTGCATTTTTCAATTTACATGTATATTAGCCATGTTACGGTTGTGAATGCTATGTTTATTTATTTTTTTTCTAGATGTGGGACAAAACTTATTAAACATTTCATTTAATTGTATTACTAATTCATCATAACACATAGAAGGCTCTGTAATTGTGTAAAAATAGTCCCATTTGTAAATCGATAAAGTATTTACTAATGTATTAATATTATGCATTTTTCTGATATATACATAGTCACAATTTTTAATATATTTATTTTTTATATTCAATGTAGTAAATATAACAGAATGATCAGATATATCTGTATTAATAACTCCATTCAATACAATTGAATTACTATTGTTAATATGTTATCTATTAATGAATTCTTATAAGTTGATAATCTAGTTGGTATTTTTATTAAATTATGTAGGCCTAATTGTGAAATGATATTATTAAAATCAATAGTGAATGAATTATAAAAACATCTAAAAATTCAATATTAAAATCACCACAAATAAAAATTTCAGAATTAATGTATTTTAAAAAACAAATTATAAAAGAAATCATTAAAGAAAGCTATATTAATATTTGGTGCTCTATATTTAGTGCCCTGTGATTATTATGGGTTTATATTTAAATTTGTAATTTAATTGTATACTAATTATTTCAAGGTCATCATCAACCGCTGTTGATAAATCTTCTATATATGAACAATCTAAATTTTTGTGTTCAAAAATTGCAACTCCCCCACCTTTTTTGTAATTGTTAGTTTACGATTTGTTTGTACATGTTGTAATCTTTTAGATATATTGATGAATCATCGGTATCAATAAACCATGTTTCAGTTAGTACTAATATATCTGGTTTACTGATTAATGTATCCATAAATATATTAAATGTATTGATATTTTTATTGAAACTTCTAATGTTTAGCATAAATATAGTTATATTTGATGTATTATTAAATTCCTTAATAGTATAATGAGCTGTGTTTTTAATTGTATTATTCATTTTTCGGTTGTGATTCAGATATGAAAGATATTATTTTAAAGGAATTATTTATAAATTTTACTTTCAATTTTACTTTATCAGTTTTTTATAAGGTCTGATTGAATTATAAGTTGTTGTTTGGAAAATGTGTGCGTACCAACTTTATTAAATTCAGAATCTTTTAATTTAAAAGCATTTTTGATTACATTAATCTTGTCAGTTTCATTTTTTTAAATTACTTTTATAGGTCTAATTTTAATATTTTCTAATACGCCATCATTTAGTTTTGCTAATCTATGGAACTTAATTACATTATTAGATATAGAATCATCTGTAACAGTCTTAATTATATTATTTACAAGTTTTAATTCAGTATCATATTTACTTTTATTATCTATGAAGTCACTTTCATTAGCATTATATATTATAATTGATCTATTTTTTAAATTATCACCATTAATCTCTGAAATATTTTTATTAATCATCTTTTTAATAGTACTTTCAATATTAAGTAAGTTTTTAGATGTAATATTTGCATATATGTTATTATTATTATTTCTTTTATCTATATTATCTATTTTTATATCTAATTCATCAATTGTTCCATTAAGCTTAATTATTGTTTTAGTATTATTTTATTATCTAAAACCTGTTAAATATTTACATCAATTAATTCCTTTATATAATCCTTAATTGATTCTAATAATTATAAATTTGTCATTCTAGACATATTAAAAAAAATAGAAAAAAAAATAAAGAAGATAATTATATATTCAATAGTTTATTTATATGTTAAAGTATATCATTGCATAATAAATAATTGAATACCTATATATATAGCATATATAGATAGCACATACACCTACACACACGCTCACATACATACACACATACACACACACACTCACACACACACCAGTACTACCGCTAACCCTGCGCGTTAACGGAGCTGATATTCTCGTTGACCTCAGTGTCGGTGAACTGGTCATCCGCTGCCCTCAACTCTGTCAGTCGAGTTAAGCACATCACCAGTAGCTCCTTCTTGATGTCCTGCAGTAGTACACGAGTTAGGTGTCGGCATCGATGCTATTCGATCATTTCTACTACATATTCAGATGCGTATGAACACGAATGCGATTTAATTCTAAACATATAATATATATGCGTGTATTCGATATTAATAAAATGTTGTTCGATAATAGAAAAAGTGAAAATTATATAATTTTATGAAAAATATTTTATCTACGCATTAAAATGTTATCACTTATTTAAATTAATTTAAATTAAAGCTGATTCGATATCTATATATAGATATATATATATATATATATATATATATATTATCAATGACATTAAAACTATAAAGCTTAGTTATGAGTACAGGGAAGCAGTGCAGGGAGACAATGCGCTCACACACACTATAAACTATTTATATAAATAAGATTATTTTATAGAAAGAACAATACTTATCAATTCACATATATCTGTTTATTGTCTGTGGTATATAGATAGTTGGATAGATATAAAGTTTATTGTCATGGAACAAAACGAAATGACGCAAAACATCAAAAAACTATATAAAAAATCTTAATAATCTTAATAATAAATAAATAAACAATTTAGACGTGCTAATAATGCCTACTAGCATATGATACAAGAATGAGAGGAGCCAGTGAAGGTGACGATATCAATATTTATTTATAGGTAGAATAGAATATGTTTATTGAGTTTTAAAATAAGAATATTTGTTTAATAACTATTTGGTTTCTACACGGTTTCAAAGCAAGACAGGATTTTTAATGCCATCATTAATATTTAATTTGTTTAATATAATTAAATAGTACATATTCGTATTAATTTATTCGAACACGAATAACAACTACTGAAACTATATGCCACATAAATACGGGAAGATATTCATTATTATTTAGTAAATATGACAGTAATGGTTTGTCTATTTAGTTGATATTTAGGGGAAGGTCGTTCCAAATATTTGTATAGTATTATTTAGCATAGATGTAGATTAAAGGTTAGATTATAATAGGTATTTAGTTATAATAGGTTAGTTTTTTATGTTAGAGTACTTAAATGTGTAAGTTTTTATATGAAGTATTTGTATATATGAATGAGTGAGCTAAGACGTATAAAGGGGGTTAGGTTTCACAGCAACAAAAGCGGGCTGTTATTTATTCGTTTCAAAATAAGTACCCGATATCGGGCAAGTCCTAGGCGTTATTAGGTAGTGCATGCGTAAACGAACGCGTGCATCGACCTTCCCGCTATCGGCATAAAGCCATTCGCACCGAAACTGCCCGCTTTTGATGTTCCACGATGTAGGGGGGTATACAAATCGGGCAGATATCCAACTATTTTGTGGTGTGAAACCCATTTTGTTTATCTATTGTTAGTTTATCTATTGTAAATTTATCTGTTGTTAATATTTTGTTTGATATGAAGAGTTGATGAGTCGATAACATGTTATATTACTTATATTTATAATTGTTTTTGTATAGTTTTTATCTGCAGTTTAGTGCTGAAAGTATTACCTTCATATAATAAAGCTCTATACATCTGGATATATACATATACTGTTATAGATTATAGATTAAGGGTAGGCGCTGGAGTTCATTTACGCCATTCTATTTATAGATCTACCGAAAACGCTACTAATTAAATACTAATAGAGATAATTAAATAATTTTGTTGTTATTCATTAGATACTACTTAATGAATTAATGTCCCATACGTAATGTCTATATTGTAGGTGCTGTGCTAATCTACATGTATAGTGTAGAATGTTCTATAGATTTAGAATGCGACCAACGATGTCGCTAATCAAAGATATAACACTCACGACGAACCTTATAATTTGTTGTTGTATACAAAAACCAACAGCGCCACCTATATAGGTTCGATTTTCGAAACTACGTTTTATTTATAATGTAAATTCGTATCGAGCTATACACTTTTAAAATATAAAATAATATTTTTCAATTATTATTTATATGATGAACACCAAGTTTTCATTATTAATATATAACGAAGCAATAGGATATGTTGGTTTTAAATTGTATACATATCTATGTGGTGAGTAAAAGCTAGTTTAAATTGCATGTAATTTAATAGAACAATGAACAAATTATTGTATAGAAACCATCGATATAAAGAAAGTGGATAAGCAATTGAATGTAGTGTATGGCACTATCCGCTACGAGCGCTGCAGTCGAAAACCACTATCTGGCCCACTACTTTTTATTTATAATAATATGTATTTATTATATATATATTGATAATCACTACCAATTGTAATGTACTATCTATACTAAAAATAAAATTATATATTTAAAATACATAATATCAACATTCCTCGAAATTGTGTGTATTTAAATTGAAGATATAATACTATTTTATTGATTTTATTGATATTTATAATTTAAATCCATTAATATAGATAGAAGTCACTTTAATCTATTTCGACGAAAAGACTACTGTTTTAATATTTGACATATATAATATGACTAATATCCAATCAAAATCACTGATACCATTTTGTTAATTTATCGATAAAAGTGTCATTCACGTGTATATCTTTTACATGCATTGCGTGCGTCAATTGCTTATCCACTTTCTTTATATCGATGATAGAAACGGGCAAACCTAAATCTATTTCAGTGATTTCGATACTCCTTCTAGCAGCGAGACGCATGAATATTAATCGTAGATAGGGAGTTTTATATCTTCACTTCACAACATGTTTGGTGTAGGTATATAATTGTACACATATGTGTAATATACATATATACAAATATATATTATGTTTAAATATATGATATAATATTAGTGATATGATAAATTACAAGAATAAATTAGTAAGCGTTTAATAATTAAATATGTAACAGGAAGTTGAATATTATGAATAATATATATGTGTGTGTGTTGTATAAAATATAATAAATCATTATAACTAGTAAAAATTAGAAATTCATTTAAAAAAATGAATTTCTTTAGACTCTAATTACACGGAATAATTACTGTTCATTGTTCACACCTAATGCTTGTTAACAATTCATATTTGTACTTCACATTTTCAATATATTTAAAAAATATATATATATATATGATGATGATGATACTTGGTTTGTTAGGGACTAAAATCAATAAATATCATAAATAATGTATGGTTACTTTTTTTAATAAATACAAATATTAAACATTACAAATACATGTAGATATAAGCATTACACGCATGGTATGAACAAAAGTAATTGTTATCAAAAACAGCAGTCACATATGTATGCAGTTGCTCGCCACCCTTAATCAACATCAACAACAACATTCTATAGAAAATGATTATATATTATAATAATTATACATATAATTATAATAATTTAATAAATAAAAATAAGTATAACTGGCTAATTGAACTGTAATCAAATTACACTCTAATATAAAACTAGGATTATAATTAATATTAATATATAATTAATTATTCTGGTATACATTATTATACTATAAAGTAATAATAACTTTATTATACATATTATATTTTCGACAACATATAAATGACATTATTTTATACAATATAACGAATTTTATGGGTATTTTAATTTTTTAAATATATCGATAAACTAATAATAAATATAGAGATTTGTGTTCTTGTAATTTTCTTTAAAAACTAATTATATTACTGTACAATGAACACATGATAACAACATAGAATTCACTAAATGTAGCAGCATGATAAACAACATGTGTTTATCATGAAGTTTATATTAGAGTTGCAGATCATACAACACACACACACACACACACACACACACACACACACATACACACATACACACACACACACACACACATACATACACTACCTGTAGATTATTCTCATAAAAGGTGATTTCACTGGAGATCACAGTTCTCTGAGACAGCAGGCGTGTGTAGATGTTAGCTATCACTGTGAACAGGGGGGGGGTGTAATCAAACAGGGTACACTAAATATGTCTGTTAAAGTCTATATTTTAACATGCATTATAGTCATTTAATTTTATTTAATGTGTATATAGTATGTATTATGATGGCAGTTATAAAATTTAATAATTTGCAAGTAAAATCTACTTTTTAACATTACTTTGTTATTGATGAATACATGCAGAATTAAGTTTAACAACTTTTCAACACCATATATGGTGAATAGTAGAGCTGTTTAGAAAGCATCATTCACAATACCTAGTTTGCAGGGGTGTAATATCAAGTTATGGTATTAAAAGAGGGTGGATAGGGGTGTACTATCAAGTAATTATGTTTAAAGAGGGTGGAGAGGGGTGTAATATCAAGTTATGGTGTTAAAAGAAGTGGATAGGGGTGTACTATTAAGTCAAGGTGTTAAAAGAGAGTGGAGAGGGGTGTAATATCAAGTTATGGTATTAAAAGAGGGTGGAAAGGGGTGTAATATCAAGTCATGGTATTAAAAGAGTGTGAAGATGGGTGTAATATCAACAGTGGTATTAATAAAGGGTGGAGAGGGGTGTGATATCAAGTTATGGTATTAAAAGAGGGTGGAACAGGGGTGAAGAGGTGTGTATTTGTAGTAGTACAGTTGAATATGGGGGTTTATAATATGAAGAGTTGGACAGGTCACTTTGATAACGTGTGTTTCGTAAAATGTGTCCACCATATTTTAGAGTTGTGAATACATTATTTTGAAGTGAATTGAATAGCTATTTATTGAAATGAAATGGCAGTAATAATCTATTTATAGATGTAATCAAGAGTCATGATTCATGACTGTTCTTCACATAGAAGGTGGTGTATGTAGTTATTAACTGCCTTAGAATTAACTAGACTGTCCACAATAAAGGTAGGTATGGGTGGACAGTTTGTGTATACATTGCAATGTAGACAAACAAGTTTTCCAGCATACAACGGTAGACAAAGCATGTGTCCGACTGTCTTTGTGCTATAGCCATAGATGTGTAGTTTACATAGATCTGTATTGCTATATCTCGCCAATGTAAAATTCTTCAACAGACATGGTGCCTCGATTTAGGAAACTTAAGGGGATCCCGCACATAACACGCAATTTGCCAATTTCGTGTATAAATAGATAGGAAAAACATAGGTCCACTAAAAAAAATAGAACTGAAATTCTATTCATTCAATTGACCTAATTTTTGTTGTAATGTATTCATAACATATACATGCATAGGAAAATAGAAAGTTATTTTTCATATTATTATTTATTATATTATATATATCTAAATTAAAAATTATCGATACTAAAATGATGGTATTTCTATAGAAATTATCATTTTATACAATGAATTCTATACATTTTATTAATTATCTCTCTATTTTACTATTCACATAATTAAATTCTATATAAATCACAAAAAAAATAATATTATAAGTATAATAGTTTTTATGTTCTATATTTTTGAATGCACATACCTAACGCGTAATAATTATTCTGAGAAAACAGCGTTTGAAGTTTGACAGCATAAAAATGTAATATTGAATAGTATATAATATAGCATTATCTTATCGTTATAAAATACATTGTTATGTCATTTCTAGACTGAATTCATATCTAATTTTTGTACAGATACTAAAAAACACTACAATAAGTATTATTATGTAATAAAAAAATATATAAAAAAAAATTGTATCATTACTTTAAATGTGTGGGATCCCCTTAAGATGGCCACCATCATATGACCAATGTATTTAACAAATATTAAAATAAATACTATAGATATTTAATATATATTCATATAAATAATATTGATTTCTATATATATTCAAACAAATAATATTGATTTTTAAATACATTTGATATCTTTTTATATATATTCAAACAAATAATATTGATTTTTAAATACATTTGATTTCTTTTCTATATATGCTTATAAAGTTTGTTTCAATTATATCAAATTATATAAAAATAAACATTTATATTTATTTAAATTATATATTTATATTGCAACATTTAATTCGATTAAATAATACTTTATATGCGATGGTCGGCCATCTTAAGTTTCCTAAATCGAGGCACCGTGTCTGTTGAAGAAAAATCACGTGACTACTAATCTAGGTAAACTATAAATCTACAGCTATAAGCCAGACAACCTAGTCAAGTGATGGAATCACAAGAGGGTGAAACAGGGGGTTTAGGGGGTCAAGTTATGATGTCAATAGGTAGTGTATTAAAGAGGTTAATACGTGTTTTAGGTCAAGCTAAGGGGCTAAAAGATATCGACTAGTTATTAAACGATAATATAAATAATATTTACTAGAAGAATTGTGTTTGTTTTCCGTTTCGTCTTCTAGGTTATAATAATAATAATAATAATAATAATAAATATT
This sequence comes from Osedax fenrisi, assembly GCA_964019155.1. NCBI lineage: Eukaryota > Metazoa > Annelida > Polychaeta > Sabellida > Siboglinidae > Osedax > Osedax fenrisi. Next base: position 17,607,383 of record OZ025239.1, on the reverse strand, counting down.
TATTAGCAGTTTTAAATTTTACATTTTTTTTCGTATGAAATATATTATTATTTCCTCTAAAGGGCTTCAGATTAAGATCAATATCTTTTCTACGCCGTCAACCGATAATATAAATAAGCTTTATCAGCCTCGTAAAGGGCTTCTCGCACTAATACACAGCATATCTCCGTTGTCGTAAACAAACCTGTTAATAATTTATCGAGCATCGCGGGACGTTCTCTTCGCAACGCTCCGAATACTAGAGTGAACTGTTAGTACCGATTTAGAGGTATAGGGGGCGGCGGTGGAGGTGGTGGAGGAGTCGGCTGTCACATCTGGGGTGCGGAATGGGTATTGTGAATTGGAAACGAGATGAGAATGCTGATTACGCAAAGTGTGTCACCTAAGCATGCCACTTAGCTAAGTGTGTCACCTAGACATGTCACTTAGCTAAGTGTGTCACATAGACATGCCACTTAGCTAAGTGTGTCACCTAGACATGTCACTTAGCTAAGTGTGTCACCTAGACATGTCACTTAGCTAAGTGTGTCACCTATACATGTCACTTAGATAAGTGTGTCACTTAGATAAGTGTGTCACATAGACATGCCACTTAGCTAAGTGTGTCAGCTAGACATGTCACTTAGCTAAGTGTATCACCTAGGCATGCCACTTATCTAAGGGTGTCACCTAGGCATGCCACTTAGCTAAGGGTGTCACCTAGGCATGACAAGTGTGTGTGTTATCTTCAAGGAACTATTTCACTCTAATTACATGTTAGTTACCTGATAGTTATAAACCGTGAAATAGTTATATTGAATATAAATTGGTAAGAGAAATAATTAATTAGTAATATATATATATATAGATAACTGCATGTGTGGCTAAGTTGGCTAAGGCGTCAGACACACAAGCAGTAGGATTCGAGTTCTGCAACAGTATTACTAGTATCAATATAATATAATATACACTATACTATACTATATATATAGAGTAACATGGGTATTTAATTATTGTGTATACCTATACACTTAAAGATGTTATCCTGTTGTATGCCTCCAGGGTTTGCACTAGTATGTATGAGAGAATTATTTCTACTATTATTTAAGTGTCTAAATGAACTATTATTATTATTATTATTATGTATATGTATATGTATATGGCATATACTATATGCCCACATAGATTGTAAATAAATGAGAATAAGTGAATGCAATCAGTGACCCATCCGTACATCACCCCACACCCACCCCACACCCACCCCACACCCACCCCACACACACACCACACACACTATACATACATCATATGCCAATGTTAGCCATCATTCACTTTGCAAAGGTACGTGAAAGTGAAAGTAACGGATATAGTATAAGCAATGCAAATGAGGAATGTAAATGATATATTCATTACGGTTAAGAATAGCATACGAGACAATAGATAAACACGATACTTATTGCGCATAGGATAATCATATGTTTAGAGTACTCTAAATCTATGGAATAAATGTACAATATTAATAATAAACAATATTAAAATGTTTCAAAAATTCATATTTTCACAATCCATAAAAGAAAGGGGATAAGCAATTGCATATAGTGTATGGAACTTTGTGAGGCGCTGCAGTTGAATCAAACTAATATACATTTTAAATTATTATTTATATTTATATTAATAACTATGATCAAGTTTAATGTACTATCTGTACTAAAAATAATACATATATATATATATATATATATATAAGTACAATATATTAACATTCTTAATAATGTTGTTACATAAATAAATTTGAATTGAAGATATCATACTATTTCATTGAAACATAATCGAAAACCATCGATATAGGTAGAGGCCACTTCTTTCTATTTCATCGAACATCCTAGTGTTTTATTTGACCTATATAATATAAGGATATCGAAATTTGCGATGCCATTTTGTTAATTTATCGAGAAAAGTGCCAATCGAGTGTGTATCTCTTACATGCATCGCGAGCGTCCACTTTCTACACACGCATGACTCGCACCCATATTTAATCATTCGTATTACCGCGTAATACTACCACGCGCTGAACGCTTGTTTCGCTTATTCTATCGTGCTATTAATATAATTGGCTAAAGAGAACTTTGTTTCGATGGAGGCGAGATGATAAGATACAGTTATACTCTATTGAATTGAATTGAATTAATTTTATTACGAATTATATTCATAGTATGAATAGTAAACTATAAATAAATAATACAAATTAAATCGCGAAACGATAACAAAACGTAAAATCAAAATATAATAATAATAAATCATTAATATAGTATGACATAATAAATCATTAATATAGTATGGCAGAGTTGCTAAGGGATAAGCGCGCCTACTTCACTTATGTATTTCAACAACTTATTAATTCAGCCTCGCGATTAATAGATTTATAGCTATATCTTTTAAATAAATATATAATTCATTATCGTCACTTATATCTTGAATATTATCATCACATGTATAATGAACAATGTGTAATGAACACTATGTTTTAAAGAATAAGTAACAGGAACGGATAATCCTAACAATAGTTGCCGAACACAGCCCGGACTATATTATCAAGTCTGTCGAACTCATTTTTCCTTTTTAATGTTCCCCCTTTAAAACTAAAGTCTGCGCTAAATTCTAACTCATCGAAAGTAACGCGCGTATCATTACATTGATATGATGAGCGTATAATAATGCGATAATAATGTGATAATAATAATGATAATAATGTGATAATAATGATAATAATTAACTAATAATAAGTTAACTTATTGTTAACAATTGTTAATGAAATGAATGTAGTATAACACTGAATGTAGTTTAACATCAGAGATATGTACTGCAGGCTTTAATTACATATATTCACATGCATATTGCATGATACACTAACTCTATTGTGTGTGTATATATACATATATTATATACATTATAATAAGATATATAATATGTTAATATATAACTGTAGGTTTTGAATAAGTATACGTAAGGGCAGGACTTCCGATCTCTGGTTCTATAAAGGAAACTTTTCTACTTCGAAATAGATACTTTTGAGTGGTATAACGTATTTGATTACAAAAGGGAAAAATCGTTGCTACAATTATGGAGATTCGTTAAGATCCATGTGTTTATTATCGGCATACTTTATCATAAATATGCCGATAATGTATGCCCTCTTTATATATGCCGTGTAAATACAAAAGTGTGTCCATTTAAAGTATGTCCAAGAGAATGCGGTTTTTTGGGCATACTTTTTACCATGTAAACACGACCTTACGAAATAACATATTTATTAGATAAATCTCTTAGGCCGATATACAATTACAATTACTAATGGCATAAATTATTGATATTTTAATAGTATAAGTAATTATATATAATATTATATTAAATATACTATTATAAACAAAATAGTTGTGTTGATAATAATTAATAATAATTATGGATCATGTGAACAAGCGTCCTTTCGCGTTCCTTCACGTAATAAGTATGGAGAGCAATTCTAAAATCGCATTCCTTACAGATATTAAAACATTTATAACTACACCTGTGTCTATTCATTTATCTTATTAATATAATGATATAAATTATCAACACTGTATGGAATATATGTATGGAATATATGAGTTTATCAATAATAAATGTACTGATCAAAGAATATACTAAATATATTGATACTATACTAGGAGTTTTGTATTTTTCACAATAGATATTTGTTTTATGAGATATTAATAAGTAAGACAATTATTAAATAATATTTATTTTAATATATATTGTTATTGTTATTTGTTATTTTTATTTGGTGGAGTCCTTTTATCCCATCCAGGAACTTAGATGAAGTTTTCACTTATAACCATATATGGCTCTAATGTCCCTTCGAAGCTGCTCTCATGTTAAGGCATCTATGGTTTTAACGAGAGCCGATCATTTATTTATACACAATTATATAAGATCACTTCTAAATAATATTTTAAGACCCATTTTATAAAATTAATTAATGGTCCGGACGAGGGTCGAATCCGTGTCCTACTGCTTGTGTGTCTGACGCCTTAGCCACTGAGCCACACAGGCAGTTATAGTATAAATATCATTGATATACTCATATTCTTATTTTTTGCTTTCTTGTTGTTCTTATATTTATGTTCATATATAATATACCACAAATAAATATAAAAAATATAACGAAAATAAAAAAATAACATTGTTTAAATTTATTGCTTGTACTTATAAAAAAAACAAATAAAACATGGGTAAAAAATACACAACTCTGTATATAATCGATATCTTTGATATATTCATGTTCTTGTCTGCATAATAAAAATAAATGAATATACACACATTATACTTTACATTAGAATTTCATTATTCGAGGTATATTATCCTAGTTATAAATGTTTTAAAATCAGTAATTAACGCGATTCTAAAATCGAGTTCCTTGCCGATATGAGCAAGAAACTCCTTATCTATTAAGTGAAGGAACGCGATTTTAGAATTACGTTCCTTATCTATTAGGTGAAGGAATACGAACGGACGCTTGTTCACATGATCCATAATTAGAAATAACATTTTTTTAAATTTTCAAATAATTTTTATAATTTCATATATAAAATATCAGGTGATATAATATTTCTCCAACTAGTGTTAATATTGAGATTACATTACATTTCGAGGTACTAGAGATAGATAGGCGTGCAATATATTTCCTTCGGAAAATCGTTGATATAACTTCTCGTTATTTATACCCCATGTATACTAGCGTAGTAATAACATGTAGGGGCGCTGGAACTATTTTGTATATAGAGGGGACCAACCAATCAAAATAAATTTGGTGGTAAAAGTGGGTGGGACTGTAGTATATTGTACCCGCCTACTATAATAATATAGCGTAACTAACCAACGCCCACTAATATCTGAAAAGATATATATCACATACTGAATTATTCACTTTAGCAGCACCTTTATATAAACATATATATTATACACATATCGTAACAATTGACCAGAAGACGAGGAACCTCCGGACTGGGTTAGTCACGTATATATGTATAGTAGGCAATACAAATCTCAATAATACTACAGGGACCAATACATAGGAGGTCCTCCTAGATTTTAAAGTGTGGGGAAATGTCCCCTTTGCATGCCCCTAATGCCATGCATAGTATATTTTATATGTGTAAGCATATATATTTTTTGTATTGATATTTGGTTTAGTATTTTATTCTGCTTTGTTTTTTTAGCTGCATTACATCCCAAAGTGAGTCTATAAAAACCAACTTGTCCTTTTTCGTGCTTATTTACATTAGCAACCCGTCCATTACGATCGTATGGCACCCCCGAATATTACTATTAACTTTATTTAAATTTGAATAATTTATCTAAAAATCTTTGAAATTAAAATGTGTACTGTTATATTACATAATATACTTGATATAATATATCTAATATATTGCCAACGGTCATAACGTTCATTGTATATATGATATCAGATATATAATTTTACTTATTTTCGTTATATACATAATAATTATGATAATAATTTAATTATTATTTATTCAATAAATTATTGTCATAATTATTATTATTAATAATTATTATCTTTAAAAATCACTTTTGAATAATTATATAAAATGAATGTTTAATAAAATAATTAACCAATTTGATTTTCAATATTTTAGATAAAGATAATGATAATAAAACTATAAAATTTGTATAATCAAAATATTTTATAATTATAATCTTGATAAATATTTGTTTATTTACAATTTCAAATTTTTGTATTTTTATAGGACAATTGTCCTTCTCATTCTATCAAGTTACACGAGTTAATTTGTATAAAATATATTGAACATGATACAAATATCTTACAATTTTAAATTGTATGCAAATTATATTAATTGCATTTATAATATACATGATAATTAAGCTTATTATACAATATATATAAAAAACGAATCCAAATTATCTAAAATGTCTAGAACCAAAAAAAAACCTATCGAGTATTAATTATGTAAACATCCTTTTTGAATTTTATTTCAACCAACGTGCAAAGAATTGGCTCACCGCTGTTCTTTTGATTATTTTTCATAGTTTACGTCGGCCAAATTTTACACAACTAAAATGGTTTGTTTCTTTATATATTACTTTATATTATAAGTCGAATTAAAATATAAATAGATGTGTAAAAATTTGATAAAAATACTTATAACTTTTTTATTATTTTAATTCAAAATGGCGTACTATTTCATATTTATAATTCATAATCATTTATTATAGACTAGTTACAAGGAAGCCGGAAAAGGTCCTACTGAGGAGCTTAAGATCCATCGCATCAGGATCACACTTACCAGCCGTAATGTAAAGAGTTTAGAAAAAGGTTAATATTTATAAATATTTCATAATTATATTCCAATTAATATTTACCAATATATTAAAATATCAATTATATATACCTCGAATTGGTTTACGATCAAAAAGGATGAGTTGAGTAGCAAAGGTTAAATTTTAAATGTGAAATAAATTTATATAGGATCATTTTGGGAAGTAATGCAGCTAAAAAAAACAATCAGGACAAAACTAAACCAAATAACACAAAAATACCAATACAATATATATATATACTATTAACTCGTATTTCAAATGTAACCTCTAACCCTCAACTCGTCTTTTTGATCGTATCCCCCTCGAATTAATGTAAAATATATATATATTTCATTATAAGTCATTAACTTGTAATCATACACATACTAATTCTATAAATATAATGTCAGTTATTATTATATATATTCCTATATTCTGGGTTTTGCTTATTTGATTTTTCTAGGCTTGAAAATGTAGATTTTAGTGTTTTTAATATTTGTTCAAGTAATGTATGTATTAGATTATTTTTTTAGTAATGAATTTTTGATTGCATTAATTTTTTTATATAATTTACTTTTTCATACTTATTAGAATATTAATAGTAACTCTTAAAATGTTTGTGCATATATTTATAATGATATTTTAATATACTTTTGAAAAATACATTTCTGTTATTTGTGTACTATTTATATTTTATATGATATTATATAATATAACATAATAAGTTGTTACTTAAATACTTATATATGAAATTGTATGTGCAAATGTTTTATTGTGGGCATTCTGATTATGTATTTTTAAATGTTACCACTTGTTTTCTAACTATTCTATTATTTTGTTGATAACAGAAAATTAATTTATTTAATTATTAATAATTTATAACATATCTAATAATTCATTTTTTATTTAGTATGTGAAGATTTAATCAAGGGAGCTAAAGACAAGAGTCTACAAGTTAAAGGACCAGTCCGTATGCCTACTAAGATTCTTAGAATTACCACCCGTAAGACTCCTTGTGGAGAAGGTTCCAAAACTTGGGATCGTTTCCAGATGAGAATCCACAAGCGTCTTATTGATTTACATTCTCCATCAGAAATCGTCAAGCAAATTACATCTATCAGTATTGAACCCGGTGTGGAGGTTGAAGTAACTATTGCTGATGCCGCATAAATGTTTTGAATAAACTATTTAATGCATCATGAATTCTTTATTATAATAAATTTGAAGAATAGTATAATTAATAGAAGTATATTCAATTTTAATCCCTATTATATATTCATGAATGTTATTCACATTTTGTTAAATGCTAAATTGATTATAAACTCACTAAAAGTATTACTATTTATCTATAAAAATAATTATCCAATTTAATTGAATTATATTTCTAATACCAAAGCACTGGTAATACTGTAAGGTACAATTTAACATTTATATTATAGAAGAGTTAATTAATCTTATAATATACACATTTTTATATTGTCTAGTACCATAAATCAATAAATGAGTTATAATATATAATTTATATATAGGGGCTAGTTTTAGAAACAAAATATGTACATTAAAATACATCTCATGAAAAATAACATTTTAATTTCAAATTAAACATTAATGCAGTGTATTATTGCGAAATACAACTAGTATTACATTTTTTGTATGATTTTGTAGTCGATATAATATCATTAAACATCCTCTCACCTAATATGATGATAAAGTATAATTAAGTTTGATTAATACATTTATATCCACCTATTTAATGAATTATTTGATGATTATAATTATATTTTTCTCAATAAATTTAGAAACTTATCTTATTTTTTGGATATAAATTTCAATGTATAATATGATCTTTGTATATGTATGATTTAAATAATATATTCTTATAAACTGTGTTTGATTTGTAACAGTACAATTTAGTGTAGTTATTTTATTATCAATATTAATGGTAGAATTAAATATATATATATATATACTATTAACTATATATTTATACTATTGCATTGTTTAGCTTATTAAATATCTATATCTGAATCACTTATATAAATCACGAATACTAATTTATAACTAGAAGAACTGTGATGTATTCATCTATGCATCAGAATAAAGTATGTTAACCATCGATATAAAGAAAGTGAAATAGCGATTGATGCACCCAATGATTTAAAAGATAGAATCGAGAATAGCACTTTTATCGATGAATACTGACATCGGCAAGTCACGTGTCAAACCGAGAGTAAACATTTAACAGCAGGTGTTATATTTCTTAGTACATTATTCACCTTGTAGTGAAGTTGTATCCTATATATACATACATATCATAATATTGTATGATTATATATTAATATGCTATTATATAAGCCTTACGCTTATTGTTAACTTGAACTCTCAGTTAGACACGTGACATTTTGGGGGCCGATGTCAGTCTAAATCCTTTTATCGATAAATTAACAAAATGGTATCAGTGATTTTAATTGGATATTAGTCATATTATATATGTCAAATTTTAAAACAGTAGGCTTTTCGGCGAAATAGATTAAAGTGACTTCTATCTATATCAATGGATTTAGATTATAAATATCAATAAAATAGTATATTTTCTTCAATTTAAATACACAAAATTACGAGGAATTTTGATATAATGTATTTTAAATATATAATTTTATTTTTAGCATAGATAAGGATATAACATTAAAATTGGTAGTAATTATCAATATATATATGTATAAATAAAAAGTAGTTGGCCAGATAGTGGGTTTCGACTGCAGCACCCGTAGCGGATAGTGCCATAAACTACATTCAATTGTTTATCCACTTTATTTATATCGATGATATGAACACAATATTTTTATTAAATTACACAATTTATTTATAAATAATTTGATATGCATAAATTATTGATCCATCTTATTTTCAAATCGGTGGATGTATCAATGTAAAATATCAATATCTACACGATAAAGTCATTTTTATATCAGTTCTATTTCTGTTATTTAGACTAACGTCACATTAATAACATTTTTTATACTACTAAACTTATTGCATATGATCAGTAGCTTCATATAATTTATATTTATGATAATTTTTAATTATTTATTATATTTATAATTAAATTTTTATTGAAATAATAATTTAATGAGATATTTAGGATGGTGAAATAGTGTAATAAATGTATATATATATATTTATATAATACTATAATTATTATATATAATTAGGTTCAATTTATTTAATTTTAAGTATCTAGATAAAATTGAATAGATTTTTATTGATAATTATTTTTAGATAACAAATGTTATTAAAAATATAAAATATAATATTAATCTATATAAATGTATGCTATAAGCACAATAAAAATATCATAAACAACAGGTTCAATATTAAAATTAATAACAATAAACAATATATATAAAATAATTTATCTACTAATTTTATTATTTTTGCTTCGAAATTGTGCTAAATAAAAATAGTATCCAAACGTAATACATCTGTGTATAGGCGACTTAACACCAGTAACAATTGATTATATAATAATATCTAGGATAGTATACTTGATGTAGGATAATATTTAGTAATACGAGTAAATATTGAATCTGATTTATTTAGGAACTCTCTTAATTTCATTAGCGAACCATAAAACAGCTGAAAGGAGAGTTACTGCTCCAGCCTGGTGTGTAGCGGCTAAATGTATAGGAACGAATGCTAATAAAGTCATTATTCCTAATGCCACCTATTGGGAAAATAATAATTAATCGTTAATATCAAATATTATCAAATGCAAATTACGTTGAAAGCGTACTAATTTATCATATTATTTGATATTTATAAAAATATCAAATGAGATAAAATTGATAGTATACTATAGTATATTCATAATTAATATTATTAATTCATTGGTTTATAATATCTGTAATAATAACTTAGATTAATGGGATATCGCTATGGATAAATTTGTTAAATCTGAAAAAAAAAAAAATGTATTATGTACTATTGATTAATGATATGTTATTTAGTAACAGTGAAAACATTATCTATGAAATTAGTTTTGAAATAACATAAAAACATATTTTATAGCATGCATTTTTTAAATAAATTATTTATTTTGAAATCTACATTCAAAAATAATATAAATTGTTATATGTTTTATATATAATATAATCACAATTTCAAAAATTTTAAAACTGGATTTTTTGACATTTATTTGATATATAAAATAAATAATTAATTTTTTAATCTAAACTCCTAACTAATATAAGTTGTATAATGTTTTATATCTAATAAATAAATTCTAAAAATATAAAATTTATATATAAATAAGATAACATATCTATTACTTTATAATATTTATTTTATATTAGCTAAATACATAATTGTATTACACTGTATAATAAAAAAATAACATTTATATAGGTACAAAAACTATATATTGATAAGAAAACATAACATTTATATAGGTACAACAATTATATATTGATAAGAAAACATAAAACTATTACTTTTTAATATTGATTTTATATTAGCTGAATGTATCATTTTATTACCTAATTTATTTGAATTTTTTTAATTTAATTATTGTTGACTTTTCAAATGCGTTTTACTCGATATAATTTTTTTGTTATGTTTGTGTATATAAATGAGTGTTTAGATAAAAGTAATGAAGCGATCAACCTAATTTCTATTGCTATATATAAATAATATATGTATGCACAATTTCAGAGAGAAAGTATTACAAAATATAAGTATGGTGTATTGGATTTTATAAAATATGTGACAAATAAAATAACATAAAAGTACTATTATTATACATGTAAAATATATATTTTTTATTTTTGTTGTCCCTAGAATTATAGATATAAATCTCCTTTTTAAATAACAAAAAACAATTTTTAAATTAAATGAAGATGTTTTTCGAAACACTCAATAAACGGAGGCAATGCGTTCCCTATCTCTGTACATGTAATTTCAACAAAATGGCCGTCCCATGGCGATATCCTCACTAACTATGTGAAAGAGTTACATAACTATAGTTACGTAACCTGTGCCATTGCCACCACTGCTACGGCACTGGCAGCGATCCTAGCTCTACGGGGCAGCGGGGCCTTCAGACTGAGCAGCCATAGACCCAACAGCGCGGTACCGGTGAATTCACCCTGTTAACGGAACGGTGGGGGGGCGTCTTAATAGAAGTATTATTAGGGCGAGTATCAGCGGTAAGTGTTGGTGTCGTGAGTGGCAGATTGTGGAGGTATCAGAAAGAGAACTGTTAGAGTGACGTGTATCATATAGTGATAAGGATGGGACTGCGGTAAGGGGAGAATGTAACTGCCATAGTTATATATAGATAGATAGATATATAGTTTAGTGAGTGTTTTATACACATAAAATGACGCGAACTGAAATAATTTAAGTAATAAATGAAAAAAAGAATGAGGCTTTCACATGCCATAAGCATCATAATAATAAATTTCAGAGAGATAACTTCAGAATGATGTGTCGGAAAGGGAACTGTCAAAGTAATAAGTATCGGAGTGACAAGTGTCGGAGTGACAAGTGTCGGATTGACAAGTGTCAGAGTGACAAGTGTCAGAGTGGCGAGTGTCAGAGTGACAAGTGTCGGAGTGACAAGTGTCAGAGTGTCACACGGTGGCGATACTACGTACTAAGTGTCGATGATTGAACTGCACGGTGGCCGAGTTCTCTAGGAAATTCTTCCACTTGGGAGACACGGCCCACATGTCGGACGGCACGAATCTGTCGGCCATCTTAGGCCACGTGTTGTAGATGAGACCGGCATCGAGACCCGCTACGAACGCTCCTAGGGGGAGGGATGTGCCGATACGAGTGTGTAACGCGGGCGATGGGGCGTAACCCTTCAGACGATGAACTACTAATATGAATACTTTATACGATAATCTACTAATATGAATACTTTATACGATAATCTACTAATATGAATACTTTATACGATAATCTACTAATATGAATACTTTATACGATAATCTACTAATATGAATACTATATACGATGAATACCAGTAGCCGTAGTAACGTATATTATAATACAGCCGTATGCATCCGTTATAAGAAATAACGCGTGCGGTACTATTATAAAACGTAGTCGATTAGATTATCTCATCACGAACAACTGCTGTACTAGGAGTAGTAATATAATGTGCAATTATTTCCGATTACTTCTTACTTTTAGCAACTCCCGAATAGTAGCCATAATTCATTATGAAATTAAGTGAGGAATATTTAATAAATATTTTGTACGTAAAATCATAGTATGAAATCTTAAAGTTACTTTTATACGTTTATTTCTGATAAGAAAAATAAGTTTTAATTGTAATAAAATGTACACATTTAATACCTCTATCCGATTGCTATAAAGTGAAACAGCTTTACTTATCTTTATAGGTCTATACTCGCAGTTGAATATATAATATCATTGAAAACTATAGTTATATAATACTATAGTTATATAATACTATAGTTATATAATACTATAGTTATATAATACTAGCATCGATGGTGAAGACTAACCAGATAAAGCCGTCAAGAATACCAGAGACATTCCGATGTGAGATCCTATTCGAAGCTTCTTAACGATGGCTAGATTCGGAATCTGTAAGTAAGACGTGTGTATGTGTGGTGTGTGTGTGTGTGTGGTGTGTGGTAAGTGTGTGTGTTTACTGATAAGCTATCTCATGGCTATATTACACATTAAGGCACGCGTGTGTATGTAGTTACTGGCTTAATTATCTACCTTCAGCATAGTAAACATAACTCTAACTACTCAGTAACAACTCTGTAACTACTCTGTAACTACTTTGTAACTACTTTGTAACTACTTTGTAACTACTCTGTAACTACTATGTAACTAGTCTGTAACTACTCTGTGTTGCCATGGTTAAATTAATGTGTATAGACTCTATACGTTTGTGATTGACAAGTCCAGCATTGCGAGACCATAACGCGATATCATTAAACCACGAAAGTGTTCAACGACTCAAGTAAACAAGCGTCTTTCGTTAACTACTAGTATATAACATTAATTCTATTATTAGTGATTTCTAAACATAATTATTGTTATGTTGCCTACCGAGATACACGTAGTTACAGCGCTGTATAGTTATGAGAATGTTTACTATTTACTATTAGTCATTAGTATGACTCATACACTCTCTTTCGATGATCCTACTGTTTTAATATTCGATATATATAATATGACTAATATCCTATAAAAATCACTAGTATACTCGAAAATACTAACTTAGTATACTCGAAAACTAATTATAAGTTCTACGCGATAAGTTATTATATTTAATATAAGTATAATATTTATTATTTATATCGTGTCTAAATATAGGATGTAGGATTTGTGTAGTGAATTATATGAATGTTGAATAAAGCCGACATAAAAGGTATATATATATATAATTATTTAATATTATTGAGGTTATGTCTCGCGATAAATTTATTGACATTATTGAACTCCACGTATAACATTAAATCACTATCGCGAGACATAACCAGACGGCCATAATTATTTCACAATTCACTCTACCCGTATATATTATACACATACAGTCGCTGCGTAACGAACGGGTTTAGAATGAGCCGGAAGCACGTGGTTTAATCCGGACCAGAGTAGCAGCGAATACAGGGCCAGCGCGCTACCGAGATGCGCGCAGAGTCTGTACTGAGAGACGCGAGGCACCGTGTTCAGTTCCGATTGGATGCCTTCGTCGAGACCGCTTTTCACCATGTACCAGCCCAACAGGCCCTGTCAATCAAATAGCTATTCGTAGCTGTCACAATCGTGGGCCGATGTTCGCGTACGGTGATGATGTATCGAAACGTGCGACTTTTATATCAATATATATTATAGCGAAATCGAATACGATATTATTGTAATAAATACGTAAAAACATCGATATAAAGATGGTGGATAAGCAATTGGATGTAGTGTATGGCACTTTGCGATAGAGGCGCTGCAGTCACAGCCTACTACTAAATTTTAAATTATTTATTTATACATATATATTACGATAATTACGATAAATTTTAATATTATATGTATACTAAAATAAAATTATATATTTAAAATACAACATATCAATATTCCACATAATTTTGCGTATTTAAATTGGAGATATCATAGTATTTTGTGTATATTTATAATCTAAATCAATTGATATAGATAGAAGTCACTCCTATTTCGACGAAAACCTTACTGTTTTAATATTTGACATATATAATATGACTAATATCCAATCAAAATCACTGATGCTATTTTATAATTTTATCGATAAAAGTGTCATTCGCGCATTTATCGTTTCTTATCCACTTTCTTTATATCGATGGTAAAATATGATAAAATTCATACGTACAGTATTCTAATTCCATGTGTACGGTATAGGAAACCTATAACGATATCCGTAGAAATGGTGCATCTAATTATGTATGACGATGAACGTGATTTAATTGAGAAACATCGCCTACGTCTCAGCTTCTACATGTTACTAATTTGTTTACTTATTTAATATAGCTTATAATAATTAATATATGATACACCGCCGAAAACTCATTACTGATGTTGATCGCAGTGTCTAAACAAATTGGTTACAAGGTTACTACACATCTTAGATCAGTGGTTCCCAACCTATGGGTCATGACCCGAATTTGGGTCATTGGGTTTTTTTGTTGGGTCATGAGATAATTTCTAAAAATATATATATATATATATATATATATTATAGTTTATATTATCCGTTTATGACTAAAGTTTAATAATAAAAAAATCAAATTTATCATTTGGTCATGGTATATTTTTTTTAATTAAAAATTATCAAAAAAGGGTCATGGTGAAAAAAGCTTGGGAACCACTGTCTGAGAGGGCGTGTTCACACGTTCCACGCAACGTTTGCTGCTCGAAACTTGCGCTGCGAAATAATATGCTCGAAAGGGCGTAGATTCCCTACGCTTTACGTACATATGGCCCGACTAGAAAGCGCCGCCTGTTGTCATAGCTCGATGCCGGTAAGCTTCGACGCGGTGAGTGCTGCGTTACTAAGGGCGCTGGAACAATGGTACGTATGTAGGGGGGACCAACCGATCGAAATAAATTTGGTGGTAAAAGTGGGGGCGGGGGGGGGGGGGGACCGATACATAGGAGGTCTCCCCTAGATTTTAAGGTGGGGGGGGGGACATATACGCTGCAGCGCCCTTAGTGTATACATATACGATGTATAGAATGCATAGAAAAGATATCGATCTTTATCCGAAGCCCTTTAGAGGAAATAAAAATATAATGAATTTAAATACTTCGTACGAAAAAAATGTACAACTTTCTTCTAATAAATATTATTATTATATATCCCCCCCCCCTGTTGCGGCGCCCCCTACAATCGTACTACGCGTCTCGCTAACCTGTCCGAGCAGCAGGGTTCCGTAGATAGCGAGCCGAGGCTTCATCGCCCGACTGATCATACCCTTGCGCAGGAAGTAGACGGCGGGCAGGGCGAACGCGACACCGATACCGCGACCCCACATTCGGTGCAGGTACTCCCAGAAGAAGATGTCCTTGAACCCGGCGACGTCGAGTTCGCGACCTAGACTGTACGGCGGACGTGATTGGATGTGATTCCGTACCATTAACTATGAGGAAGAACTATCGGTACTGCGTTAATACGTTTAATCTACGAGAGGTGGCCATTGATTGGATGATACCATTAACTATCGCGGATACCACTAACTGTAATAATTTATCTTTCGGTATTACGTTAACATATTTACACTATGCATTATATTATGTTATATTATATACATATATATATGACTGCCTGTGTGGCTCAGTGGCTAAGGCGTCAGACACACAAGCAGTAGGACACGGGTTCGAGCCTCGTCCGGACCATTAATTAATTTTATAAAATGGGTCTTAAAATATTATTTAGAAGTGATCTTATATAATTGTGTATAAATAAATGATCGGCTCTCGTTAAAACCATGGATACCTTAACATGAGAGCGGCTTCGAAGGGACATTAGAGCCATATATGGTTATAAGTGAAAACTTCATCTAAGTTCCTGGATGGGATGAAAGGACTCCACCAAATAAAAAAAAATAATAATATATATATATATATATATTTAAACTCGGTGATGAGGCTATAAGAGTCATAACGAGACTGTGTAATATAAATAGCATATGGAAAACATAGATATGGCAAAGGACTAGAAGAAATACATGTATATCCCTATTTACAAAAATTCGTCATCCCTGAACTACCGATATAACAAGCCGGGTTTCGAAGAGGTAGAGCTCATAACTAGAGATCATATTGCTAACTTAAGATGGATGATGGAAAAAGCTAGAGATCATAAAAGAGAACTCTTCATGTGTTTCATTGACTACAAAAAGGCATTTGACTCTATAGATCATCAAAGACTTTAGTGCATTCTCAATGATATGGGAGTACCCGAACATCTGATATTAGTGCTGAGAAATCTATACACAAATCAAGAATTAACTGTAAGGACAGAGTATGGTGATATTGGTAAAGGAGTACGGCAAGGATACATTCTATCTCCATTGCTGTTCAATATTTATGCAGAAAGAATAATGCGATATGTCCTGGAAAAATTGGATAAAGACATTGGTATAGGTGGAAGGAAAGTTACAAACTTTAGATATGCTGACAACACTACATGATAGCCGGAACAAAAGATCATCTCACAGAGCTAATTACAAAAGTCGAAAGAGCAAGCGAAGAAGCCGGATTATATTTGAACGTCAAGAAAGCAGAGGTGATGACTACAGTTAAATTGGACCATATAATAGTAGATGATAATAGTATCGAAATCGTTGATAAATTTATCTTCCTGATTACAAATGATGGAGTAACCGATAAGGAACTACAAAGAAGTCTCGTAATGGGAAAATGTACAATGTTAGTCTGAAGGGTATAGTCAGAGGCATCAGCCTAACGACCAACATAATGATTAAACAAACACTGGTATTTGCAATTATTATATAGAGCAGAAACCTGGACTATCAAAAAAGTAGAGAGGAGAAAATGTATGCTTTCAGGAGCTTTAAGGAAACTGCTCGGAGTTACCCACTTAGATATGAAGAGAAATACCGAGATAATTGATATAATAAAACCTAAAAGTAGCTAGAATCTAGAATTTTCAAGTTTGCCATATCATTTTTCGGACACTTTGTTAGAGAAGGTGTGATGGAATCGCAAATGATGCTGGGAAGAATGGAAGGTCGACAAGGAAGAGGCAGACCACATTGCACCTGGCTCGACAATATAAAACAATATTTCTATAAAGATATCACAAATCTCTGACTAGATAATAGAGACAGAGCGGGATGAGGAGAGTATCTACCATGGACGTCGCCACGGGTCGGTTTCGACTCGACGGCACAAGGTAATATATATATTATTTATATGTATATAATATATATTATGTGTATACTATTTATATTCGGGGAATTGCTTGTAACGCTCGAATTCATTGTTCCACTCCTCGTCTGTTCGTGGAGGTCGCATACCCTTGATCAGGTTCCACTGAGTCATTGACAAACCGGATTCTGTCAGTCTGTAGTATAGTGTAGTATAGTATAGTATAGTATAGTATAGTATAGTATAGTATAGTCTAGTATAGTATAGTATAGTATAGTCTAGTATAGTATAGTATAGTATAGTATAGTATAGTATAGTCTAGTATAGTATAGTATAGTATAGTATAGTATAGTATAGTATAGTATAGTAAAGTATAGTATAGCATAGTATAGTATAGTATAGTATAGTCTAGTATAGTATAGTCTAGTATAGTATAGTATAGTATAGTATAGTATAGTATAGTATAGTATAGTATAGTATAGTATAGTATAGTCTAGTATAGTATAGTATAGTATAGTCTAGTATAGTATAGCATAGTATAGTATAGTATAGTATAGTCTAGTATAGTATAGTCTAGTATAGTATAGTATAGTATAGTATAGTATAGTATAGTATAGTATAGTATAGTATAGTATAGTATAGTCTAGTATAGTATAGTATAGTATAGTCTAGTATAGTATAGTCTAGTATAGTATAGTATAGTATAGTATAGTATAGTATAGCATAGCATAGTATAGTATAGTATAGTATAGTATAGTATAGTATAGTATAGTATAGTATAGTATAGTATAGTATAGTATAGTATAGTATAGTATAGTATAGTATAATATAGTATAGTATAGTATAGTATAGTATAGTATAGTATAGTATAGTATAGTCTAGTATAGTATAGTATAGTATAGTCTAGTATAGTATAGTCTAGTATAGTATAGTATAGTATAGTATAGTATAGTATAGTATAGTATAGTATAGTATAGTATAGTATAGTCTAGTATAGTATAGTATAGTATAGTCTAGTATAGTATAGTCTAGTATAGTATAGTATAGTATAGTATAGTATAGTATAGTATAGTATAGTATAGTATAGTATAGTATAGTATAGTAAAGTATAGCATAGCATAGTATAGTATAGTATCAGGGTTGATGGTTTTTTCGGTTTTTACGTAAAAACCAAAAAACCCGGTTTTTATCGGTTTTTACGATTTTTACAATACAAACAAGTACAAATTATAATTTTTTCATAACAAAAAATTAACTAAATTGTATTATTTTCATTATAATTTTAAATATATAGACATCACATAATGGAAGAGTTGGAATCGTAGAATATATTATTTTTGATTGTTACGAGTATATTATATATATTAAAAAAAATTATTAAATATTATCAAGCCTATCAAATATTATTTAATACTATTATATTATTGTTATCATAAAATAGATTATTAGCTATATGTAATTAAAGTGGTCTTGAATCAATAACAGGGTTGATGGTTTTTTCGGTTTTTACGTAAAAACCAAAAAACCTGGTTTTTATCGGTTTTTATCTGGTTTTTTCAAAATAAACAAGTACAAATTATAATTTTTTCATAATAAAAATTAACTAAATTGTATTATTTTCATTATAATTTTAAATATATAGACATCACATAATGGAACATAATTATTATTCAACATTATAATAAATTTAATAAGTTCCTCAGTTAAAAACCATTATTGTTAACTAATTATAAATGAATAGATATCATTTTTATAGCTATTTAAATAAAAATATAATATCAAATGTAATTATATAATATGATTACATTTGATATTATATTTTTGATTCATATAGCATTTAATTTTATTCATATATATTATATTTTATTCATTATTAATTTTATTCATATAGCATTATATAACATTTAATTTGATAATATAATAGTTAAAAATATTATAGTTATTTTATTTGCGTTTAGAGTATTTCGGCTATAGCCACACCCATAGTCCCACCCCTTTTGAAATCGCCGGCTACAGTGTCTGGTAACCGTTACAATATACTAAAAATTGTAGTCTAAAATAGCACTTTACTTTATATTATTTAGTAAAATAATTAAGTTTGGTAATATTTGGCTATTACATATAAATAACTATTATTAATAATAATGTATTATCATAAAAACTATAATTTAAAAGTTAAATTAATTTGTTAAAAACCGTAAAAACCGACGAAAAAACCAATTTGAAAAAACCAATTTTAAAAACCGAATCAACCCTGCTTTTAAAGCAGTGCTTTACTTCATATTATTTAGTAAAATGATTAAGTTTGGTAATATTTGGCTATTACATATAAATAACTATAATTAATAATAATGTATTATCATAAAAACGATATAATTTTACATTTCAATATATAAATAATTCATAATTAGAATATTCTGCCTAATGGTGGCGTAATTAAATTTGTTATCACATAATCATTGTATCGTAGGCATGTAAATGTAATTAGATGAGAGTCCTACCCACTCACTGATATAACATATAATGTAGGCAATTATAACTTATAATTTAAAAGTTAAATTAATTTGTTAAAAACCATAAAAACCATGGTTTTTACAACTTGAAAAAACCGTAAAAACCGACGTAAAAACCCATTTGAAAAAACCAATTTTAAAAACCGAATCAACCCTGTATAGTATAGTATAGTATAGTATAGTATAGTATAATATAGTATAGTATAGTATAGTATAGTATAGTATAGTATAGTATAGCGTAGTATAGTATAGTATAGTATAGTATAGTATAGTATAGTATAGTATAGTATTGTATAGTATAGTATAGTATAGTATAGTATAGCATAGCATAGCATAGTATAGTATAGTATAGTATAGTATAGTATAGTATAGTATAGTATAGTATAATATAGTATAGTATAGTATAGTATAGTATAGTATATTATAGCATAATGTAGTATAGTATAGTATAATATAGTAGTATAGTATAGTATAATATAGTATAGTATAGTGTAGTGTAGTATAGTATAGTATAGTATATTATAGTATAGTATAGTATAGTATATTATAGCATAATGTAGTATAGTATAGTATAATATAGTAGTATAGTATAGTATAATATAGTATAGTATAGTGTAGTGTAGTATAGTATAGTATAGTATATTATAGTAGAGTGTATCACTACGCAATAACAGCACATAACCTAGTGATCGCTCCTATGACGATGGCTCCGAACGTCATCCCTGCGCATCCCAGCAGCCATCTTCCTACTATCTTATTGTCTTTGGTGACGTCTCTTACCGCCGGTTTCAGCACAGCTTCGGTCACATTGGTTCTGATCGGCTGATTGATAGCGGACATTATAATGAATGCATACACGTGGCTACAACTCTAGTGGACGGTGTCTACGTGTTCTGTCAGTTGATGAATACCAGTCACTTCGTACCAAGTAATTTTGTAACATACAAAAATATGACTTATATATATATGGTATGATTTGACTTTTGTTGGTACGTATCGACTTTTTTGTTCGTACGAAATAACTCTGTACGAATTTACTTGTACGATATGACTGGTACCCTCAATCGATAATATCTATGATATGAAATTTAAATGAATTTTCAAACGAATCGAATTGTCATTCAAATCTCTAATAGATATGTATACAAGTATCTAGTTAATCGATATGTATACATAAGAATACTAAGGGCGCAGGACTCATCATGATTTTACTTGAAAATTAAATATCGCTCGTTATCTCTGCAATAGTTACTTTTTGTACTCCGAGCTAGATACTTTTCAGTGATATATTTAATTATATTTCAATGATTTAAATATTTAATTCAAGGATATTAAGGGTATCCTTAGTATAAGCTAAACATAGCTTCTGGGTATCCCTCCGATTATTATAGCGAATATTCGGTAAATAAAATTCATTCATTCAATTCATTCAATATCAAGGATATTTATTTATTTTATTAAAAATACGAATTTATTTATAAATTAGGTTCGAATTGAACGATGTTTTTTATATAATTATATCGACATTACAAGTAATATAATGTGCATTATATTATATTATGAATTAAATAAAATATATTAAAATCATTGATTTAATAAGTTAAAATAAGTTTTTGTATTGATTTTTGTATAAAATTAAAATTTTTACTCCTGGACCATTATGCAATATGATAAAATCACTCAAGCGGAAAATATAAATTTCATAAAATATACATTAGCAGATGTCTTGTCCTTGAAAGTATCTAGTTCGGAGGAAAGTCTGAATACTGACATAGGCCCTAATAAGTCACGTGTATAACCGAGAGTTCAAGTAAATATTTTGCGACGAGCATTATATTTCTCAGTAAATTATTCACCAAGTAGAGCATTTATTTTATATATATATAATATATATATAATATATGGTACACACGCGATAAAGGCGCGCGAATATATGATGAATAGATTATTTTCATAGTAGTGACGCCCAGCTCTAGATATGGGCGTGTCTTAGTTATTTGTAGATGTGGACCAGAAAGTCATAGATAAATATGTTTATTTGCCAATTCAGCATAAATGCGTGTTACATATGTATATACACACACATACACAGTGTGTATTACACACACATATATAAACACACAGACACATATATATATATATATATATATATATATATATATATATATATATTATATTTATATAAACATATACATATATATATATATATATATATATATATATATATGTGTGTGTGTGTGTGTGTGTGTGTGTATATATATACATATGTAACACGCATTTATGCTGAATTGCCAAATAAACATATTTATCTATGACTATCTGGTCCACATCTATAAATAACTAAGACACGCCCATATATAGAGTTGGGCGTTTCATCATACATTCGCGCGCCATTATCGCGTGTAATCCTAATATATACATACATTATGTATTACATATCATAATAAGGATCAACAGAACATTACGATCAACGGACAAATTAGACGAACATCGATGTCCGTTTATTCATAGAGACGAACAAATAAACGGACATCGATGTCCGTTTATCGTAAATTAAATTGTATATACTATAATGTTTATATATTTATAGATGTTAGTTTATCGTAAAGTTAATCTTACTTATAGATGTTCGTTTATCGTAAATTAAATGTTATATACTATAATATTTATATATTTATAAATGTTCGTTTATCGTAAAGTTAATCTTACATACTTATAGATGTTCGTTTATCGTAAAGTTAATCTTACATACTTAAAGATGTTCGTTTATCGTAAAGTTAATCTTACTTATAGATGTTCGTTTATCGTAAATTAAATGTTATATACTATAATGTTTATATATTTATAGATGTTCGTTTATCGTAAAGTTAATCTTACATACTTATAGATTTGATAAACGGACATCGATGTCCGTTTATTTGTTCGTCTCTATGAATAAACGGACATCGATGTTCGTCTAATTTGTCCGTTGATCGTAATGTTCTGTTGATCCCATAATAACATATGCTTATATATTAATATTATTTTATATAAGTCTTACACGCATTGTTTATTTGAACACTTGGTTAGACACGTGACATGTTGGGCCGATGTCAGTTTACATCATAAAAAAGTAACCACTACTGCAATGATTGCATAAATAGCGAGCAAACGTCCTGTCCTTGATATAATTACATAATATAGAATTATATATAACGAATATATTCACAATAAACGAATAATTTGTTACAAAAAAACTTATATTATATAGTATATAATATATAGTATATATTTTAAATAAATAAATTATATATTTTAAAAATAATTTTCAAATAATAATTTTAGACGATAATTAAATTTAAACATATTGCAATCATTAATGTATTCATTTAATTATTAATATACCAACTATTCTAAATACTTTCTTTGTAGAAAGCTGAGTAAAACGTTGTGTCGTAATCTTGTTAAGTAGAAAACGTGAAATCATATTTAAGTAAATATCTTGATATACAAATTCAAATAATGATTACAATACCCTAAAGGTTATAGGGTGCATAGGGTTATAGGGAAAATAGGGTTATATTATCATTAATAAATCCCGAATAAACTCGAATAAATCTATAATATATTTTTTAAACAATTGACTTGTATCAAGAGTCTTGATTCAAGACCTCCTATAACCTCCGAGGTTATAGGAGGTATTTCTTTTATCATAATCATATATGGTATACGATATATATATATAGTTAAAGGAGGTCATGATTGTATCAAGTAAATTGTCCGACGGACAATGTCCGTGCTTGTATTATAGATTTTATTTTACCTTAATTATATATCTATTATCTATATTAATATAGTTCGATCAATTGATCGAATATAAGTCTACAAATTAATAAAACATGAACCTAATGATGGATATATAGGGTAATAATAATAATATATATATAATGGGTAATTGATGTAGAAGTTAATTTAAGTTTAATTAAGTAGATGTGGAAATATACATTAATATTTTTGCATTTATATATATACTGTATATAATATACATATATTTATATAGATATTTATATCTATAGATAGATTATATCAATATATAAGTTCATAAAAAGTAATCAAAAAATTTCCGATTTTTGCTTCGGAAAATGTGTGATGTTCGCTCAAATCAATTCATTTGATTGGTCAACAAAATATTCTATTGTATATATTTATGTATATATATAATTATACGAATATATTCGTATATGTATATATAAATGTATCTATATATTATATGATATAATTGAAATAAATAGATTCGAAAATATATTATTTTTTCCCAATATTTATCTATAAATTTTCTTTTATGAATTATAATTTATAATTATTAATTATTACATATTATATGTATCAAAAGTATCAATATATATATATATATATATATATATATATATATATATATATATATATATATATATATATATATATATATATATATATATATAGGGATGGGAAGGGAGTAGTGGCCGATACTTAATATGCCTCAGAAGATTTCTAATATATCGATAAATACTGAATTTTAGGCTATTATTTTTTTGAATTAACTATAAATCATATATATATGATTAAATACTTTATATATAAAAGTGAAATCACAGTATTCTAGAACTATAGTTCTAGAATACTGTGATTTCACTTTTATATATAAAGTATTTAATCTAATAATATAAACGTTTGATTAGGCATTACAAAAAGCACTAAAATAAGGCAAGGCCGTAGTAGTGGCCGCTAGTACCAGAAAATGCGATAGGTGTCTCGTAATGTATTCGATTTATATTTTGTTAATTATGTAATAATAAATAATTATATGTATGATGCATACACACATTATTTGATTCAATGATTTAATTATATATATATATATATATATATATATAATACATGCACATACTCTTACACATAAATAAGCATAAATATATATAATCATGTTTTTCTCAAAATTTGACAAAAAATGATTATGCAATAAATTTGAGTAATTAATTAATTATTTAAAAAAAAAATGTACTATATATTATAGATATTTTGTTTATCTAAATATTGTATATAGAACTTTGTATCCTATCAAGCACCATTTAAGCGTTAATTAAAACGGCCACTATCCCCTTCCCTTCCCTATATATATATATATATATATATATATATATATATATATATATATATATATATGTGTGTGTGTGTGTGTGTGTGTGTGTGTGTGTGTGTGTGTGTTATTTAAAGATACTTATTTACTTAGTCAATTAGTATCATGGTGTGATTGTCATAAGGGGACTTTACATGCGCAATTGCGTTAACTTGAAGAAGTTCTACCCACAGCAGTCCACCCTAGGCTACAACGTATACTCTAATTATACTTTTTAAAGCCCTCCTATCATTAGAGAAAGCCATTCATAGGTCACCTATGATAGGTGTCATCTATCCACTTTACTTTTGGTCGATCTCTTTTTTTCTACCATTCCCTGCAGAATAATGTTGGCCAAACATGCTTGCCTTGAGCACAGATCTAGAGAGAATTTGTTCTCTAGCTCTGTGGCCTTGAGAGATGTCCGGAGTATACTTATCTAAATATTAATATATAGATTCCTTCTTTTAACAGTGGTCATTACCCTTTCATGTATTCCTATGAGTGAAGTAATTGTGTCTTCTATAAATATATTCGCTACCCTTAGTTATACATTATGTTAACTTAATATTGTTAAGTAATATGCGCTTTGGAATCAACATATTTAAGTTTCTTCTTTGATTCATCTAGTAGTATCATAAAGTAAGGTATATTTCATGAGGGGGTCCACTAATTTATAATATATTATTAATATATATATATATACTTACTTACTTTTAATCCCGTGACGCATGCATCGTATGGGGAATCATCTCGAGTACAACAATAACAAATCTTCTCCAGCCGTTTCTATCCTTAACCTTCTCCAAAAGTTCACCCACCAAGATGCATCTTATCAGTCCACTGTATTATATTAGCCATCCAGTCTTTCTTTGGTCTGCCTCTAACCCTTGTACCTTCAACCCTACCTTGCATAATAGTTTTACTCAAACTATCATGACGGCATAAGTGTCCATAGTATTACAGTTTCCTTCTTTTTATAGTAGTTAGCAGTGGTTCATATTTATCTACCAATATTGTTATGGTTTATTTGACATATGCATTAGTTTTCATCTGGCGGTAGTTTATTTCTAGTAATCTTCTATGAGCTTTATTTTAAATGCTGATATCTTCTTTTCCTCATTCAATATTAGCGTCTAAGTTGCACACCCGTAAAGTAGTATGGATAGAACTAGGGATCTATAGAGGATGAAATTATCTTGAAACTTATATTTTTGCTAGGCCATATGACATTCAGTCTTATCATTGCAGAAGTAGCCGTTGCTAATCTAATTCGCAATTCGTTATTTGATGAACCACCTGATTTTAAGGTCGCTCCTAGATATTTAAAGTTTTTTACATCTTCTTGTAACATTCCGTCCATGTAAATGTTTGCGTTCTTATCATAATTTTTTGAATTTACCATTTTTTTGTACTTTTCTTGGCTTATTTCCATTCCGTGAGCTTTTGAAGATTCTACTAATCGGTTTGTTAGCTCTTGCAAGAGCATGTAGTTATTTATTGCTTCCTGCTATTAAATCGATATCATCAGCAAATCTAAGGTTGCTAATATTTCTGCCACCAATCGAAATTGTAGAAGTATGCTCGTGAAGAGTATTTAGCATGATTTGTTCTAGGAAGATGTTGAACAATACCGGCGAAAGTAAGCAGCACTGTCTAACTCCAACAGTTGTATTAAAGAAGCTTCCCATTATATTATTGATGAGAAATGCACTTCTTGAATTATCATATAATGATTTTATTATATCAATAATCTCTTGAGATATCCCAATATGTTCCATGCTTTGCCATAACCCCTACTCGATCGAATGCCTTTTTAAAATCAATAACATTGTGGTATACATATTTACGGGTTTCTATGTGCTTTTCCATGAGTATTCTGCAATTGAGTATTTTTTCTATTGTACTTCGTGATTTTCGAAAACCTGCCTGTTCTTCTGCTAGGATTGTTTCTGCTTGCGGGTTTAGTCGATTTAGAATTATTAGTAGGAGTATTTTGCTCGAATGTGATATCAGGCTTAGATTTCGGTAATTAGAACATTTTCGTGAGTCAGCTTTTATCGGGATGGGTAGGATTATAAGTGATTATTTATTAAGTGATTTAGTCTATTGGTCTGGCCACTTTTTTGTTTTCCATATTTGCTGACAGATTGTTGTAAATATTTTGATAATGCTTTCTCATCCGTGTTTTAAAAGTTCACTTGGAATATTATCAGGACCCGGCGATTTACCATTCTTAAGAGTTAAAATTGCATTACGGACTTCGGATTCAAGTATTGGAAGTGAATATTCATTGATATTTATCTTATTTGGTTTTAGTAGGTTATTGTCTGGTATAATTTTATAATTGTATACATCTTTACAATATTCAGTCCATATATTCAACAGTGCTGCATTTTCGGCGACAGGTTTGTTATTTTTGTCTAAGATTATCATTGTTTTTCGCCTTGTTGACTTTGTCAGTATTTTTAATGTTTGGTAAGCTTTTTTATTAGCTCTTCTTTTTGACATGTCTTCATTTATGCTGGTACATTGAGATTGAATCCTGTTTTCTTTCGCATTCTTCATTAATTTACGAATTATGATATTTATCTGTTTATAATTTTCTTTCATTTCAGGATTTGATTTCGTTGCTTTTTTTAGTTCCGTATATCGTTACATAGATCCAGAATATCGTTGGTTATCTATGACTGTTTCTTTTTTCTATATTTATCGATTACTTTGTCAGCTTTTAGCAGGATGGCTTTTCAATCATGCTGCAAGTTTCAGTAATGTCATTCTCATTTATTTTCACTCGTGAAAGCTCAAGACCAAGTTTTACTTTGTAATTATTATCAGTTGTTACGTTTTCCAGTTTATCTAGATCAAATCTAATTCTATTCGTAACTGTATTTTACCTTATACATAATTTCAGTTTGAGGTTACATAATACTAAATCGTGGTCACTGCTAATATCAGCTCCGGAATACGTTATTGTACTTGTAGTAATTATACTTGACTTAAATCGCTGAGGAGTCAGTATGTAGTCAATTTGGTTATGTGTTGATCCATTCGGAGCATACCATGTGGTTCTTCTAGAATTCTTGTGATTGTATAGTGTATTTGCGAGAACAAATTTATGTTTTTCAGCAAACTCCAATAATATATCACCTCGATAGTTTGTTGAATCATGACCAAAGCGATCAATAGAGTTAGGCCATGTAATAGGTGCATCTGCTCCTGCTTTTGCATTCCAGTCGCCAAGAATGAATAAAAAGTCCTTTTTATGTGTGTTTGATATAGTTTCTTCTATAAGTTCGTAAAATACTTCGATTTCTTCATCGGAATATTATGAAGTCGGTGCATATACCTGTATTATGGCTATGTTCATTTGTTTGGCTGCTATTTGAACGGAAATAATTCGGCTGGAAATCATATTATAGTGAAGTATGGAATTAATTAATTCTTTCCTGATTAAAAATCCTACTCCATGTCGTTTCAGTTTTTCTTATCCACTATACAAGAATGTGTGTCCATTATCTGTAGTTTCTTCGCCAGTTCCTAACTATCTTATCTCTGACATTCCAATTACACCCCACCTCTAACGGTCAAGTTATCTAGATAGTTCCTCTAATTTTCCACATCTGCTTAGTTTTCTTACATTCCAACTGTCGTTATACTTGATGCTAGTTTTATATTATTTGTTTTGGTGTTATTGGTTAAATCTCCAGTAGCTAACTTTTAACTTCCAACCTGGGATAATACAATGGATAGCGCGGTCGTTGTTAATCCGGGGCACGGCCGATCCGGCATGTTATATTTGTTGTTGTTGTTCATCATGATTCTTTATGTAGGCAGATAAGCCAGGTGGTGCCTAGGCAGCTGTCTCCTCTCATGGCCCCTTATTGCAAGTTTAGTCCATTAGTTGAAATGGTTTACCAGGGTGTGGCGCTTGGAGCCAAAGCAAGAGAGTCTGATTAAGTGCAGTGGTATGACAAATATGACCACTTAAAAGTGCAACAGCATATTAACAATTTAATTCCAAAACACTTAATCTTACACCCCTAAAAAATATATATATTAGAATTAATAAATTAATATTATTATTATAATAGAAGCATAATAGCAGCATAGTATCCTTTTAAAATTAATAGCAGCATAATATTAGCATAATAGACTTTAAATTGCAGCATAACAGCAGCATAATAGCATGACAAATTAATAGCAGCATAATATACATTTAATAGCAGCATAATAGCAGCATAATAGCACAATGTAAACATGTTAGGCTATTACATATGCTGTTATGCTGCTATTATGCGGATATTACTGTTTGTTGGGTATTAATGTATTGCTTATAAAATATTTTATTGAAATGATTTCAAGGGGCGCCTTATATATTAATTAATATATATTTACATACATAGCATGGAGAGGACCCCATCTATATATTATACATATCTTCATATCTTAAATGGGACCACCTTCAATCGAAACATGTAAATAGATATGAAAAAGCAACATTTTTTAAAATTCCAACTTTACAGATTTTACAGATTTTACATAATGTGATCATAATAATACATCATTTATATATAGCCTGTATATAAATTGAATAGTTATAGATATGTTAGTTACTAGTTATATAATGACCCTATTAATATATATTAAAATATTAACATATGTTATACACTTATTATGGGGTCCAACCGTTTTTTTTGTTCGGGGCCCATAGTATGCTTAACCCGGTGTCATATAATTGTTCATCCCCATCGTAAAAATCGTTCCCGATAGTCACGTGACTACAAAAATGGCGATATTTCACTAAATACACATACGAATCGAGTCAAATTTAAACCATATGTAGGTTACCCTACCCATAAACCCTATGTTATATATAAATTATAATATAACTACTAGGTAGGATATATGTAGGATATATAGTATATACACAAATTTGGAGAAAAAAAGTATAGCATTTAAATTATGGTAAATATTAAAAATAAATGTTAATAATTTAATGTCATCTGATCTCGGAAATGTTTGTCCTAAATGTACAATTGTAGAGCAATTTTGGAAATAAAATAAAAATATTTACCGATAATATATATTATAATATTATATATATATATATTTATATACAAAATAATGCAAAAGTTTTACTGAGTATTACTGAGACTTGGTTAACTACTGATGATTATACTCTAGCTTCCCAACTGACCTCTGATTGTTTTTAAGTATTGCTTACTAATAGGTCTACATCACATCGTCGTGTTGCTTGGCTCTGTTATTCTCATCGGAACTTAAGATTATTTCGTCATCCACCCCATGTTTATCTTCACATGGAATTATGATCTGTAAATCTATAATCTATTCAGTTTCCTTCATTATTCACCATTATAATTATACTTATTTACCTTCCACCTTTATATAACCTATGGAGTTTATTAGCTGACCTCTCTTCTATTTTAGAATCTTTCACATTAGTTAACACGGTTATTCTTGGTGATTTTAATATTCAAATTAATAATGAAAATCATGCTTCCTTATCTCTGAATAAACTTATATTTGATTATTCTCTGACGCAATATGTTTTCCTTACTAATAACACTAATAGTAATAATATTGACTTTTTTATATCTAGCTGATTCTAGATTAATTTCATATCCCACTCAAAGTTCTCTAATATATGATCACTTTGCCATTTTATTTGATTTGAACTTGCCGGTGACACAAATTAATCGACCTTCTAGATCGTTTCGGAAAATCTCCTCTATTGATAAACCAATGTTGTTAACTCTGTTTCCATCAACTTAACAATAGTATGTCTTCTGATTTTTCTACACTTTTTGATTCTTTTAATTTGGCATTATCTCATTCGCTTGATATGTTTGCATCCTTCTTTACTCTTATCAACCGAACTTATTCTAAGTCTCCTTGGTTTAATACTGAGCTTATTAAACTAAGGCAAATACTTCGTAGACTACGACGTAAATATGCATCCTCTAAATTTTAATTTGATCTTATTTCCTTTAAAGTTTTCGATCGCTTTACAAGAAAAAACTTCTCTCTACCAAATCGTCATACTTTACTGATATGCTCGGTAGTTATGGAATATCTTCTAAACAAGCTTATAAATTATCTTTCACCTTAGTAGGTAAAACCGAGACCAAGCATCTTCCGGACCAGCCTGATTTAGTCATGTGTTCATTGTTTGCCAATTTCTTCCAACAAAAAGTTTCTAGCATTATCAATATACTTCCAAACATCAACTCGGAACGACTCAATCTCAATTTAATATACAATCATAATCACTGTTCATGTGTTTCGCTTCCCACACATGACATTGCACTTTCTTTGATGACATCCTTGAAATCCCCCTTTATCCTATTCCACTCAATCTACTTCTTTCATTATCACCATATTTTATTGGACTTATCGCGTAAATCATTCATATATCTATTATATAATATATTGTTCCACGCTCAATGAAATATTCATAGATTATTTCGATTTAACAAAAAACAACTCTTGACCAATCTAATGTATCAAGTTATTGTCAAATATCCCAGTTATCATCCATAACTAAGATCTCAGAACGAGTTGTGTCCACTCAACTTATTAATTACAGTATGTGCTAATGTAGTATAATGTTATTGTTGATAAATATCAAAGTGCGTATCTTACTTTAATCATTAATGATATTCTCATAGGTTAATCATAATGATATATCTTGATAATAAAGCCCCATGATATATCCTATTACTATAGTTATCTAGTGCTTTTGATACTCTCGATAACAATATTCTTTCTATTGAACTTAATTAAATTGGAATACACTGTCAAGTCCACAGTTGGTTTATGTATATTATTTCATCTAGAACATATTCGGTGAATATTAACTATATTAACTTATCGTTGTCTCCTCCTTATTTTAACATAGGTGTTCCACAAGGCTCTGTTCTTGGCTCTATTTTGTTCATTATTTATATTCTTCCTATAAAATCAATTTTCCACAAAAAACCTAATATTAACTATCATATTTATGCCGATGATCTTCAGATATATCCATTTTCTAGTTCTAGTGATTCTGGCCTGATTCAAATATCTATGTTTAATTGTATTACTGATCTTACTTATTGGTTCTCTCATAACTCCATTTCCTTAAATATGACTAAAACTAATAGGATAAACCTACTATCATATTCTCAAGACACAGTTAACTGTGGAGAATTCTCCTCTATCAATCATTCATATTTGTATACTATCTCTTCCAACTTCTCAATCTATAACTATCCTATGTTTCACTATAACCTCTCAACTAGAATAATCTCCACACATTAATAATATGATGCGCACTGATAACTATTTTCTATATAATATTAGAAAATCTCGTTATAAGCTTACTTTTGCCATGACTAAATGTTTGATTCACTCGATTTTATTCAGTAGACTTATCTACTAATGTTATTATTGTTTACGTTACCTGTTAACCTGATCCTACTGATTTATTTTATTTTATTATATGCATAAATGTATATTTATATAGTGTATAATATACACACACAGTGTATTTTTATTTATTGTTTATTTATACCCTGAGTAATTCCAACACCTCCTATAACCTCGAGGTTATAATAGGTCTTGGAAATTCACATTGTGCATCAATATAAGTAATAGAGGATTCTAGTAAATTACTAGTAGTGATCCTGGTAGTGATATTATTACTAGTATTACCTATACTGGTTTATATTCATTACATTTTAGTTTTTAAATTTTGTGGGGCCTTGCCCCTCCTGGTATAAATTTCTGGCTACGGGCCTGATTGTATTTATTGAAATATAGAATGGCCTCCTTTAGTTTAAACCCGGGCTTGAACCTAAAGGAGGCCACGAATATACCCAGCTAACAGTAAGAGCAGCATAATAGCATCATAACAGCATATGTTATAGCCTCAAATGTTTACATTGTGCTATTATGCTGCCATTATGCTGCTATTAAATGTATATTATGCTGCTATTAATTTGTCATGCTATTAATTTGTCATGCTATTATGCTGACATTATGCTAATATTATGCTGCTAATAATAGCAGCATAATAGCAGCATAATATACTTTTAAAATTAATAGAAGCATAATATTAGCATAATGACATCATAATAGTAGCATAACAGCAGCATAATAGCATGACAAAATAATAGCAGCATAATAGACATTTAATAGCAGTATAATAGCACAATGTAAACATTTGAGGCTCTAGCATATGCTGTTATGCTGCTATTATGTTGTTCTTACTGTTTGCTGGGTAATTAGGTACTTAAGTTAGTTAGTTAGTTAGGTAACCATCGATATAAAGAAACTTTATTTATATCGATGACCTATAACTACAATTATTAATGGAATATACTCTGTAGAAAAACATATATACATTATCTCATATAGCTAGCTAAATAGTAATTACTACATTAAATCATTCATACATTACGTTTTAATTATATGCCATAAAATGTCATTATTATATTTAATATTTCTCTACATATAATTCTAAATATAAACAACGGTTTGAAATAAAGGACATCATATGTCCTCGAGTATATGTGTCTTGTTGATTACGATAAGATTTTTGATTGACACATACAAGACGTCAATCACCTGCACTATCTGATATTTTCTATTTTATAAAATATATTTTCATTAAGTGTCTACTTACTATCGCAATCATATGCAAATAGCCGCTATTAAATACTAGATTGGAAACACTTACATACGTATACCTTACACGACTCCTATTGTTTTACATGCGTCGAGTTTACCGTATCTCATCTAACAGTTTATATTATTAAAGCACCACTTCATAAACACCCTAATAATCGGTATGCTTCTATTAAAAGTCGTAAACATAGGCACCACTGACACAGATACTTTAATCCCTCTTAACTAACGAATGCACACCCACCGTTATACATATTAACACGAGCATTACCTTTCCTAGTTATTAGTATTCGTATCACATTGGAATGTTTAACTGAATATCATGAAGGAATATGCAATACATCTTATGAGTGCGGCACTTTTAATGTGCATGTCGTCTTGTAATAACTTTACGGGTTTGTATTATACTTTGTATACGTATTATACATTATATATATACACATATGCTTATACAATCACACACATATATTTACTATATATATACATATAATATACACTTATAACATATAGATTATAACTTATATATATATTAATAACTATTACAAATTATAATAATTATTTAAATTAATTTCAAATAAATTTAAATTTGTTTACTATTATTATAATTATTATAATAATATAATAATTATAGTTACTATAGTAAATATATATTTATTATATAATATATTATATAATGCATACATAAAATATAAATTTAATAGTATATTTAATATAATATAATATTTTTTTATAATATAAATTTAATATAATATAATATTTAATATAATTATATTATATAAACAGATATATAATTATTATTATTATTATAATAATTATAATTATTATTATTATTATAATAATAATTATTATTATAATTATTATAATAACAATAATATTAAATTTATATTTTATAATTATTATAATAATATGATTATTATCATAATATAATTATTATTATAATATATATATTTATTATAAATTTTATATAATATATATATATATATATGGTTATATAATATAATATAATATTAAATTTATATTTTATATATATATTATGTTTAACACAATCATTGTGACAATGTTATTAGAATCCAATAGTCTATTGAATAGATATTATAAAATAAATAATAATAATTACCTAGTGATAATAACTTCCCGAGTGATCCTATAAAAGTATATTGATATATGTGTGTGTGTGGTCATTCATATTTTGAGTGTATGTTATTTTCGATGTTGTGGTTAGGTTGGATTAAGTTTTAATTTTTGTAGGTTTTTTTTAGCTGCATTACTTCCAGAGTAGGCCTATAAAAGCATATTTATTTATATTGTTATTTTCACAGTTGTGGTTATGTTGGGTTAAGTTTTAATTTTTGTAGGTTTTTTTTTAGCTGCATTATATCCCGAGTGAGCCTATAAAAGCATATTGATATATGTGTGTGTGTGGTCTTCCCGATAATTTTAAATAAGTATATATACATATCATTTTAAATATATGAGTATATCATTGTATAATATATATATAAAGTTATAACTATATAAAAATATATTAATTTTAAATAATTTACAACCGAGCATTAAACAAACTGAATTTCTATGTATAATAATAATGTTCGTCTACATGATTCATATCTCATGAAACTCTCTGTTTTCTTCACCGTCTACCCAAATTTAAAACTAAATTATTTATATAATAATAATGTAAATAGGCAACACCAGATTTTGTTATAAAACATCCTTCGGTCTGGACAGAGGACACCGGCCGCTTATGCCCTAGGTATATAGTAACTCGAGGCAAATTTGAATAGGTCAAATATAATATACACATTAGGGTTGTAAAATTTAAAATAATCGCAAGTCTTCGATTCCATCAAATCTTAATAATCAAGGTTTCGAATCCAAACGAAATACTAAAATCTATGGCTTCAAATCCAAAAATGCAAGACTTAGAAATTCTAAGTTAGAATCCATCAAATCCAAATCTATTACTTTAAAATCAAATACTTTAAAATCAAATACTTTAAAATCAAATACTTTAAAATCAAATACTTTAAAATCAAATACTTTAAAATCAAATACTTTAAAATCAAATACTTTAAAATCAAATACTTTAAAATCAAATACTTTAAAATCAAATACTTTAAAATCAAATACTTTAAAATCAAATACTTTAAAATCAAATACTTTAAAATCAAATACTTTAAAATCAAATACTTTAAAATCAAATACTTTAAAATCAAATACTTTAAAATCAAATACTATAAAATCAAATACTTTAAAATCAAATACTTTAAAATCAAATACTTTAAAATCAAATACTTTAAAATCAAATACTTTAAAATCAAATACTTTAAAATCAAATAATTTAAAATCAAATACTTTAAAATCAAATACTTTAAAATCATAGGAAATATTTTCAATCCTAAGTTCAAAGTTTACATAAATCGCAAAAAGATGACGTGAGTGAGGTTTAAATTAATAATAAATGAATCTATATATGAACTATAGTATTTCTTTAAATAAAGCTTACTTCGAATGCTTACTATGAAATAATTGCATATGATTAACTTATTTTACTTATATGTATTTTGTAAAGTTTATAAAAATAATTTTAATAAATAAAATGTCAGTCTTATTGTAAATATAACAACTCGACTAGACTCGATTCGACTCAAAAATCAACCATAAAGACTCTATTTCATAAATTTTTAAATGGATTTGAATATTACAAACTTGAATCAACATTTAATCACTAGGACTCGAGGTTTATACTCGAGATTTGGATTCGAGAACTTGTATGATCCCAATACACATACATCCAATAGGAATTCATTGTCATTTTAGTATTAATAATAAATACAGGTACCCTAAATACCTTTGTGTACAAATTAAAATATAATAATGTAAATTCAATAATTAATGTTGATTTCTTAAAAAATGCCTCGAGTTACTAGTGCCTGAGCCCAAACCCCAGAGCATCCTCTTTACAACTATATTTATATATGCAGCGCGGTAACCAGTGATCTCGTTAAAAGTGATTTCGTGCAGTGTTTTCATTTGGTTTGGTGATTCGTTCGCTGTGTAAATTCTACTATTTATAAATAATTATTTAAATTAACATTTCGCATGCGAGATCACCAAACCAAATAAAAATACTCCGCACGAAATCACTTCGCACAAGATCACATGTATCCATTCAGTACAGCCTTGCTATACTACCAGGCACAGACCTCTTTGGGTGGTATATCAAGGATGACGGTACATATAGGATGCACTGTATATATATATATATATATATATATATATATAACTGCCTGTGTGGCTCAGTGGTTAAGGCGTCAGACACACAAGCAGTAGGACACGGGTTCGACCCTCGTCCGGACCATTAATTAATTTTATAAAATGGGTCTTAAAATATTATTTAGAAGTGATCTTATATAATTGTGTATAAATAAATGATCGGCTCTCGTTAAAACCATGGATGCCTTAACATGAGAGCGGCTTCGAAGGGACATTAGAGCCATATATGGTTATAAGTGAAAACTTCATCTAAGTTTCTGGATGGGATGAAAGGACTCCACCAAATAAAAATAACAATAAAAATAACAATATATTAGGAATCATGAAAGCAAATCTTAACTTATGAACTAATAATTATATAACTTATCTTTCGATTATAATGCATTAACAACAAATATTGAATTGATGTGTAGAAGTGATGATTCACGATGATTCGTAGTGATTCATTATCGATGAATCATTTTATTTATATATATATATATATATATAGTTGTATAGTATGTTAAAGAAATGTAATAATAATAAACAGTGATTATCTCATATTACATATTACGATGCAATATTTCTATTTATATCGACAAGCGCATTATAGGCCCATAATTGCACTATAAAATGATATGATGTCATTTTTTATTATGCTGAATTTGTAATGGAATTAAATTCACGCATTTTAGCTGAACGTTTTGAACGGAACAAATATTATGTTTTTGTAAGTGATACCCCTTAGATTACGACTAGATAATTATTGTTAATTAACTGCGAACTATATACGATTAAATAATATCATTTAATGATTTAGTTTTATAGAAAGATATTAAATTATACTAATATTAATTAATAACCGTTTAAAATTTTTTGTAATGTATTTCTAATTAGAAATTTAAAATTATCACAAATTAAATAGGTCTAGGTATTAAGGTTATTATTGAAATGAAGTGTTAATATTAATATAATATATAACCTACTAATAATGAATAATTACTTATAATTATTAATTCTGTATATTCTTAATTATCTTTTTAGAATCCTTCTTATATTATGTATTTTTATTTATATATTGTATTAATGACCATATACACTGCTCCCTTGATACACTGTCCAGCTCTGAACTGGCTTCTTTGGGTGGTGGTATATAGAGTATGTCTGTATATCAAGTGTACACTGTACCAATGTATACTGTACATTGATTTACCAATGTACAGTGTACATAAATCTAAGAAATCCTATTCACAATATTATATATTAAGTGTCTGAATTGTTGTTACTACTTGTAACCCAGGAATAGTGTACACCCTTCTATCTATAAAGATGCTAACATTACCATTGATATCTATACAATATATATAGGCAACCACCATTGCTCTTGTACTTCTAGTATAACCCCCCCCCCCTACCACCACCTTGTTACTGTTATACTATTACTATTATAATAACGGCTGCAATTCAATACATGTATACACTCATGCAAGTATATTAGGTAATTGAACTGCTGTTGGCACTTCAGTTATTGTACTTTCAAGTAGTGTAGTATGCCTCCTCATATTGCATTGTTCATCCCAATTTGTAATCTATCTATCTACTATCATGATATTTATGTAATATATACTATATATATATATATATATATAATTATAATATATTATATGCTATGTGAATGTTTTTCTCAACTAATCGAATTTCTAATTAATTATTCATATCATTCTTTATCTCTAATGAAAAGTGAGAGAGTGGTGTATATATAGAGGGAAGGAGAGAGTGAGATGTATATAATGAGGGAATGTGTGTGTGAGAGATAGACAGATAAAGAGGTGGGAGAGAAAGAGAGATATAGATAGATAGAGGGATGGAGAGAGGGAGGGAGTGTGAGAATATTCTACATGTTAGTTTTGCTATCTACTATGTTATTAATTTATTATCTTTTTGTTTATGTTATCAAACCTACCAATTTCATAATAGATTACTATTGAATAGATAT
Source organism: Osedax fenrisi (assembly GCA_964019155.1). Classification (NCBI taxonomy): domain Eukaryota; kingdom Metazoa; phylum Annelida; class Polychaeta; order Sabellida; family Siboglinidae; genus Osedax; species Osedax fenrisi. The sequence goes on along the minus strand of OZ025239.1, from coordinate 17,568,034 downwards.
TTTTTTTATAGATATCTTATACTTACACTTGTATATATATATAATATATATTATATAATATATTATTATATATATATATATATATATACACAGTGTATATATATATATATATAATGTTGATACAGTGTATATTAAATAATTATATTATATTTTCCATTATTTTTAAATATTAGTACCAGATTTAAACCAGATTAATCTTAGCATATGTAACCATGCATCTGTGTGTGTGTATGTTTGTATACTAGTAAGTTTCTGTGTGTATGTGTGTGTATGTCTGTGTGGTTGTATAAATGTTTGTTTGCTTTTTTGTATATGTGTATGTTCATGTCTGTTTTGTATATATACAAATATTTTGCGAAGGAAAGATGGTTCACTCGACCAAATTTAAAAAATAAAAACGACACTAGCTCAAATGCGACGACTAGGAGAACTAAAATCTATTTTTGGATATAGTATCTGTTTACATGTAAATTTGAGAAAAAAATACCATAATACAATCTTAAATTAAGATATATATATAAATATTCGGTTATCATCGAAAAGTAAGTGTTCCATGGAGATATCAAAAGTGAATTCATAAAAATATTACCTGATTTTTTAAGATCAAAACTATATCGGTTAAGTCATCGTTATTTACATGGAAACTGTCAATACCGTGACAATGTTTGAGTAATTTGAAAATATATTTAAAAAAATATAATTCATATATCTATTATAATATCAAAAGTATATTAGTATGATAATTAGATTAATTACCTTATGTCATAGGCTTATGAATTATTAATAGTAAATTTACTATATTTATATAACTTATAATAATACAAGTGGATCCATCTTGTGGTTGTTATGAGAACTATTTTAAAATAATTACATAGCTTAGTTAGGAAGTGAACCATCTTTGATATATATAATAATAATATCGTATATATATATGTATTCATAATATCACTTATATATATATATATATATATATATTCATTTTAGTGTATGTTTTAAGATATATACTTATGAGTAAGTATTTTATAGGATGTGTGTATGTGTGTGTGTTTGTGTGTGTTTGTGTGATATCAGATGCTGATATTATATAACATTATGTAATAATGTGTTGGTATTATGTTTCTTTACTGAACATGTAATATGAATCTAATGCTGTATTTTGATCAGAAACCTAATATATATTAGACTATTATTATTTTAATATACTTTAGGTTATTGATGTAAATATATATATTAGTATATTAGTATATTAGTATATTAGTATATATATATACATGTATACATGTATACATGCACAGCAAATATTTAGTGTAGTTGATTATTATTGAAGTTCCTAATTAATGATCTGTACTATTGACAACGATTTTATTATTTAAATCATAATAAATAAAATAAATGTTATGTAATTTATAAGATAAAATATTAATAATACATAAAATATATCTATATATATATATATATATATATATATAGATATATTATTTGTATACACCTATACTATTTGTATAGATATATGATATAGCAGTGAGATATACATCTAAGAGTTGACATATACATACAGAAATATGTCACTACTATTAGAATAGATTAGTGATTACATTGGCTTCTCTTCTACATTCTGTGTGTTGTCATGTCAGTCACCCGAATTCGTTTACGTGCACTTATGGTCATTTTGGTACACTACTTTTAATTGGGTGGATATAACTTATATATATATATATATATATATATCATATAAGCCACCATATACAGCCACATTTAAATCTCAGACTAACTAATGTTGTCTATGTGAGAATGTCTGGCTCAGGTTGAGATGCTTTAACAGGGGCGGACTGTATGCATGGGGGCGTGGCTTATAAGATATTATATATCACTGCAATTAGTCTGTAGTAGCCGACAACATTATCAAACGTATCTGTTTAGTATCACAACAAAGACGTTATTCTAGTGCACATAGTATCTACTGTTTTCATTGAATATATCGTTAATTTTAGTCATTGTGATTAATTAAATATATATATATATATATATATATATATATATATATATATATATACATATATGTATATATTACAATATTTATGCAATGATTATACAATGCATCAGTCGAATAGTAAAGTTGACATCCACGTGGTCGAAATATATTTATTTTTGAAATTTATAAGATATTTATTTAATATTGAAGGGCTACCTTTAAATACACATGACACACTAATACCCCAATATACGCTATATAGTATATATGCTGATATCTATAGTATTCACAATTAATTACATTAGTTTTATTTATATATTATTTATAATATATGATTCTCTAATATCATTTTACTATAAATATGTATTTATGCTTATATGGTACATGGCTTATTACTTATCCAATTGAAAAGTCTAGTATAACAATAACCACAGCATTAGTGTTCTATAAATATCTATTGATTTTCCACAACTGACACTCATGACCCAATGACCATCTTCTCACTAGAAACAATACACAATATTGATTATTAGCAATTGATGATCTTTAATAAATTAATGATCACATTTGCTCATTATTAGAGATCATTATTCACACATTAACTTGTACATTTAACATGTACATTTCATTTGTACATTTCATTTGTACATTTCATTTGTACATTTCATTTGTACATTTCACTTGAACATTTTACTTGCACATTTTATTTGCACATTTCATTACTACGGTGCCTAATTGTTCAGTATACTATATATTCATTCTCATCGCAACAGAATCAACTGGAAATCTTCAACTAACTTCCACGAACTCGATTCTACTAAACACCACCATGATATCGTCGACGAGCGTTCCGGTCTGGAGAACACAGCGTCCATCGCTAGGTGGCTACGGTAGCGGAGGCGGCGGTGGCGGCGGTACATCTGGTCTGAACATAGGCCAGTCGTCCAGTCCAGTTGACCGGTCCTCCCCACCCGGGGTAACAGGGCTCAGTCTGAGGATCACACCTTTCCCTCTAGTGACCGTACACAGAGGAGAGAGGCTAGAGTTCCAGTGTGCGGTGGTGCGCGACGATGAGGGGGCGGGACCGAGAAGGGGGCGGAGTCAGCAGCACACGCTAGAGTGGCAGTACCGGCCGAATAGATCCGGTCAGTGGCAGGACTTGAAGAAGGGCAAATCTAAGAAGAAACGGTTACTATACGGCTGTACATGTGTGTGTGTTGTTGTGTGGGTGTGTGGTTGTGTGTGTGTGTTGTTGTGTGGGTATGTTGATGTTTGGGTGTGTGTATGGATGTACATGTGTGTAGATGTACATGTGTGTGTATATATATGTATCTATGCGAGTGGCTATGCCTATGCGTGGGCTGACTTAACTATCCACGTCGTGTTCCATATAAATAAAGACTTGACCTTTACGACCTATCTCTGTGGCAATGTCGTCATTCACTAGTGGTGAACAGTAGAGCCTAAAGTAAAGCTGCTGTCAATCACTATAGATTTGTAAGAATTCAAATAGAGATAATACTTGTACCTTTAGTAGTGAATATTTATATTTTAAATTTTATATTTATGTTTTATGTCGAGCATGCTCGACCTGGTATTTTTAATTATATTTAATCGTAAGGTATATTTAAATTCATCTAATGGAATATATAATGGAATATATATATATAGTTGCCAATCCGAAAAAATAAATACTGGATACATGGTTATGATTTTTATGTAGACATAATTTGTATATAATTAAATTTCATTATATTAATCTTTAGCATATAATTAAGCACAATCAATTATAATATGTATATCTAAATAATTAGCTATAAATAATTATGTTTGAAATTTATCTAAAATTATAGTAGATTAAAGGGTCTTTAAAAAAAAAAAAAAATAAAAAAAGTTTTATTTAAAAAATAGATTACTACATGTATAATATATGATATGTCAATATATCATCTAAAAATATATATAAAGCATAAAAAACATAATTTTATAACACTACCTATTTCTAATAAAATAATGAATACAAATATGGCGCAAAAGTTACTGTTTACATATATTATAACACTGTTTTTCAATAATTTATATAGATGCAATTTATGTCAAAATCATGACAAATTATACAAGTTATATAAATATTATATAAAAATTGTATGAATTAGCTAAAATAACTTTTACCATAATAATAAGAGTCAAAAAGCAGATAAATAATATAGTCAATCTTTAATATCAATTATCTCAGGAAATATATTTATATATAGATTTAAAAAAAATAACCTGAAATTTATAAATTTAAAAAAATAAAATATATTTATGACATTATTTAGAATAATATCTAATAATTTAAAATTATCCAAAATAATGTCATATATTATATATGATATATATATTTAATTTTTTTTAATTTATAAATTTCACGTTATTGTTTTTAATCCATATATAAATATATTTCCAATGCAGAAGGTTTTATCAAAAAATATTCAGTAATAAAAAAGATATTAATGTTTTAGTAACATTACTTATCATAAAAAAAAGTTACTCAGTAAATTGATGTTGAAAAATAAAGTAATATTTTTTTTAATATTTACAAGCTATACATGTATTTCAAAAAATTTTAAAATCGATCTTATATTCATAAAATGGAATGAATTTATAATACCTAATATTTTATAATAATTATTATTTTATTTATTTACAAAGTATTTAGAAAATAGCAGACTAGTAGGTGTCATTCAACATCGAATTTTGATAGTTATATTGCAAATTTCACCACGATTTTTTTTGTAAATAAAAGATAATTAATTATATAATATAATTATTAAATAAAAAAAAATTGATTTATAAATTTTTTTAGAAAAAAATGAACGTCGCATGCCCCTTTAAAGGATATATACATGAAGGAATTTGTAGATATACTATATGTACTATAGAATATAAAATTGAATAAAATATACTTTATTAATTACAAATATACTTTTTTTTATTAATTTTTGAAAATGTACACATTTGAATAACTTATTATTTGTTTATTTATTAATATACTTTAAGAATATACTAGTAATAATTTATATTCAAATATAATTTAAATTAGTTTCAAATTATATTGAAATTTAAATATGTTTAATTATATACATTTATGTATAGGAATATATATATATATATATATATATATATATATATATATATATATTAATGTATGGGTTATTTTATTATTATTAATTATATTGTAATGATCTATATAGATTTTAATTTGACCAAATATATGTATTAATATATGAAATAATTTTTTAAATTAGTAATTATTGAATATTCACTTGAAATATATTATAGTATATATATATATATATATATATATATATATATATATATATGTGTGTGTGTATATGTTGTGTTATTAATATATTCAATAATAATGATATCACAATACAATATGAAATGGCAGGCATTTAGTATAACAGGCACATAACAATAATATGTCTATTCACAGTGTGAATAATATATGTGATGTCAATAGTCCATAAAAATACACACATTACAATGCATCCATATACATTATCCCATTCATACACATATGTACATACATTATCCCATTCATACATAAATATATATATATATATATATATATATATATATTCATATATACATTTGATAATATGTACACTGTACACTTGTACATTTATTTATTAAAATATACAAACAACAGAATCCATATTTGTATATGAATTAACATATGTATAGAGTTAAATGTATATCCCTATTAAGTAGTCCTTAATATGTATGTATGTATATATGTATGAATGCACTTTTACTTGTGTATGAATAAGGACTCCTTATACATATACGAGTATACACATACATATTTTCGGCGTGCATAAACCAAGGCGTTTTGTTATTAAATGTAAACCCAATGTTAATTATTATGCCATGTCGATTTGGGTATCAATTCATATCTATTTTTTCTTCCATATTTTTGTTTATTTATTTTTTTGTTTACCTAATAAACTATATATTATTATACATACAGAAATACTGAATATATATATATGTATATATATGTATTCACAGATGCATATTAATAGGAACAAAACTGAAAACTGAGGCATTTGATTATACTTAAATTCTGATTGATGTGTATTGAATGTGTATATGATAGCATTGCATATGATTCATCATAAATATTTACTTAATAGTAGATAAATTCAATAATAAATTATATAATGCATACATATATATGTGTATTTGATGGGTGTTTAAAAAATATATGATATATATAAAATTATTTCCAAATTTATAAAATCGTATTAAAAAATTCAAATCATAAGTTTGTATGCATAATTTTTAAATTTTATATTGTTTTTTTTTATTTTTAGATTAAAGATTAATCTTATATAGATAATTATCGTATAATATCATATTTTTGAATATAATATTTATTATAGTATATTCAGATTACCATAAATTATAATATGATTATTTACTGATTATTTTCTTATTAGTGCGTAGTATTTGAATAATAATTAATTTATTTTTTTAGTACTAATAATATAAAATAATACAAATCAATCATATTTTATTACCATAATATAATATAATATTGTCAATTTAATATACTCGTTGAATATGGATTGATTTTAGATAACATTTTCGCAAAATATTAAATTTATAATATATTTGTTTTCTTAAAATCCAATACTTTATATATTGTTGGAAACTTTTATTCCCTATCCTAATAGAGTTATTTAGCCGCGCATCGTGTTGTCAAGTAACCACGGTAACGATGGGTGGGGGGGGGGGGCAGGTGGTGGGGTGGGGGTAGGCTGCAGTTAAGGATGACCGATGTATGCTAATGGATGATGAATGATGTCGAGTAATTAGGTGGCTGCGAGACCACAGACCAGCTGCATCTCGTCCAGCTTCCTCCCATTGTTTAATAAGATATCGGTCAGTATTATAGACACACACATACACGTACACACACACACACGTACACACACACACACGTACACACACGCACACACTCACGCACACATACATACCATCGATATAAAGAAAGTGGATAAGCAATTAACGCACGCAATACATGTAAAAGATAGACACGTGAATGACACTTTTATCGATAAATTAACAAAATGGTATCAGTGATTTTGATTGGATATTAGTCATATTATATATGTCAAATATTAAAACAGTTGGCTTTTCGTAAAAATAGATTAAAGTGACTTCTATCTATATCAATGGATTTAAATTATAAATATCAATAAAATCAATAAAATAGTATTATATCTTCAATTTAAATACACAAAATTACGAGGAATGTTGATATTATGTATTTTAAATATATAATTTTATTTTTAATATAGATAGTATATTAAAATTGGTAGTGATTATCAATATATATATGATAAATACATATTATTATAAATAAAAAGTAGTGGGCCAGATAGTGGGTTTCGACTGCAGCGCTCGTAGCGGATAGTGCCATACACTACATTCAATTGCTTATCCACTTTCTTTATATCGATGATACACACACGTACACACACACGCACACACTCACGCACACACACACGTATACACACATGCATGCACACACACACACACATACACACACACACACACACACCTACACACACACACACACACACACACATATATAGTGAAGTCGTCATACCAGGGTAGACCTGTTACTACGGGTTACTAATACCTGGTGGTGAGGTTATCATCATTCGTAGCGGATGAAGTCGTATCTATTTACGTACGCGGTGATATTGTGGTAGGAGCGATGTCAGGCTACAAGCTAGCACTAGCTCTAGCTCTAGCTCTAGCTCTCTTCGTATACTATATAAATAGGACTTGCACTTTATAATGTAAAGTTTATATAACGTTTAATGATTACGCTTTAATCTTATTATCACGTATTTCAGCCGTATTTATTTCAGCCGCACTTGCACATTTTACATTGCGCATATATTACTGGCGCACTCGCACTATATACTTATAGTGATCATCGATATGATGGCTAATATTATTATTAAAAAAAAATGTTTAAATATCTTTAAAAAATACAATTGTTATATAATTTAGTACGCATATGGCATTATTAAGGTAAAATACCTCGAAAGTCTTCTGACTATTTTATTTGTCCATTTATTGTTTTCTTTTATAATGATTACAATAATAAAATTTATCTTATCTTATCTTATCTTAGAGCGGCCACACTGCTTTAGTATGTTTAGGAGTAGAGAACGCACTGATAATAGTAGTAGTCTTTGATAGTCTACGGATTGTACCTGTATTTATGTGCGCTGGTCACACAACTGACAGATAACTCGTCATACAGCGATGATTTTATCCTCAATGTCATGTGATTGGTGCCACCTTTGACCCCTAATCGGGTATCGCCCGCAATTCATACATGACATGTGCGTGTGGGTTCCGTGTATTAGTGGTTCTCTACCAGTTTTATAACGGTAATTATAGATTTAAACATTCATTTTAGTTAAATATTGAATAATGATATAAATACATATTATTTATATGCTATTATGTTTATGCTATTATATTCCTTCGGAATTATTATTTTCGAAAAAAAAATAATTTAAATTACTATTTAAGAAATAAAATAATAAAATATTTATCTATCATTTGAGCTATAAAGTATACTTCAAATCGTCATATAAGTACATAAAAAGAGTACTTTATTGGAAGTACCAATTGAATATATAATTTAAATTACCTGTAATAATTATCAAATAATTGGTAAAATAAATGCTGTATAACTTTGTGATTTATTTATCTATCTTAAAAATTTAAATATATTTATAAACATCTAATAGTATTTATTTGTATACAATTTATTATATAATATATCGGTTAACTATGATACGAGTATTCAGGCATTTTAGATCACAAGAATTTAATATATAAAAATATATTAGAATGTATTTATTATTCATATATAGTATTCATATAAGTTATATGATATAACATACATTAATACATATAATCTTACTTTATTTATATAAATATTATTTTTATATCATATATTTTATGTATTCTATATTATAAAAGTAAATATATGTATGTAATATCATTTTCTAAATGGTAATTCAAAATGTTATTGTAATCAACTTTAAATGTCATTTACACAAAGTAATGGTTTTCATGTATTACTCTCACAAAAAATTCAATATCTCATTGAATAATGTAAATAATGAATTGAAATTTTCAATATAAGTAGACAATATAACTGAAATAATTCCTGTAGTGAACTAACTGTAATGAAATAATTTTTTTTAAAATAAAAATTATTAATTTTAATTTATCTTTATTTATTAATGATAAATAAAATATATATTTATAAACATATATAATAAATATTTGAATGAATGGATAAACGTAATAAAAAAGTATTTCATAATAGAATAATATATTATTAAACTATAGAAAGAAAATGATGTGATTACCTATTATTAAATTTGTGTAATTGAATTTATTGTGAGGCATAAATTCCTATCTATTTACATTGCGTGAAGGACGTACCTCCCCTTAATGTAAGCCTGATTACATTAATGATTGAATACTTTTCAGATAATAGTGGATACACTAGATAAATAAACAATAAACTAATTGTTCCTAGCCGAACTACTTAATTAATGTATAGACTGCATATGATACTGATGTTGATGGTGATGATGATAATAGTGGTGGTAGTGGTAGTGGTAGTGTTGATGATGTTGATGATAATCAATTGATTATTAATGACAGCGCACAACTATCTTGATACTTATTGATTGTCTAGACACTTGTGAGTCATATGTGTGAGTCATATGTGTGTGTGTGTGTGTGTGTGTGTGTGTGTGTGTGTGTGTGTGTATGTTGTAATGTATGGAATTAGACACATTAATATATGATATTTTATTATGTAATTTAATAATACCCTCATCCACCCTCGACTGCCATACACACATGTATCATATTACGCGCATGAGAGTATATATAATCTGAAGTATTTATAAGTGAGATCAAACACATTAGTCATATCTAATGAGTCATATCTAATGAGTCATTTCTAATGTCTAATATCCATCTCGTTCCACCCCGTTTCTATTCCATCCTCGTCCCGACGCACATCCATGTCTCTATATCCCCCATTGCTTTTCCTTACCTTTTAACTCATTAACCGTTGCTTTCTCTAGCCCTCATATCCCTTTATCTAGCCCTCTCCTTTTCTCTATCACTATCCTTATCTACCCCTTTCTCTACCCTTATCTACCCTCTCTCTATCACTATCCTTATCTACCCCTTTCTCTACCCTTATCTACCCTCTCTCTGTCACTATCCTTATCTACCCCTCTCCCTTTCTCTCCCTTTCTCTCCCCCTCTCTACCCCTTTATCTACCCCTCATAATCCCTCTCTACCCCTCTATACCCCTCTCTACCCCATCGTGACTTGTACCCACTATCGCAGAGGGAACAAACTCAGCGAGATAGCTAAACGGGGCCAGTACAGATGTTTTCTGAGGCAAACCCTGCTGAGATCTGAGTGGATATTCTCTGACGTTTGCGAAGTCTCCATATTAGGTTGTTATCATTGTTATACATGTATATTCTATAAATAGGTTCCAGTAATACAAGACCGAAAGATTTTATCATATATGCGTAAATGCAGATCACAAACTTTTATAATTGGGTCGCGGATAGCATGTAATATTATTTAAAATGCATAAATAATATAAAATGATATACAAGATAGTAAGCGACTATATTAAGACTATACTGAAGACTATACGTAGCCGGTATCGCCACCTATACAGCACCGGTTACACTAGATACATTAGCTCACTAGGGGGCCTCGGCGATGATCGGATAACCGCGAGAGATACACATGTCCTCGATGCATGCGGGCCATGCAAACGCCTATGTTAAGTATGCGAGAGGACATAAGTGCGTTGCCTTTATACTGTTTACGTTGCTACAGACATGAGTGACTTGCTATAGGATTCATCATTACCGAGGGAGAGCATTATAGGATCTCATATCTATGTGTGTGTGTGTGTGTGTGTGTGTGTGTATGTGTGCGTGTGTGTGTGAGTATGTGTGTGTGTATGTGTGTGTGAGTGTGTGTGTGTGAGTGTGTGTGTGTATGAGTGTGTGTGTGTGTAAGTGTTGACGTATAGCATGTTCAGGAGTGTCGGTATCCAATTTATAGAGTTTTATAGATTAGTGTATTAGTAATTATATTATTTAATGGTACAGATAAGTGTACAGAAATGCATTACATCACTCAGAGTATTACATCACGTATTATCATTGCATCATTTAAAGTGATTTAATATATACAACCATTTATTGATGAATCTACATATATATATATATATATATATATATATATATATATATATATATACATATATGTATGTGTGTGTGTTGTGTATTTGTTTATTTACTATATACATTGTATAATACATTGGCTTCTACTACTAATGTTTACGTGGTTTAAGTGCACCGATGTTATTGTAACGTTGCACTTTAAATTCAGAGGATGCAAAGATAATAGAAGCGCCCAAGAATCAAATAGTCGTCAGAGGTGGTTCCGTAGAGTTGACCTGCAGAGCTGTCGGCAGTCCGCCTCCTTCCATAAAGTGGAGTCTCAATGGCATACCGGTTAACCCCTCCCTCCCTCTACCTCTACCCCTCCCTATTCCATACACTATCCCTTTACCCCTACCCCCGTCCCTATCCCTCTACCCCTACCCCCGTCCCTCTCTCCACTCCACTCTTCCCTTCCCTTACGTCGTAACACCTCGCCAGCTCGTCGCCCATACAAACCGCACCAAGATAAACCTCGTGATAAACGAGCTATCCACGGTTACGTGCAGTGTTGCCAACGTCCTTAGCGATGGTTCCTCGTCTCTCTCTGATAGAACTGCCTCCGCCACCATCTCTATAAGGTCTGTAGTCAGCGTCTACCTAACATATCATGTGTTCCTGTTTTACATATGTGTGTGTGTAACGAATATGAGACTATATCATGTTAAACTTATCATGTAATGATCCTCACGGTATGATATCAACTTAAGGTTACGAATGGTATCAAATTATAAATATTAATTAAAAACATAATTATAGTGAAGCAAGTTCAACTTAAGATAATAATACGCACTCGCATGATGATGCAAGCTTTATTTCACTAACATAACCAGGATACATAGGCTTTCACTGAGACACCACCATTCATTAATATAATATGGTATACATAAGTAAGACAATGATGCATACATACATATACATATGTATATATATATATAGCCATGTGTGCGACAATGAGAGATAATACAGATAATGTAGATGATGATGATGATAATGATGATGATGATGATGATGATGATGATGATGATAACACAGACAGGCGTGTAGTGGCTACGACGGGGTCCGGTGCTCTCACTCCATCCCGCCCGGTACTATGGTGTTCTACAGCCAATCGGAACACGTCTCCTGGACGCTGGCCTTGAACTCTGTGATCTCTGACCCTATATGTAGACACGCGTTGGCCGTTCGTCTCTGTCGCCAGAACTACAAGGACTGCGAAGGCAGCGCCGTGTTTGATATCTGCAGGTTTGTCCGTCTGTCTCATTACATGTCTGTACTAGGGGCGCTGGAACGATTTTGTATGTAGAGGGGACCTTTATTTTTTTGAGTTTCATAAATTTAAAGTTAAAAAATTGTTCACCTTAAATGATTTCTTTCTAAGTTTAAGTTCAAATGTTATAGGTGAATGGGTATTATATAACATATGGCATACATAAGGATAGAGCAGCATTCCTCTATTAATATGGTTTGATATTAATTTTGCTTCAAACGGTTAATTTTTATTTGTAAACAAAACAGTGATATTTACATTATTGTTAAGTGTGTTCATTTCAATAGAACAACATCCTGTAACTATCATATTCATAATCTGTTTACACTATCTCTTCTATAGTTATCATGATTCTATTATGCAATACATTGTCTCTGTAATAACTAACAACACATATTAATATAGTTACATAACAACACTTTTATCGTAAGCTTGAATTCTTTATCATATTGCATTATGGGCTAGAAATACATTTCTAATTTATAAACGAATTAACTACTGGCCCGTATTTATAGCTCATCGTAAATAACAAATATGTGGGAAGAACTAGAAATGCGATGATTTATATGTCTCATATATATATTGATAGGCATTCACTTCTCTGAGCGTAACATCCATATCGTATACTGTAAATATTGGGTAACTTTCTCAAAGAGCACTGCTTCTTTAGTAGTATTACATAGTTAGTTACTGTGCAGTACTAATATAAACATGGTTATATTTGTATAGATTATCAAACATAAAATCAAACATGAAATCTGTCAAATCCAACATAATATACAATTGTAAACTATAAATGGTAATATAATATATATATATATATATTTATATTTAAATATAAACTTATATACTTGTAAAACACTGTCTGCCATACTACTTATTTATAGAGTGTAAACATCCTATATTGAACTTATTAGATTACAATGATTACAATAATTACAATGATTATCGTTTGCTGATAAAACATCAATAATATATAAAATATTCTATACAATTAATTATTATTGATAAAATATCTATCTAATTAATATATATATATATATATGGTATTAAAATATAATAAGCACATCATTATAATGCTCTATAGAATGTAGTATTCTATCATTGATAATTAATTAAATAGTTTCTAAATGAAATGCTATTCATTTAAATATATTTTCAAGTAGAATTTTTTTATTCGTAATAAGTTGTCTCTCTGATTACCTATTAACATCTTTGCTATATATCTACGACACCTCTATAACGTCTACCCGTCGTAGATATATCGTGATTTGTCGTGCGTTAATAGTAATTATTATAGTAGAATATATCACTGATACACTATCAAGCACACGCTTAATTGCAATATCATTCTGATAATGACGGATGTATTAAGTGGGTGATGGACACTGATATTTGTGTAGAAATCATTGAATATGATACATATTCTAGTGAAAAATATACATATATATCTGTGTACAAATCACAGACTTCTATTGATGGATGGCTGATATAAAACTTCAGCTCCGTCCTGGCTTATCGTCGAGATATGTAACATTACGTGTATAACTTTGTTGACATCGACTATAGTTCTGTTGCCGTACACCACCCCCATCTCTCGCCCCCTCTCCCCCTCCCCCCGTCCCACTATCTAATAAGTCGGCCCCACTCAGTAAGGACTGCAAATGGACAGAAGACTGGTACTGCCACAACGAGACGGGTCTTCCGTCTAAACTGCGTCGACTATCGCTACACACTTGCCCTACCTCCGATGTCTCTGACAGATGTACCAGTCTCCCTCTGAAACCCCTGGTTCCGACGGGTTAGTCTCACTGTCTGTCTGGTATCTGCTATCATCGTCACCACCTCCTCCTTTGTCACCCGCTTCTGTCGCCTAACTCTACCGCCTACTACTACCGCCTACTACTACCGCCTACTACTACCGCCTACTACTACCGCCTACTACTACCGCCTACTACTACCGCCTACTACTACCGCCTACTACTACCGCCTACTACTACCGCCTACTACTACTACTACTACTACTACTACTACTACTACTACTACTACTACTACTACCGCCTACTACTACCGCCTACTACTACTACCGCTGCCTACCGTACGCTGCCCACTTCTACTAACCACTAGATCTAACATCAGAGCATTGCTACTCGAAACGCGGCCAAGCCTACATCGGGCGTCAAGGTCGTACGGCGTCGGGTCGCGCCTGTCAATCATGGTCGTCCGACACGCCCACTAGTCACGTGTACGCGTGGCTAGAGGGCGCTGTCTGTCGTAACCCGGCGCCTGCCAGTCGCAGTTCTCCGTGGTGTTACACTATCGACACCGACGCCCCCTGGGAGTACTGTAACGTCTCCGTATGCGGTTAAACATAGCCCCGCCCCTTTGTCACACCCCTCGCTGTCACTCATCAGCATCTCTGCTATTTCTCTCAGCTATCTCAGTGTCTGTGTGTTCCTAACGTTTATTTAGTATACTTTAATTAAGATTCTAATTAACCAAGCATACGATATATTATCACTAATACAAACTATTAACTTCTATAATAACAATGCTGCTAATTTTGTACTATTTATATACTATATGTATTATATACTTATATACTATATACATATATATCATATTAATGTATTAATTAATAATTTTGAAAGTTCATTTTAAACAAATGTTTAATAACCAATAGTATAAAAACTTAATGCATTAATAAACATGTATATAATATCACAAATGTTGTCGACTATTTATAAAATATTACAATATAATAATTGTGTTTTGTTTAAATTACAAGTTTAAAGTATTATATAAATTACATATTTCCATAATGCTATTACTAAGATAAGATAAGAAATAGTTGTGAATTACTATGTTATACTATGCTATCTACTGTACATCCTGTATATGCTTGTATACATAGGTGTACGACATGTAGACATTCGAGTGTCTATTAATAGAACTGTGTCATTATATATTCAAGTCACAATCTACACATTATTTATCTCTCCATGTATGTGTGTGTGTGTGTGTGTATGTGTATGCGTGTGTATGTGTGTGTGTGTATAGGTGCGTGTGTGTGTGTTGTGTGTGTGTGTTGTGTGTGTGTGTGTTTGTCTGAGTGTTTGTATGGGTGTGTGTGCATGTGTGTGTGTGTGTATGTGTGTTATTAATGATATTTACAGCTCCTATTCTAGAACAACACATTAACTTGTATAGAATTTTACTAAATATGAGAGACAGTCATTGTGCTGTCAACAATTCAGTGTAATTTCGATTATGTTTACTAACAATCACAAGTACCAATGTCAATATGTTTACTCACTACCACATATATACATAATATATGTATATTAAGGACACGAAACATTCTAATAACACATATTTTGCGAAACTTTTATTTTACGCTTGAATGATTTCATCGTTATTACATCATGGTCCAAGAGTACATATTTCGATATGACATACAAATGAATGCAAAAACTCTTTAAATTAAATATTCCAATATGATTATATTATAATAATAATATAGTGTAATATACATTATATTATATAAAATATTGACACAAATAATATAGAAAATAACTTTTAATTCAAACCGATTATATAAATAAAGTCGTATTTTTATAAATATATTTATAAAGAAATTAAAATTAAACAAAAATAAATGTTTGAATTTGTATTTTACATATAAATTAATATCTCTAATATCTTTAAAATATAATTAATTATACTACTAAAATATATCTATTTCGGAGTAAAAAAAAGGTTATCATTACAGACGTCATAATACATAGTACACATACATATAATACAATATATTCCTCTATATATGTATTTGTGATATCAATTTCTACTCCAAATAATACTTACATCGAATACCGTATGCTATGATGACTAAGTACTATGACGTGATTAATTCCAATTAACCCTATGTTACATGTAATATGCTATAATAGAGGTATATTTAATATGATTCTATAAATTCTATTTTTATTTATAAACTATTTCATACGAAATCCACATCAATATACAGTATCATTACCTAATAACTTGACCTATACGTATGTGTAGATCGTGCGTAGTTCGCGCTAAACGATACAACGTCTATAACTGTGTCTCGCGTAGATTGTTGTTCACCCCTCGCCCCCTTACCTCTCCACCCCGCCCCCCTATTAACCCTACCCCTGTTAACCCCGCCCCCATTAACCCCGCCCCCCCCCGTTAACCCCGCCCCCCCCCCGCCCTCTACGTAAGCAGATGACGACGACAGCTACACGGAGACTGGCCAAGACTTCAACACATTCCTGAACAACCTGTTCCCTAGCCACGCGCTCAAGTATCTCATTCCTTTGATAGCGTTGGTGGTCGCGTTGGTCGTAGGTTTCGTTATCTACGCGCGTAGATTACATAAGAGTCAGGTTATCATCACGCAATCATCACCGTGTTAGAGTTATTACATAATCATCTTGTTATTTGTGCAGTTATTTCATAATAATCATATTATTTGTGAAGTTATTACATAATAATCTTGTCATTACATAATAATTTTGTTATTAGTGAAGTTATTACATAATAATTGTGTTATTAGTGAAGTTATTACATAATAATCATGTTATTTGTGAAGTTATTACATAATAATCATGTTATTTGTGAAGTTATTACATAATAATCTTGTCATTACATAATAATTTTGTTATTAGTGAAGTTATTACATAATAATTGTGTTATTAGTGAAGTTATTACATAATAATCGTGTTATTTGTGAAGTTATTACATAATAATCGTGTTATTAGTGAAGTTATTACATAATAATCGTGTTATTAGTGAAGTTATTACATAATAATCATGTTATTTGTGAAGTTATTACATAATAATTATATTATTATTAAAATGAAATTCTAAATTTGTCTCACTGTAGTAGTGTGGTTCCTTTACACATAAAGAATATATAATGTCAGTAAAGTTAAACATTCTAGCCCATCTAGATTAGTTTATCATAAGTTTATGTTAATATTTGCTTCGTTTAACGTAAGCTAAAGTTTCGTACGACGTACCGCTTCCCTAACGGCTATATAATAACGCATGTTTCATACACTAGGTGGACAGAAGGAATAACATTAGATACCACAATGCTCCTGGCCACGACGCTCTTTCTATAGACATGGGCAGACTACCGGCTAATAGCTGTTATCATCAGAGATGGTTAGTGAACCTGCTGCTGCTGCAATAAACATGGGTTTCTCTATCATTTATAAGAGTATAGTTATTATATGTTATCCACGGAGAATGGTAGTTCTTGTCGTGTTATATTTATTCATAGGAAGAACACGGATAGTATACCTATATAATGGATTTATTTAGTTTATTAATTTAACAGGTATTTCAAGGGTACTGTCCATTGAGTGTAGTGACCCCCAGTGGTGGCTTTTGTAGAGAGAAACCAACCCACTTTATTTTTATTTAATGCTTACATTAACGGCATTCTGTTAATGGTTAATGGTTAAATTAATGGCATTTAAATACATTAACGCGGATATCAATTTCTATAGAGATTGTTGACAATAACAAGTTTATGGAATAAACAGAGTTTTGAAAATATAATAATATATGTATATATGCATATAGTTATACATATAATATATATATATATATATACGCATGTATATGATACCATACTTCGTGGTATCGTATATACTGATACGAATATATATATGTTAGTTAATTCAGTTTCAAACATGACCACTCTTTATAATTACAAACATATCAAATCAAATATTCCATATCACTTTATCCTAAGTAGTTACCATACTACATATATATCTTAATATATATATATTTGACCTTTACTTATTATTCCCAGCTCTTTCTGATTGTATTGTCGTACCATATGTTTATTATCTACAAATCAAGCTAACACACTATATTTACGTGAAACGTATTCTTTACGCTTTATTTGCACTCACTTTGAAATCACGCCGTTCATCAGCTATCGTTCACTCCCTGTTGTGATGATGTATGTACACCTGTAGTGTATCTATTAGTACGGCCTTCCTATGGCTTCAAGCATCGTGTTCACGCATCACTACACGCTCTACCGACTTACTTTCGCATTGAACCCCAGTCACCTTATCAACCCTATTGTAATCGGGGTTGTTCGGGTTTTTTGATCCGGTTTTTTATCGGTTTATTTGTTTTTTTGGTTTTTATATAAAATTATTGATAAATATATTAATTTTAATACTTCAGTATCATTTAATATTTGTATCAATATTATTAATACTAGTATTGATTATTTAAAGTTATTCATTTAATAAATATGCCTGTTCGAAAAAAAAACATAAATTTGGAAAGAATTTACTGAATCTTTGTATAAATCATACTATAATACTTTTTATTATAATATACATAAAATATCTAACAATAATCATAGAAGTATATATTATAAATAACATTCAATATAACAATTTATTAATAAATATTATTTAATACATACAAAATCAATATTCTTCTCACAAAAAAAAAAAAAATCAAATAAACTGCATAAAAATCTAATAAACCGGTTTTAAAAAAAATTTACTTTCATAGCATCTCGCTTTTATTACGATACGACATTAAAATCATAAAAATATATTATAAATAAAAAACGAATACATTTAGAAATATAATTAGACATACAAATTATAAAGATTAAATTAATAATCGAGAAGACGCGATCGTATAGGTGTCATTCTATCCTATGTCTATAGCATAGTAACTTACTATTAGTTACCATTAGTAACTATTAGTTACTATTAGTTACCATTAGTAACTATTAGTTACTATAAGTTACTATAATTTACTATTAGTTACTATAAGTTACCATTAGTAACTATTAGTTACTATTAGTTACCATTAGTAACTATTAGTTACTATAAGTTACCATTAGTAACTATTAGTAACTATTAGTTACTATAAGTTACTATAAGTTACTATTAGTTACTATTAGTTACCATTAGTAACTATTAGTTACTATAAGTTACTATAATTTACTATTAGTTACTATAAGTTACCATTAGTAACTATTAGTTACTATTAGTTACCATTAGTAACTATTAGTTACTATAAGTTACCATTAGTAACTATTAGTAACTATTAGTTACTATAAGTTACTATAAGTTACTATTAGTTACTATTAGTTACCATTAGTAACTATTAGTTACTATAAGTTACTATAAGTTACTATTAGTTACTATAAGTTACCATTAGTAACTATTAGTTACTATAAGTTACCATTAGTAACTATTAGTAACTATTAGTTACTATAAGTTACTATAAGTTACTATTAGTTACTATTAGTTACCATTAGTAACTATTAGTTACTATAAGTTACTATAATTTACTATTAGTTACTATAAGTTACCATTAGTAACTATTAGTTACAATTAGTTACCATTAGTAACTATTAGTAACTATTAGTTACGTATAGTTACCATTAGTAACGTACACCATTACACCCCACCATCATCATCAGCCTACAGGACTACATGGACGACTCATCGACTCTGACCACCCTCGAGTACCCTCGCAACGATATCATCTACACGGGTGAACTGAGTAAGGGTGCCTTCGGGCGTATCTTCAAGGTCAGTAGGTCGCGTCCTACCCTTTGCCGCTGTTACCGCGCCAACACTCCACGTCAACATTTACAGGCGATGGCTGGGGTTCGCAAGACCGGCAAAACTTACGACATCATTGTAAAGGTCGGTGTCATTAGCGCACTTCTACTATCTGTGAGGCAACGCGCGGGTTCTATTTATTCACCATTGCGGGCGGGTGCCTATCCTTATAATACGAGGCTCTTTACTACGCAGTAACTTTGTTTAATATAAATGATTTCCGATGCCCACTTTTAACCTTTTACTCTTTTGCCCGAAACTCTCACTTAACGCGCGTCACTGAAACGAGTAACCGTTGACCTCTCGAACTTCAGGTTCTCAACGAGGACTGTTCTAAAGATCTACGCGACGAATTCAACAAAATCATCGGCATAATGTCCACGCTGAGCCACCCCGGCATCGTGAAACTGCACGGCGTCTGTACCCTGGGGGAGCCACAATGCATGCTACTCGAGTACATGAAAGGTACATCACCTCAATCTATTTGCGCTAACCGATTATAGTACGTACTTTTATATCGCATAACTAGTAAATATTTATGTTGATTAATATTTATTATTCTTAGATAATATGGCGTACACTATTAGTTATTATATTGTATGATTATATAATATAGAGAAGCGAATCACATACTATTTACTTTTTATAACATATTTCTATACGCACGTTTATTTATGTACATATTCTGAGAAATCTATTTAGTGGCTGATATTATATAATATGTGATCGTAGTACGATATCATCGATATGGAACTAATCTACACGATATATTAGTACTTGTAACTAGCCCGAGTGGCTAAGGCGTTAGACACGCAAGCAGTAGGACGCGTGTACGAGCCTCGTACGGACCATTAAAATAGGTCTTAAATAATATTTAGAAGTGATCTTTTAAAATCGTATAATTAATGATTGGCTCTCGAAAACTATGTATGCCTTAACACGAGAGCGGATTCGAAGGAACATTAGAGCCATATATGGTTATAAGTGAAAACTTCTATAAGTTCCTGGATGGGATGAAAGGACTCCACCATAGTAACAATAACTTTACTAAACACCTACACGAATAGTAATCACAACTACTACGATCACATTGTTCACCAGATGGCGCCCTGGACGAATACTTACGAAGCTGTAAGTCTGAACACCTGCTAGCGATCAGGAGATCCAACAAGTGCAAAACCACTGAATTAGAGCAGCAGCCGCACCAGGGGGATGATGTGGTATCCCCCCTACCCTTGATCTCACACATTCAACTGCTCTCCATCTCTAGACAGGTTTGTATCACATCCTAGTAGTACCCCTACCCAGTAGTACCCCTACCCAGTAGTACCCCTACCCAGTAGTACCCCTACCTAGCTATTACCCCTACCCAGTAGTACCCCTACCCAGTAGTACCCCTACCTAGTAGTACCCCTACCCAGTAGTACCCCTACCCAGTAGTACCCCTACCCAGTAGTACCCCTACCTAGCTATTACCCCTACCCAGTAGTACCCCTACCCAGTAGTACCCCTACCCAGTAGTACCCCTACCCAGTAGTACCCCTACCTAGTAATACCCCTACCCAGTAGTACCCCTACCCAGTAGTACCCCTACCCAGTAGTACCCCTACCTAGTAATACCCCTACCTAGTAATACCCCTACCTAGTAGCTATTACCCCTACCTAGTATTACCCCTACCCCCAGCTATTACCCCTACCTAGCTATTACCCCTACCCAGTAGTACCCCTACCCAGTAGTACCCCTACCCAGTAGTACCCCTACCTAGCTATTACCCCTACCCAGTAGTACCCCTACCCAGTAGTACCCCTACCCAGTAGTACCCCTACCCAGTAGTACCCCTACCCAGTAGTACCCCTACCTAGTAATACCCCTACCCAGTAGTACCCCTACCCAGTAGTACCCCTACCTAGTAATACCACTACCTAGTAATACCCCTACCTAGTAGCTATTACCCCTACCTAGTATTACCCCTACCCCCAGCTATTACCCCTACCTAGCTATTAACCCTACCCAGTAGTACCCCTACCCAGTAGTACCCCTACCCAGTAGTACCCCTACCCAGTAGTACCCCTACCCAGTAGTACCCCTACCTAGTAATACCCCTACCTAGTAATACCCCTACCTAGTAATACCCCTACCTAGTAGCTATTACCCCTACCTAGTATTACCCCTACCTAGTAGCTATTACCCCTACCTAGTAATACCCCTACCCAGTAGTACCCCTACCCAGTAGTACCCCTACCCAGTAATACCCCTACCCAGTAGTACCCCTACCCAGTAGTACCCCTACCTAGCTATTACCCCTACCCAGTAGTACCCCTACCCAGTAATACCCCTACCCAGTAATACCCCTACCTAGTAATACCCCTACCCAGTAGTACCCCTACCCAGTAGTACCCCTACCCAGTAGTACCCCTACCCAGTAGTACCCCTACCTAGTAATACCCCTACCCAGTAGTACCCCTACCCAGTAGTACCCCTACCCAGTAGTACCCCTACCTAGTAATACCCCTACCCAGTAGTACCCCTACCCAGTAGTACCCCTACCCAGTAGTACCCCTACCCAGTAGTACCCCTACCCAGTAGTACCCCTACCTAGTAATACCCCTACCTAGTAGCTATTACTCCTACCTAGTATTACCCCTACCCCCAGCTATTACCCCTACCTAGCTATTACCCCTACCCAGTAGTACCCCTACCCAGTAGTACCCCTACCCAGCTATTACCCCTACCTAGCTATTACCCCTACCCAGTAATACCCCTACCCAGTAGTACCCCTACCCAGTAGTACCCCTACCCAGTAGTACCCCTACCCAGTAGTACCCCTACCCAGTAGTACCCCTACCTAGTAATACCCCTACCCAGTAGTACCCCTACCCAGTAGTACCCCTACCTAGTAATACCCCTACCTAGTAATACCCCTACCTAGTAGCTATTACCCCTACCTAGTATTACCCCTACCCCCAGCTATTACCCCTACCTAGCTATTACCCCTACCCAGTAGTACCCCTACCCAGTAGTACCCCTACCCAGTAGTACCCCTACCTAGCTATTACCCCTACCCAGTAGTACCCCTACCCAGTAGTACCCCTACCCAGTAGTACCCCTACCCAGTAGTACCCCTACCCAGTAGTACCCCTACCTAGTAATACCCCTACCCAGTAGTACCCCTACCCAGTAGTACCCCTACCTAGTAGCTATTACCCCTACCTAGTATTACCCCTACCCCCAGCTATTACCCCTACCTAGCTATTACCCCTACCCAGTAGTACCCCTACCCAGTAGTACCCCTACCCAGTAGTACCCCTACCCAGTAGTACCCCTACCTAGTAATACCCCTACCTAGTAATACCCCTACCTAGTAATACCCCTACCTAGTAGCTATTACCCCTACCTAGTATTACCCCTACCTAGTAGCTATTACCCCTACCTAGTAATACCCCTACCCAGTAGTACCCCTACCCAGTAGTACCCCTACCCAGTAATACCCCTACCCAGTAGTACCCCTACCCAGTAGTACCCCTACCCAGTAATACCCCTACCCAGTAATACCCCTACCTAGTAATACCCCTACCCAGTAGTACCCCTACCCAGTAGTACCCCTACCCAGTAGTACCCCTACCCAGTAGTACCCCTACCTAGTAATACCCCTACCCAGTAGTACCCCTACCCAGTAGTACCCCTACCCAGTAGTACCCCTACCTAGTAATACCCCTACCCAGTAGTACCCCTACCCAGTAGTACCCCTACCCAGTAGTACCCCTACCCAGTAGTACCCCTACCCAGTAGTACCCCTACCCAGTAGTACCCCTACCTAGTAATACCCCTACCTAGTAGCTATTACCCCTACCTAGTATTACCCCTACCCCCAGCTATTACCCCTACCTAGCTATTACCCCTACCCAGTAGTACCCCTACCCAGTAGTACCCCTACCCAGCTATTACCCCTACCTAGCTATTACCCCTACCCAGTAATACCCCTACCCAGTAGTACCCCTACCCAGTAGTACCCCTACCCAGTATTACCCCTACCTAGTAGCTATTACCCCTACCTAATAGTACCCCTACCCCCAGCTATTACCCCTACCTAGCTATTACCCCTACCCAATAGCTATTAGTAGACCTATATCATTGTATAAAGCAATAGTCATTTTAATTAGAAATTATTTTAATTTCCAATTAATTTGTTGTAATTATTAACTGTAATCTATTATATATATATATATATATATAATTATCTTAATTATTCAACATATTAATAATTTACATTCTGAATAATTAAATTCTCAAAATTTAATTATATATATTTAAATATATTCGTTTTTCTCAATTTTAAATTTATGAATAATTATTGTATATAACTATATTTAATATTTAATTATTAAGTATATGTAAATATTTTATAGAAATATTAAAAATATATTTTATATTTATGTAAAAAAAAAGAGTCCAAATTAAATAATATATATATTTTTATATAATAATATTTCCTATAATATTATATGATAATATCCTAATTGTTATTTTAGATTATAATTATTATACAAATAATAATATATATATATATTATTATAAATGATGTTATTCCCTAGATTGCCGATGCGATGGTTTACATTTCGAAGAAGTGTTTAATTCACCGCGACCTAGCTGCCAGAAATTGTCTCATCGCCAATGATAATTCAGTTCCTCATAATCTTTGCGCTAAAATATCGGATTTCGGTAAATATATTAATTTAGATGTTTATGTAATATTAATGTATTGCATAATTGCCAATCATTATGTAATACCAGTTTAGTTTTTACATGTTTATTTATGTTTAAATCTCTGCATAATCAGTATGTACAATTCACATCATATTGCACATATTTGTGAATGTTTTAACCTAGGTGTATATTAAGTGTATTCAGAGAGAAGTATTAAACGTATTCTTTAAGAAGTTAAATGTAATATATGATCAATTATATATATATATACATATATATACACGACCCCTTTGACACGTTATAGGCTAGAAGTTTCTTTTATTAATCGCTACCTTCACTTAAAACTAAATATTTAATTAAAAAGAGATTGCTAACATTTTTTCAAGGAGTTTTTTAGATTTATAGTGAATTTATAATTATAAATATTAGTGTTTGAATTTATATTTAATATAATTTGAATTAACATTTTATTATCTACTTTTATAAATTTATATATATTTTAAGGACATAACTTAATTATAAGAAATATCACATGATATATGATATACACACATATATATATATATATATATATATATATATGTACCTTATTCTTTTTATATATTTTGTTATTTTCATATTTTGTAACACAATAGAAAATGTTTAACGTTATTTTTTAACATTCAATATATAGCATTTTATTAAATGTTGGTTTATGTATATTAATGTCCTGTCGTACACCCTGTAGTACATTGTTATTCAGCGCTTTGTTGCATAACATATTTATTACACGATAACGATTGCAGGAATGACGAGGGAACTGCCTTCGATGACGTTGGGATCACGTAAAGGTCACATTCTAGAGAGAGACGATGAACCAATAGCGATAAGATGGATGGCACCTGAGACGCTCCTTCACAAAGTGTTCACCGTCGAGAGTGACATCTGGTCTTTTGGAATTCTCGTTTGGGAGGTTGTAAACCATCATCACCATCATCATCATCATCATCAGCATCATCATCATCATCATTACTATTATATTTTGTACATTTCAAGTTGTATTTAAACAATTCTCAAATATTAAATATACAATTTTCCCTTACTAATACTACTACACCTTATAATTATACAAATTTTGTGAATTTATACTATTAATAACTACCTTTAACATTTGCAATAACTATGTACAAATAAAACTGTAATCATTAATATTTCACTTTGTCACATGTACCTTCATAATAATCTATAATACATATTAAATCCATAGTTTAACATGGGCTTTATATTTTAACCTATAAATTAATTTAATTCTATTTGTAAAATCTCATAAATATCTCATTTATAAAATTAAATCAGTTCATAAATTGATTTCCCAATACACCTGGATATCTCTCATTCATAAACTAGTTATCTCCCACTTGACTTTGTTAATTCACCCTAATCTCATCTACCTCTATGTACATTCAAATTAGTAAGATGCATAGAACACATGTCCGATTTATTCATAATTAACATTAAAATCGTGTCATTCTATCGCATCAATCTAGTACAACATTAACTTTAATCAGCCAACGCTAATTCTAGATCTTATCTTAATTGCGTATCAATAGTTTATAATGTTATACGATCTAATACGATCTAATATGATCTAATATGTACTAATATGTACTAATATGTTCATCTATATACTATATTATATATGTATACATATCTCTTCACCTAAATCAGCCGAGTCTATTTGACCAAGTTATGCCTACATTTATTATACTAACATTGCGGGTAGATATCGTTATATTGTCACATCTGTACATGTCATCTACACATCGCACAAGCCTATTATCATATCTCCTACTGTAACTGTTATTAGAAACACGAGGAATCACATATGTTTTAAATGTAAAGTGAACAAATTAAATTAATTCACTCATTCACGATAGATATTATTGTTTTAGAAATATTATTTAATTGTTCGACATCCTAAATTGGACTAATATAGATTTAAGAAATTGTATATGATTTGTCTAATATTGTTTTTAATATGGTACTTTATTTTTATTCTATGTAAATTATCTATGAAGCTGCTTTTACACGCGTCTTTATATAAATTACCTTTTATAATACGTATCAATATATATTATGATTAATATAATCACGTTACTAAAATATAAGATCTTTGACTCTGCCGATATTTAGTTAAGGGGATACCACAGTGTCTCACTATTTCACATGTTAAACATAGCTAATTCATGCTATAACGCTATGGCTACAATATAATACATAGATATAATGTAATACAAAATGGTGTGCTATAAAAGTTGCTTTTTATGCTATTTCTAAACTGATTTCATAGATAATTTGTTACACTTATAATAAAAAGCATACAGTATTTGGTTAAGAGTGTGTAGACAAAATATGAATCAAAGAAATATATTTATAGTTTCAAAAGTCCTATATAATATCTTCTGTATAGTATTTATATTCTCTGAACATTTTATAAAGATTTATCTGGCGGTTCAAACGGTGGAACATTTCAAACATTACATAATATTACATAATAATGTGTATTATATTGTGTACACGATTATGTTTATAATGCTGAGTTAAGGCACTTATAGTTATTTTAGAACAACACATATATGTATAAGTATATATACTTTATTTTAAATATAATTAATTTTATTTTAATATTTTAAAGTAAATTAATTGCCGATAACAAATTAAAAAGAACACTTCTTACCCTTACATATAATACAATAAATAAATATTGCTACAACTTTAAACTCAACATACTAGAAAGAATTTCTTATGAACTCATTATATATTTGATCTTATCATTGTGTTACTTCACATTTTCAATATAATTATATAAAAAAATAAAAAATGTATAAGGTGTATGTATAAATAAAATGTATAAATAAAATGTATAAATATACACAATTTTATATTTTTTGTATTTTAATTGTTTTCATTGTTTACATAAATATATTAAATAATAATTGTTATTTATTGCATAATATAATGCCAAGAGATTGCGTGATATAGTTGTACATAGTAATATAGCTTATTATCGTATATTGTACATGCAAAACAATGAATCAAGTTTTGGGCATGCCCTTAATAAAAGCGAATTAATATTAGAAAATATATGTACTGAAATCATTAAAATTAGTCATTAATTGATGACGAATACATGAATTTAAACATATATATATATATATATATATTTATATGAACATATAATAATGATTGTCTATCTATAAAGATAACTATAATTACCGTAAGTATGATGTAATACCTCCTCTACATATGATGTCATTACGCTTACATCATTACATGCGATCGCATATCGATAATGATGCAATAACTAGCAGACCGAGATTCAATAAATAACACGATGTCCCCTCTCCCCATCACAGATATTCACATTCGGCCTACGACCTTACGCTAGCATTGCGAGCTGTTACGACGTCGCAAAGTTTGTAGTCGGTGGGGGAGTTCTCAGCTCTCCTTGCAGTCTTTGTCAGAGTAACGGTTACTACTAGTGCTGCTGCCACCACCGCTGCCACCGCTGGGGTAACCCCCCCACTTTAATACAATAATGTGATTGTCATTTACTTCCGATTTATAGAAGCACCCTTTCTCTAATAATGTGATGTGTATTATCTCTGTATGGGGGATAACCCTTTATCTAATAATGTGATTGTGATCCACTGCTACTTAAGATTACCTACTATTATACATTAGTTAAAGCATAATATGCATGAAAATAGATTTATCATAATATATTTAATATTAATTAAATAATAATACGTGTCGAGTTAAAAAATTACAAAAATGTATAGGTTATTCATAATATGAGTTTAAAAGTACTATTTTGGCATATTTTTCAAAATCGAAATAAATAAACAAATATTATCGTGACGTCATAGTGGGACAGTTTATGATTATTGACAGATAAATTATTTTAAAAATAAATAATAATTAAATTTAAAATACTTTTAATATATCATTTATGGATATAGTATTAACTCGTGGAAGAGATTATTTTGTAGATATATTACTAAACATTAGTATTATAAGTTAACAATTCAAATCTATTATTAAAATAATAAACGATCAGTTATTTACCGATAATACAACACTGGTGGAAATTTAAATATACCAGCGGTATTGAAAATGAATTGCCCGTTATAGAACATAACTGGTTAGTTAAAGACTTATCAGCATCATATAATGTTTATACTTATTATATTTATTAATTACATAACATTATACTTATAATAAATTAGATCGATGCTTAGTATAATGATTTTAATAATATTAATAAAATTATATTCAAAATATTTGTATTAATATTATTATTATTATTATTATACTAAGCATCGATCTACTTTATAATCTATCATCTAGTATAATATTAATATAACTTATTATTATAATTTTATATTTTAATTATAAATTATAGTATAGGACTTATAAGTTTAATATATCTGAGTGTTTAATAACATATTGAATAGTATTCAATGCATACTTAATATTTTGTCTATATAAAATTGATTATTATAACTAAATGATCATATACAATATATATGTACATTATATAATATATATATATATATAGTAATTCAATAAATTCTATTCAAGTAATAAAAATATAGGTACAATAAGTTATTCAGCTAAACTAATTTCAATATAAAATTTATTCATACACTTAAAAATGTCATATAAATATGATATATATATATACATAAACATATATTATATATTATATAATATAATAATAATAATAATATGATTAATATTTCTATTATTAAATCTACTTTAAATATATGATATTATATATTTATATGGTAGGTGTACTTGAAATTCAAGCGATAACAAAGAAACTCTTGGAGAAAGAATCTGATGTAAGCGCTTTAAGAAAACTTGATGCTAAACTTTGAAGAATAATGTATATTATAGACAATTCTGGATTCAAACTAAATATTAACCTATAGATAATATATATTAATGTTAAAACTGTATATATATAGAAATAATGTCGTTCTGATAATAATTAATATACTGGATATAAATATGCTTCAAATTTGTGATTTGGTATAAAATATTAATATTATATGTTTTAATAATAAATTCAATTAAATTATATTTTATCAAATCTTATAATATATCTATAAAATGGAGATTGTTAATCACTTATTCATATTAATCACCTAATACCAGTTTTATCGATTTAGAAATTTTTCATATTTCATTTATCGGCATAATATAATAAATATAAATTAGTAAAAAAATACCATAAACAGGTTCTTCAAATTATCTGACTAACCCTTCTCCCAATGTATATTTAGTGTAAGAAGTATTATATAATATCTTATTAATTAAGAGCCTGGTTTATCTATGATTTATTGTAATGATACATATCACCTAAATATAAAATATTGTTTATAACAAAATATTTATTTAAACAAATAATTGGATAGTTTAAACACACATAAGTGTGATATTGTAAGTAGTAATTTACCCATAGCTATAGAGTGGGGTATGTGGTATATATACCTATAATTTTTATGATTTTACCACAATCATATCATGACTGTGAGATACTTTATACCCATTTTCAACACTTCCAATACCATATCATGAATATTTCTTACTTAGGTGTTTAACAAATATACATAATAATAGATATTATTAAATATTATAATAATAGTGTTTCTATTTACATATGAAATGTTATATATATATATATATAAATATATTCTCCACATCACTATCATCCATATAAGAAGTGGTATTGCATTCCTGGCAATATTATATACATATTTTAAATAATAACTGCACTTTAATATTCAGTATATTTATAGTTTTCCATGGGTGTTTGTGTTTACTATAATTAAATATGACTACTTTAACTTCATATCAGAGGTTTTCTGAAGGATAAATCACAAAATATGGCTTCATGAAATGATTCGCAAAATTGTTGTGTTCTTGGAAAATTTTCTACGATTAAATTGAATTTTATAATTCTTATATTATATATTCTTGGTTATACATTATTACGATTTGTCATTTTTGAAACTTGTATCCAGTTAATCCTGTATCATTATCACTATCCTCTATATATTCATATAATATTTAATCAAGTTCGCCTTCATTAAAACATCAAAGTTTACTTTAAATTAGATAGCTTACTAAGTATACCATAAATTGTGATTAAAAAACTATTTAACAATATGTATTATGGCATTGCTTATGCACTAAGTTATTATACAGTTCACATATAACTAAATATTTAATCTACTTTAAATAATATCATATTGATAATTACTTTGAGAAGAATACTTTGTACAAAACTGTACAACTATGTTATATAAGTAATGTTTGCATATATACAATACTATAGTACACATTCTTATATTAAATAATAAATGATTACAATATAAAGTTATATTATATAATATTTATATAAAATGTTTGATTATATAAAATTTATAATACACATGAGTTTATAATATACATTATATATAAATATTTTAATATACACATATAATATATATATATATGAAATATATAAATATATAAAAAAATGTATAATTATGTAAATAGAATTATAATTAATTTATAAACACATCAAAGGATTTTAATATTTTTAACACATTAATTAATTTTAATATTAAGTTTTATTATTATATTCTATAAATAATATTTCATTATTATAATCCCGTATCATTATTCAGTGATTATATATTATATTTAATCATGTATATTACTATCAAAGATTTTCCGAAGGAAAGATATAACACTTACGCGAAATCGTGTAATTCGAATTTATATACAAAATACCCTGGTGCCACCTATAGCGGGTTACTTTTAGGAACTATGCGTTGTTTATAATGTAAATTCGTATTCAACTATACACTTTTAAAATGTTAAATAATATGCTTTAAATTAATATTTATATGATGAAAACTAAGTGTTCATTACTAATATATAACAAACAAATATGATATGTATGTTTTAAATGCTATAAGTATATATTTAGTGAGTAAAAGCTAATTTATATTGCATGTAATTTAATAGAGCAATGAAAACATTGTTGTATGCAAACAGAGCCGAACCTACATCTCTTTCAGTGATTTCGATACTACTGCTAGCAGCGGTTGGGGCTATAACTAAATTACGTTGCATGCATAGGGAGTGTTATATCTTTGCTTCGCAAAATCTTTGTTACTATCTTATAAATATAATGGATCATTCTATATAATTTTATCAAACTATATTGCCAGCAGTAAATATGATCGATGTATATCTTATCTCTAGTAATTTACAATATTATATATGATATGTCACTCCCATCTAAATATAGATCATAGTTACTAATTTTAATTTAAATATATATCGCAAGCAATACGCATATCATGCAGTTAAATATACACCTATATATTTAGGTCATACAAATTACGATATTTTCAAGTTTTATCATACTTAGTAATTTGATTAATTAATAACATTATGTACATATATTATGTTATTATTATTAATATTATGTTAAGTGAATATATATGTACATTATATAATATAGAAATAACATTTATATACTTGGATTCACATTAAATTTATTATATTAAAATGAACAATTCACAGCCTCATTTATTTTGATTATTATACGTCATTTATATTTCAAATTACTAAACCTATCTACATATTACGATTTTTATTGTCCTTTGTAATTCTAAATGTTTGTTTATAAATTAAATAAAATCCAAAAGTTACGAAATTATTATCAATTATTTAACTATATATAATATAAAATAAAAATTGAATACAATATTTTTTAAATTTAAAATTCAAATATCCTAGAATTTATATTTGGGATCCTACTATGACGTCACAGTTCATTTTTCGTTTTATATTTCGTTTTTTGATTAAAACACATTATTTTGGTATAAATAAGTATTATTTCAAAATTTTATGAATAGAGTTCATATTTATTTATACCATATTATAATAATATGGATAATCTATTTTCATGCATATTATGCTTTAATGTATATGGGTGGTAATACATTTATAACCGAATAACATAACCCATCCTATAGCCACTATCATCATACTATTAAATATATACCTAAATGGCTAAGCTACCAGGGTATATCCTTAGTATAGCCTAAACAAAGCTTCTGGGTTTCCCTCCGATTACTATAGCCAATATTCGGTAACAAAATGCATTCATCATTCTTAACACCGATCTCCTAGATGCTGCAAGTGAACTGATAGCCAAGGAAGTGTTTGAACTACTGCGCCTGTGTTGGGGCAAGAGATCCGTTAACAGACCCCCGTTTGTTATGATTGAAAGAGCTCTCTGCGAACAGCTCAACAGGATCCTCGTAGACAACAAGCGCAGCGTCGATCATTTCTAGCATCTATCATATGATTATTGATTCCTCCTCCTCCTCCTCCTCTCCTCCTCCTCCCCCCTCTCCTCCTCATCCTCCTCCCCCCTCTCCTCCTCATCCTCCTCTCTTCCTCCTCCTACTCATCCATCTTTATTATTATTATGTAATTTTGTACTAGTCATCAAGCTATATATCATTTTCTATACACAAACACGACGTATGCAATACTAGTCGTCATCGACTGTTCACCATAGTTTGGGCCACGCAAATATCAAATAGTTTTTATACCCTCACATTCTATACGATATAATTATTATATAATTATTTATGATGTTAATAAAATATTTATTCATAAATATATTTTATATTTTTTTATAAAAATTAACACACTTATAACGTTTCGTAATGTTGTTATAATTTACTGGAAATTAATTTTTTTCGTAATAATATTCTTAACATTTTTCCACTTGCGAGTTTTGGAATTTGATCAATAAATACTATTCCTCCTCTTAATTGATTGTATGAAGCCATGTTATCTGTAATAATAATTATGATATGATATATAGTAGAATCGATATCATTAATAAATAAATTGTAATTTAATAGTTATATTATCTAATAATTATATAATTAAAATAAACAGTTTCATATCATTTAATTAGTATAGTTAATAATATATTTGTAATAATACTATGGTTACA
This sequence comes from Osedax fenrisi, assembly GCA_964019155.1. NCBI lineage: Eukaryota > Metazoa > Annelida > Polychaeta > Sabellida > Siboglinidae > Osedax > Osedax fenrisi. The sequence goes on along the minus strand of OZ025239.1, from coordinate 17,533,993 downwards.
ATTACTTTTTAATAATACTATGGTAATATATTATAAGTATATCAGTTACATCTGAGTACGGAAGCGAACAGTCTACAATTATATTCATACGTAAATCTATCTACATACATTTTTATTTATTTTATAAATTTCCTATACAAATCTTTCATCTGGTTTATTTTATAATCTATCTTTACGTTAATATTTGCATTGATTTTCTTTCAAATGATTATATTCATCTTATATTGTACATACACATTATAATATATATATATATATAATATATTGTAGTAAACATATTAATAATAGAATAATAGCCAGTAAATATTACTGTTTTGATCAAGTGACCAAGTGAAGATCAAAAGAGAAACATAATGGAGGCATCTATTTAAGTTATGTGATATCAGTTTATGGTTATGATATTGCAAATTATTATAACATATTAATGATAAAGCTAATTAATAATGAATAAAAAAACTACCTAGGATAGATGATTATAATAATAATATTTCATATGAAAATGATTTATTTATTATAATATGTATTATATATATGTATGTAGTTTTAATAAATTAAAGGAATATTTCAGTTGTTTTACTCTCAATTTTAATATAATAATATTAACAGAAACTTGGCTTAAAGAAAATGATTTTTTTAAATTCATTTTGAACATTATAGTATTTTCTAGCTCAATAGTTTGTAATTTAAAAAAAAGAGGCGGTGGTGTTGTTATTTTGGTTAATAAATGTATTATAATTATAATAAATGTATAATAAATTTAAATAAGGCTGTTCAAGTAGAACATCTAACTCTGCAAATAGCAGTCGAAATAGATATGTTATCCATCAAGATTATACTTCCCAATTAAATAATAAGAGCTGTATATCGTAGACCATCTTATAACAAAGAGTTATTTTTGATATAATATAAAATAGTTTTAATTCTTATAATTTTTCTAACAATTATATTATGTGGGGATTTTAATATCAATTTTATGGATAGTCTAGATTCTACACCATTTTTTAATATTTTACACCAATTAGATTTAATTTATGTCCTACACACATCTACTAGTTTCTCTATATAAAAACTTGCTGAATACTGATATCAGCCACCAATAAGTCACGTGACAAACCGAGAATTCAATTATACATTTTGCTGTTGGCGTTATATTTCTCATTAAATTATTCACAGAGTAGTGAATTCGTGTTTTATATATATACATACATATCATAATACGGTATGTTTATATATTAATATGATATTATATTAGCCCTACACGCATTGTTTACTTGAACTCTCGGTTATCACGTGACATGTTGGGGGCCGATGTCTGTCTAAATCAACTGCTTCATTAATAGATGATGTTTGCGTTGATACAAATCTTATAAATATGATGCATAATACATACCAATGTATTTAATATTCATTTAAATATTATTGAAAATAATATATATATATATTAGTAAGAGAAACATGTCACCGGAATGTATTAATAATGTTATCTCAGATTTGGACAAATGTGATCGGGATTTAGTTACTAGTTTATCAAATATGATTATATATTAATATATGCTACATTTATATAAATTTTCTCAAATCTATATAATAAAAATTGCCATTTGTTAATTACATTAAAAACTAAAAATTAATTACATTATGGTTAAATAACAACAATAAAAATGCAATAAAAAAGAAATCAAAACCTTACAAAGATTCCTTAAAAATATATTCTCACCGTAACATAGAAAAATATACAAAATATAGAATTAAAGTTAATATAATGATTAGAAGATAAAAAAATCATTTCGTGGATTTATTGCCTTTATTAAAGTCGTAATGAAACTTGGAAAAAAGTTAAAACTTTAATAAATAAAAATAGTAAAAATCCTATTCCCAATAATTTATATATCCATGATCCTTTAATAGAGAAATCTGATAGAGCGTAACCTTTTATGATTATTTTGTATCTAGTTGATCTGATATTAGTAAATCTATTCCTTCAGTAGAGGGTGACATAATATATGTGTAGGTAATTGTCCAATAAATATGAATAACATTTTTGTGAGGAGATTAGTGATATAAAATGAACAGAGTTTTTCGAGACGGACCGAGTTAGTCGAGCTTTTCACATGGCTCGATCGAGTTTATGATCTTTGAATTTTAAATATTTCTCTTTTTAAAAAAATGTTAAAAATAAATTGTATTTAAATTATAAAAAATTATAATAAATGTTATCAAATGGATGCACCAATTATTATTATAGAAGAGAGTAATTAAACAATCGCTTATATGTATAACTTTTTATATACTAAGCAATACAATTGCGTTTATAATAATATATTAGTTAAATGTTTATAAAAATTACTTTTGAAATAAATATTTTAAATTAAAATGTAATGGATATTATAATATTGTAATAAAAAAATATCTTATTTAATTTTAAAATACAATTGATTACAATTGATATTATTATAAATAAAAATTTAGAGTCAAACTCATGTTCTACAATCTAATGATATAAACTAGTTTGAAAATCAAGTATGATATGACAATCTAATTTTACAATCAATTTCGATAATCGAGTACGACAAATCTAATCGAGTATAAAAATCTAGTTCACAGTCAATTTCAAAAATATAATTATATAAACAAGTTAGACAATCTAGTACGATAAATAGAATTTGAATAGTTGGATTATATATATTACGAAACATATTTGTTGATGTTTTTCGAAGTGACAAGTTAGGATGTTTCATATGTTTCAGATGTTTTGAAACATACATATTTGATGTTTCAGTTGTTTTGAAGCAAGAAATGTTGGCTCATTTAGATCACTAGAGGAGATATAATAAATATAGAAATACAACTTTTAATTACATCCTACCATACATAAAAAACATACAATATCTTATTTCAATATTATTTTCTAGAACAAAATAAATGGAATGAAATTGTGAAAATTCCATTTAAACAAAATTAGTTTTACCAAAATTAAAAAAAAATACCTCTTAATTCATGTATATTATTAATAGATTTATACTTTGTATGTATTCATTAGAATATACATTGTTTATATATTTATTAAAGTATTTCCCCTACATTATTAACATTTATAATAACATAAATATCTCTAATTTTAATTTGATTATACATAAACTATTGTATTATTATTTTCAGTATTAACATTTATATAAATGATCATTCTATTAAATTATTTATTTAAAAATTTTTTTTTTATTATTTTATGTTCAGGTGTAACTCCATTTTTATTTTAAACAATTTATATAAATTTATCTCCTATTTTCTCTAATTTTAGAATAATTTTTAATTTTTTTAATTCTTAATTATATTGTTATTATTTTTATGTTTTTTTAATTTTATTTGATGGAGTCCTTTCATCCCTTCCAAGAACTTAGATGAAGTTTTCACTTATAACCATATATGACTCTTATGTCTAACATGTATATTTTATTTATTTTATGAGAATATAGACTATCCAAAATATGATGATTGGGGAAATTCCTGTAAAAACATTAACTTGTTAATTAATATCCCCATCATCGCTTACCTGTTGACGAGGAATGCTAAATCTGATTTATAATTATTTCAATGTATAAAATATAAAAATTAACGCGACTGAAAAATTAATTTAATTAAAAATAATTTCCATTTCGACGAATCACATCCGGTAGCGTAATACATAGCGATGATTACATAACACGGGGGCGGGGCGCGGGGGGTTGTAACCACTTTTTACGTGCAGTTTGATGCTGCGTCTCAGCTCGAGGTCTCGGTGTGCTGCGGTAACGATGAAAGCCGTCGGTAGTTCTCCGTGTACGGGGTCAGGTCTACCCACCACCGCGGCGTCCAGCACAGCCGCGTGGCGCAGTAGGACGCTCTCCACGTGAGCAGGTGACACCTGGGGGCGGGGCGATGCGTTAATGTTACGCGTGATGAGTCACATGTTATGCGCGGTGAATATCATATACTAATATCATACGAGAATGTATACTTTTTTATTACCACAGAGCATGCTCGAACTGGTAAGTAAGGTAAGGTAAGTATACGGTTATGATTTAATACGCTATTGCCCGATTAGCGCTACGAACTCTGTAGTATAGTGTGTGGTTTAGGGGCGTGTACACACGGTGGTGAATATCTACTACGACGATTACAAGTCTTACTTCTACGAGACGGGTTACGATCAAAAAGGACGCGTTGAGTAGCAAAGGTTAAATGTTAAATGTGAAATAAATTTATATAGGCTCATGTTGGGATGCGATGCAGCTAAAAAAAAACGAGCAGGACAAAACTAAACCAAATAACTCACAAATACCAATACAATATATACGTATACACAATGAACTCGTATTTAAAATGTAACCTATAACCCCCAACTCGTCCCTTTTGATAGTCTCTCTACGATACGATGAAAAGGTGGTCAGACGTAGATGTCACGTCCGCAACAAGTTTAGTTACGGCGTATTAACGCGCCGCTAGTTCATTGATTTAAAGCAGTGGTTCCCAACCTTTTTTCATCATGACCCTTTTTTTGACAACTTTTAATTTAAAAATATACCATGACCCAATGACAAATTTATTTTTTTATTATTAAACTTTAGTCATAATTTATGACTCATAAATGAATAATATTAACTATAATATATTGGATATAAATATTATTGTAAATATTTTTATAAATTGGCTAATGAGTCATGACCCAAACAAAAAACCAAAGACCCAAATTTGGGTTATGACCCATATGTTGAGAACCACTGATTTAAAGTGACATCTATGACGATATAGAAAGCGCGCACTACGAGATCGAGCGTTTACCTGATGTCCGTTGTACTTGATGAGTTCTTTGATCCGATGCGAGATGAAATAGTTTCCGTCGAAGTCGACGTAGCCCACGTCGCCTGCGTGGGGGGGTCAAAGGTCACACGATTAATACGCGAGCGGTGAAATGAGTCGTATTTCGACGAAAGATACGGTAGCGGTGGTATACGTTCGGTGAATATTCTACGTATTTACACGCATGCTATACAGCGAGACTTCCGCACTATAACGAGGGGATCTCGTGGGGAGAGTGCGCTACGATAATAGATATTAATTGAATAATTATAAGGATCATGTGAACAAGCGTCCGATCGCATAGTTTGTTTTGGTTTGGTTGGGTTAAGTTTTGATTTTTGGTGGTTTTTTTTAGCTGCATTACATCCCATGGCTCACTTGGGATGTAATGCAGCTAAAAAAAACCACCAAAAATCAAAACTTAACCCAACCAAACCAAAACAAACTATGCGATCGGACGCTTGTTCACATGATCCAATTATAATATCTATTATAAATCTAATTTGAATGATTACGTATCTATAGTAGAATGTACGCACGAGATCACCGGTTACCGCGACAATGCTACTAGTAACTCCTATAGGAACCTGTTCTGAGCCATCCGTCACTGCCGATAGGGGTCTCCGCTGCCCTGTCGCCGTGGTAACCTTTCATCAGCTGTGGGCCCTTGATGTAGAGCTCACCGAGGCCGGGGTTAACGACTGGGGTTCCTGTGTCGATATCGATAATCTGTGTGGGGTGGTGGTGGCGGTGGTAGTGGAGGTAGTGGTGGTAGTGGAAGTAGTGGTAGTAGTAGTAGTAGTAGTGGTAGTGGTGGTAGTGGAAGTAGTGGTAACTATTAAATCAAATCTACACTAAGATTTATAAGGTGTACTTACTTTATTATAGTACTATATTATTAAAAATACAATTAACCAAAATTAATCTAGAATAATAATGTATCATATAGTCATACTGTTACTTAAGCAATAAAGAATAGCTATAACATAATATTAATGTTAAAAGTATGATGTAATTTTATAATATTTTAGTATATATTATGTTTGTAGTATATATATATATATATATATATATATATATATATATATATATATATATAATTACATATATATTGAACTGCCTGTGTGGTTCAGTTGGCTAAGGTGTCAGACACACAAGTAGTAGGACACGAGATATATAAATATATATATATATATATATATATATATCAATATATCTCATATATCTGATAATTATATAATTATAGATTTAGAAAATAGTTGATTTTTTACATCGATAAATTTACTAACTTATTATAAAATTATTTATAAATCGTCTATTCTATTTAAATAATATATAGTATATTTATATGTGTAGCTGATGTTCTATCACATCTAAAACAGCAATCAAATACAACTACGTATTTGAGTCCATCCCTAGGCAATAAGTATTCACGATTACATTCCTTACACCTAGCGTTGTCATGAGACTACATTCCTTACACCTAGCGTTGTCATGACGATTACATTCCTTAAGCCTAGCGTTGTCATGACGACTACATTCCTTACGCCTAGCGTTGTCATGACGACTACATTCCTTACGCCTAACATTGTCAAAACGAATACATTCCTTACACCTAACATTGTCATGACGACTACATTCCTTACACCTAGCGTTGTCATGACGATTACCAACCTTACACTGCGTCAGGGGCAATAGTCTACCGATAGATCCGGCCACGTAGCCGGTGATAGGGGACGTGTGGGTACCCAGCATCTCACTCATTCCGTACCCTGAAATAGGGGATACTAGGGTAAGTCAGTCTGAAATAGGGGACATTAGGGTAAGTCGAGCTGAAATAGGGGATACTAGGGTAAGTCAGTCTGAGATAGTGGATAATAGGGTAAGTCAGTCTGAAATAAGGGAAAATAGGGTGAGTCGGGCTGAAATAGGGGATAATATATAATACGCTATATCATTAAATATAACGTCTACTACTACGTACTAAGCAAGCAACCTTGGCGCACTATGGCGTCGGGAAACAGCGCCGCCAACGAGTCCGACACTGAAGCCGTAAGTATGTCAGCCCCGATCAGCAGTTGATTGACGGCGGTCAGATCGTACCGACGCAGGTACTCATAGCTCATCATCATATTCACCATGTTCGGAAGCATGTGCAGGAAGCTAACCTGGCGACGGTAGGGTCAATGATACGAATGTTTATTTATTGACACAGCGTGTGTATAATAATAGCGGATACTAGCGCTGTAAACGAACTCGGACAGTTCGAACGAGTAGAGAACGGAATCGAACTTTTGATACTTCGAACCTTGAAAAAAAATTCGGTTTTAAATTTTACAAATTTTGAACTTATGACTTCGAACTTCGTACTTTGAATTCGAGTATAGAACTTTCGTAATTCGAACTTTTATGCAATTATCGAATTGCGATCGTATGTTTGATAATATAATTAATTTAAGTTATCCAAAGTATCGATGCAGTTTCAGTCTCAGTTATCCAAGGCATAGATGTAGATATTAGATATTAAAAAACTAAAAATAATAAAAACATAAATTAGCCACCTATGGAAATAAAAACATTTATTTATACACAGATTAATTAAGAGATATAGATTAATATTTATATCTATAATAAATATATAAAAATTATGATTAAAATGTAACATAAAAAGCATCATTTGTACTCGGTTATATCTAGTAAGGTTATTATATCTAGTAAAAGTCTCAATTTGGTTTGAACCCATTACGTAATAGTTTTGGTTCATTTTTTGCTTGTAGAGTAAAGTCTCGGGTAGGCATCATTTACCCAAAGGCACGGCTCTATCAAAATGTGTGGCGTAATTTATATACAATTAGTATCAGTCATTGTATCGATACTTCAAAAATTGTGTTCGAAAAAGTATCGATACTTCAACAATATTGTTCGAACAAGTTCGATACTTCAACAATTTTGTTCGAACAAGTTCCATACTTCAAAAAGTGAGTTCATTTACAGCATTAGCGGATACTAATGGACCCCGTAAGTAGTCGTAGAAGTTGTATACGTGTTATAAATAACTGCGAGGGGTCCGGGACAATTTGAAACAAATAGTAAACATGTTTGTTATCGTGTTTTCACACGTTATTGTTTTGTTAAACGTTAAGTTCTCGGAGATAAACACAACAACTGCCCGGAGTCGAACCCGAGACATCTCGCTTACTATCTTTTACTATCTTTTACTATCTTTTACTATCTCGCTTACTATATTTTACTATCTTTTACTATCTTGCTTACTATTCCGCTGAGCCGTAGACCCCGGGCTAATAGAGTTGAGATTTCATTATTCGACGAAATAAGACGAAAAGTTTACGCCAAAGTAGCTGTAAAACGCATATAGTGCATTCGGTATGATAAAAGCAATACAGGCGAGGGATTATCTCTTTACGATATAGCTGTTATATATGCGTTAAGGTTGTAGCCTCAGTCTATCGGTACGTTCTTCAGCAGCACGTCCTCCATTGTTATTGATACAGTCGCATGATGTAACGATTGATCGATTAATACTTTATGTAAGCGTCGATATAATCGAAAGTAAAATATGTAGGCTAGAGATAATATATTACTGACACGTATATATAATAACGTAATACGCGATTTTTTGAAAAACAGGGCACACGAACAAGAGGGATACAATCAAAATCATTTATCGAAACACTAAAACACGACTGCGAATACGAAGAAGACGAACTACGAAAATCAACGATGGACAGAGAAATATGGAAATCACTCGCAAGATCCGGTCGTGCGAGAACTCGACTAAAGTAAGTAAGTAATACGCGATTTTTTAGTTTGGAATCGATTATTTCAAGATTCCAGGTTCGCCAACTTTATACTTCTGAATGGTTTGCAGATAGGCGTCGAGGGAGAAGCGCGGCCGTTTAGCAGGCACCACGAGCGTATTGCACAGCGCCACGTTGTTCACCAGCACGATGAACAGACCGTACATGTGAGAGAACGGAGGCAGACATATCAACGTCGACGGGCCCATGTTCAGCTCGGCTACGCTGTAATCATGTGTATGCAGTGTATGATTGTTCTTATTATGAATGTATTATTATTATTATTATTACTATTATGAATATTGTTATTGTTATTACTATTATGAATATTGTTATTATTATTACTATTATGAATATTGTTATTATTATTACTATTATGAATATTGTTATTATTATTACTATTATGAATATTGTTATTATTATTATTATTACTATTATGAATATTGTTATTATTATTACTATTATGAATATTGTTATTGTTATTATTATTACTATTATGAATGTATTATTATTATTATTACTATTATGAATGTATTATTATTATTATTACTATTATGAATGTATTATTATTATTATTACTATTATGAATGTATTATTGTTATTATTATTATTATTATTATTATTACTATTATGAATGTATTATTATTATTATTACTATTATGAATGTATTATTGTTATTATTATTATTATTATTATTATTACTATTATGAATGTATTATTATTATTATTACTATTATGAATGTATTATTATTATTATTACTATTATGAATGTATTATTGTTATTATTATTATTATTAATGTATTATTATTATTATTATTATTATTATTATTATTATGAATGTATTATTGTTATTATTATTATTATTATTATGAGTGTATTATTATTATTATTATTATGAATGTATTATTATTATTATTATAAAGTATTATTATTATTACGAAAGTACTAATATCATCATGATGGCTGTATTACACCCCGGGGGTCGCAACTATAGAGATGAACCTGGACTGGACGCTATTCGCGATAATCGAGTAATGCGAGTGGCCGATGGCTTTAGGTCGGCCCGTAGTCCCAGACGAGAATACGTAGGCGGCGATACTAGTCTTGGCGTCGAACGGAGTGGAGTTGTTTAGAGCCTTGGCGTCGCGCCATCCTGAACGTCGCTTCATCGCCATTATGCCGGCTTGAATACTTTTAAACGTGTACATCTTCTGTACGAGTTTATTTATACGCTTAAATAAATTGTATACGTTTTCTCAAAAGTATGCATATATATATATAGAAATAACTAAAACGAAAGTAGGTACTATCATACCATTTAAATAATAACAAAAATAAACGGAAAGGAAATAAATAAAGTAATACCGACAACCAGTGTAAGTATTACAGATTTCCACCCGAGATCAATCTTTGGATATCTTTATTGAATGTTTTACGGGATTTGATAGATAGTAATAGTAATAGATTAGTAATAGTAATAGATCAGTAATAGTAATAGATTAGTAATAGTAATAGATTAGTAATAGTAATAGATTAGTAATAGTAATAGATTAGTAATAGTAATAGTAATAGATTAGTAATAGTAATAGATTAGTAATAGTAATAGATTAGTAATAGAATTAGATTAGTAATAGTAATAGTAATAGATTAGTAATAGTAATAGATTAAGATAAGATAAAATAAGATAAGATAAATTTTATTATTGTAATCATTATAAAAAAAAATAATAAATGGACAAATAAAATAGTCAGAAGACTTTTGAGGTATTATAATAGAAGGTGAGAGACAATTCCACAGCTTAGGACCAATATAACTATTATATGTACACGTGTTAATAGTTAGTTAACGCTGAACCCGTAACGTTGCGATATATTTAAGTTTAGTAATTCGTATTCAAATAAAATGACCTATTTCACGATCTTCGATGCAATTATAATACGATTAATTACACGACTCGTACCTAAATCCTCGTACATTGAATATTTGTTATAACTTATAACTTATAACATATAACTATAACTTATAACTTATAACGAATTATATTATTTACGAGCGATGCGTCACCACTTTAACGTTACCTCTATGTTCTCGATGTTCATCAGCCGCGACGCGATTGCTTCCGTAGCAACGATGAACTTCACGCCGAGTTCATTGATGTTCGACTGTATGTCCGCTAGATTAACGTTATGTAGCGGTGAATCATCATTTATAGGGAACAATCATCATTTATAGCGGTGACTCATCATTTATAGTAAACAATCGGTGAATAGCTTAGCGATATGTAGAAGTACTATCTAATCGTGCTACGTATTATGTAAGTATATAATATAGAGTTATTATAATAGATTGTTATTATAATACAGTTATTATATTATGTTATTATAGTAGAGTTATTATAATAGAGTTATTATAGTGAAGTGATATCGTGATTATTCAATTATTATATTGTGACAGCGAGGACAAAATAAGGACGTATTAATTTGAATTCAGTGAAATAGAGCAAGATAAGTAAACAAACGATGACACATATGATGACGTGAAAATTAACTATAATTTATTGTTCATCGGATATGTATAATCATTTACGCGCGTGATATCTACCGTCGTTGTTGCGAGAGAGCGAATGTATTTCATCGCGATAATTCTATTACGAAAAATAGTATTTATAAATGCGAAACCGCGTGGCTCACCGTAACAGGTTTTGAAGCTGACATCACGCACTCTATACTGAGCAGTGCAGCGTAGGAATAATACATAATATAAAGTATACATATATATATATATATATATATGTAGTAGTAGTGAATACATACATATACGAGTATTATAATGTGAAACGAACGCGCACGTCGTACTAGATTACATATCAGTTAATCGGGCAGTGTGTGTGGTACGGCTAATGGTAATGATTACGTCGGGTCAGGTATATATATATATATATATATATATATTTAGTGTATAAATAAAATAAGAGACGGTTGCGCGCTGACCTGATGGTGTGGCGGGACTCATGAACACTAGAGAAGTACGCAGGCCCCACAAAGACAGCACCACCTCGAGGAAGGGGGCCGCGTTGTCGGAGACGATCGCTACTACGTCGCCCGCGAGAACAGCACCTCCTCCTCCACCTCCACCTCCGCGTCCCGTCCTCGCTCCCTCATCGGAATCTTGCGCCGAAGACAGGTACGAAGTCACCAGACGAACGCGATCAATCAGGTCGCCGTAGGTCAGGCGGCGATCGGTTGCCTCGTCGATCTATTAGGGGGGTGGGAGGGGGTTTAGGGGGCGGGGTGGGGCTACTTTAAGATGGGTGGGAGCGGGGGGCGGGGATTAGACGCGTTCCTCTACTAACTAGACATTCGGTTACCTCGTCTATCTATTAGGGGGGCGGGCATGGTTTAGGGGCGGGGCTACTTTACGATGGGCGGGGTGCGGGGCTGAGTGGGGGCGGGGTGCGGGGCTGAGTGGGGGCGGGGGGCAGGGCTGAGGGGCGGGGCTTCCTCTACTAACTAGACAATCGCGGTGCAGAGCATCCATTCTTCTGATACAGCGAAGCACGTACTCCGTAATGGTGAGGTTAGCTGTCGGTCACACGTTGGTATTTAAAGAGATTACTCGATAAGCATATCAAATAGACTTATTAATAACTAAATATATATATATATATTTAGTGTATAAATAAAATAACGAAATATATCATATATAAATATCGTATTTTTATTAATAATAAAAATATTCAATATCATTTGTAAATAGTGATATATAATCAATGTTTATCCAAAATATACGCGTACTTTGATAGTATAAGTATTTAGTATTGAAATCTACGTGGGTTAAATATTCGAATAAAAGTGTGTCGCGATAAACTTTCGATAAAGAGAATGTAATGTCATAAGTGATCGATTGTTCGTTGTTACATAATGCGATTAACGTAAATAAATATATATATATGTGTAAAAGTGGCTAGAGAGTAACGTAAACAATTCGTATATATTTGATACGCTCCGACCATACCTCGCGGCTAAGGACAACATTGCGCTCTAATGCACACGCGTCCAGTTAATCAAACATACATCACGTCTCACATATCGTATGGTAGCGCAGTGTGTACTTGATTAAGTCCGTGTCACAGTTTACAGTGTATAGAGAGATGGACGTCGTACTACGGTCTATTAATAGAGTGGTGCGCGCACAGGGTTCTATTCATTGTTCGTAGTCGAGCTATTTGTTTGTATTATATCTATAATATATACACTTATATTATAGCAGCATAATATACATCTATTGGCAACATAATAGCAGCATAATAGCATAATGTAAACATTTTAGGCTATTAAATATGCTGTTATATTGCTATTATGAGGCTATTACTGTTTGCTGGGATTGCATAAAGTTCTAATTAGAATCGTTCGCTTTTGCTTCATATAAATATATCAAGTAGATTAAGTAGATTACGGAGCTTCAAAGTTCAAAATTAAGTTTAAAACACGAGAGTATCATTAACAAATTATAAATATTGTACTATCATTTTAATCTTTATTTCTAAACGGTTGTGTTTATAAATGCTTATTTATAATACTGTAGTTACTTGTATGCGCGAAGCCTTACATCATTTTAAAGATAGTATATTAACTTAATGATTTTTATATAGTATCATTTTTGATAAAAAATATATTTAAAAAATATATTATTTCTTTAATCATATATTTCGCCGTCCCTAAAAAATAAATGTAGATAATCATTTTAGATACTAAATAATACAATAATCAATCCATCTAATTAATCTCTTTTTTATAATATTTGTTTATCATTTTAAACATGATAACATGATCTTATTAAACGCTACTATTATTGAATATTCACTATATTAGCGTAATATTGAAATTCAATATCCAAAAAGGTTAACAAGCGTACAGGCTTGCATAATATGTTCATTATTAGTCAATATTCGTACTTTGTCCGCATTAATTACACATGTGAACAGCGCTTAAGATATAAAAACATATAATATATATGTACACACACACATATATATATATATATTTCTAATTAAACTAGTTCAATACTAACCTAATGAATTACACTAAATATAAAGAGTGGCGTGTTACTTACGAATGTGACTTACTTGCAATGTGATCGAGGCTCAAGTTAGCTGCTCTTATCTTCTCCATACTTGTTAATCTATTGGTGATTAGTGAATTATTTACATATATATATATATATATATAGGGAGACGATCAAAAAGGACGAGTTGAGGGTTAAAGGTTATATTTTAAATACGAGTTAATAGTATATACATATATCAAATATAATATTTTGCATAAATATTTGTGGGTTATTTGGTTTAATTGGTTTAGTTTTGTCCTGTTTGGTTTTTTTTAGCTGCATTACAAAGTGAGCCTATACAAATTTATTTTGCATTTAAAATTTAACCTTTGCACCTCAACTCGTCCTTTTTGATCGTAACCCTATATATATAATTACATAATGGAAACGGTATATATATATATATATACTAGATAGATTATTACGTAATATTAATAAATGTGATTTGTTTGAATCACACAAAATCACACGCTACCACGAATAACATAGAGCATAGTGTGTACACCGCTGTAGATAACCGCGTCTCCACCCGTTCGTGTAGAGACATACAAACGCATCCGTTTCGTTATAACATAATATATGTGTAAACGTCATTTTTATTATTTGTGTTATATATACAATATATATATATATATAACTCAGAAGGGTGTAAAAATAAAAAATATATGGAATATTAGAATTGAATTTTTCGACCTCTTCATCATTATATATATATAATATATATATATATGACAAATATAATAATAATTAAAGTTAAGTTAACCATCCTTTAACAAACAACCATTTCCCATGACATTATTCTGTTCACACGCGAATGATCAGCATAAGCATAGCGCATAATGAGGATCGTTCGCGTGTAAACTCGCAAAGGTCAATCATCCCTTTAAAGAATACTGGATGAGTTATACTCAATTATAGAGTATATATATATACGTATTATAGAAATGTAAATACTTCTACTAGAAATAAATACTCCTACATAAGATTATCCTTAAAGGGGTTTCACACCAACTCGAACGCAATTATTAAGACTAATAATTTGAGGTTAAAGTTTAACTCTAATATTTAGATCCAATATTTAAAATAAAACAAATGCATATCTGTAAAAGGGGTTTCACACCAACTCGAACGAAATTATTAACTCTAATAATTAGGTGTAAAACTCCTTTTACGGAGATTTAAATAATATAGTATTTTTTAATTTAATATATTTTATAATATATATTTAATAATATTAAATAATTATATATTAAACTTTAACCTCTGATAATTAGAGTTAATAATTACGTTCGAGTTGGTGTGAACCCCTTTTAGTAATAGATGCTTAGTCTATACATTTTATTTCCAAGTCACCGATTTCTAGGTTTTTATATTCCCGACGATATATACGTGAATATATACATAAACGGACGATACCCAATTTAGGAACGCTTTTATCGCACGCAATATAGTTAATAGTAACTGCTGGTGATTTGATAAAAGGGGCATAATGGGAGCAGCTATGTAATATAAAATACACTATCATTCTATATATATATATATATATCTATGAATACGATTACGTATATGCGAATCGCATATGTATACATAGATGTTTGGTTTATAGTGAAATAAAAATGTATGACGCGCGTATAATAAATAAATACACGAATATTCATATGAACGATGTGCATTATACGTATACCATACATGTATATGCGACGTATATTATGCGTATTATATACGAATATGGTCGCGTATACGCAATATAAGTATATAACACATATATGAAGATGATGATGATGATGATGATAGGTTTATTAGGCACTAAAATAGGGTCATGTAGAGCCCTTCGCTCGTGCGGTAAGAAAATAATAAGATAATAATAGTAATACGATGACAATTTAATAATAATATACTTTGAATATACCACGGACAACAATAATAAGTGACATAGAGGAGTGTTATATAAGTGTATACGATATAATATAAAACAGCTATGTGATGATATGGGACTGACGACTGAAGAACTAAAGACAGCTATGAAAAACAGGATGACGTGGAATAAAATTGTTGAAAGTGCTCGGGAAACAATCCCGATTCGGTAAGGTAAGTAATATGATACAATACATACACAACGCGTATACCATACATGTTTGATGAGTATTATATACGAATATGATTGCGTAAATAACATATACATACATGCATACGATATAATACATAGTGTTATGTGTATAGGGGTGCCATGGGTATATGTATTTAGACAAGCGTCAATGTTTAGGTACTTTATTAGTGACTCAAAGTATAAGTGATATATATAGCGGCGGTCCGCTATATATAAGCAGCTGTCTGCGAGTGGGACGGTCGACTGTTATGTGAGTGTGTGATACCAGGCACTAGGCGTACGACATACGCCGTACGTGCTGATATCACCCTGATAAATACCAATAGATTACATGATACAACAACGATCGTTCCATATATGGACAGCTAGAACATATGGAATAGTCCATTATGTACCATATCCATATATAGACTATATGGAATGGTCCAATATGAATACGACATAAATAAGGGGTGTCATATCAAATGATATCACAATACATGTGGATAACATAACACATAGAATACGTGAATATACATATATCATCAAGGTAAAGCTAGTCTATATTTATATGGATGGTGTATATGTTTATATCATATGGTATATACTTGTATGTGGTACATATAGTATATACTTGTACAAGTATACCATACCTGTATGAGTATTATATATATATATATATATATATATATATATATATATACAGTTATAGCAAAGCCCAATATACACAGTTGCCTATCAAGCCTATGTAAATTATAATATATCACTCCACCCAATGAATAAGAAATATTGGTATTTATTTATATCATAGATATTAAAAATATATTAATGTCTTTGGTAAATAGAAACCAGATAAAATTAATTTTAAAATCATATATTATTATTTAAATCTTATTATTATCAAATATATACATATATTTATTAATAATATTAATATTATTTAGAAATAGGTGCATTATTAATTTAGTAAATATTTAATGGGCATATATCTTATTATAATAAATTCTATTTTTCATAATTATAATTCATAAAAAAATAAATGTAAGCATTCATTCTACCACATTTTTGATCATAACTTGTGTTTTAATAAACATAAATAAAAATTAAAATATGACTTATATTATAGAATTTAATAAGCTTTAATAAGCTTTAATAAGCTTCATATTGGAATCATTGGAAATGATACTAATTATATTACAATATCATCAATATAAAAAATATCATTCTCATAGCTATTAGTTGGCTGAATACTGATATCAGCCCCCAATAAGTCACGTGTCAAACCGAGAATTCAATAAACATTTCGCTATTGGCGTTATATTTCTCATTAAATTATTAATCGAGTAGTGAATTCGTATTATATATACACATACATATCATATTATAATAATACCGTTTGTTTATATATTAATATAATATTATATAAGCCCTATACGCATTAACTTGAACTCACGGTTATTCACGTGACATATTGGGGGCCGATGTCAGTCTAAATCTAATTGGATAGTAGATCATTGCTAGTAGATCATATATACAAATTTAACGGTACATGTCGAAAACATCCGGCATCGAAAACATCCGGCATTATAATCTTTTAATATCGTATATGTATGCGTATTTAAGTAACATATATGATAATTAACTATAGATTAGTAACATATGTATATTGCTATATAACTGGTGTTTGTATTTATAACTTATAGGCTATATAAAGTTATATAAACACGCTCCCGCGCAGCTCGGCGAGCGCCGATCGATTTACGTTTTGGAAATATGTCAACAATTTATGACTTGTTACCATCTTATTATGTACATTATATAGCCTATAAGTTATAAATACAAACACCAGTTATATAGCAGTATATATATATGTTACTACTCTATAGTTAATTATCATATATGTTACTTAAATACCCGTAAATATACGATATTAATCGAATATAATGCCGGATGTTTTCGACGTCATCCAAATTTAACTATCTAATATTTCCCAAATTATATACTTTATTTATACTTATGCACATAATTATATAAATATATATATATATATATATTTATATAAATATACCTAAAATGTATATAAATTGTGATGTATATTAATGTTTAATTTGAAAATAATTATTAGATTACTAAGTGTAAAAGTTAAAGATAAAAACAATTACGATACTAAATATTATGCTAATAACTTATGATTTTAATAAGACGAGGGTGACTCAACCTTTCGCTTATGATGTAAACGTATGGAGTTATTAAGGGTAGGTGTGAACTCTGAAATTGAGAAAAAAGGATCAAGCGAACAATCTGTACGAAAGTAAATTCAAAGGTCGACCTCTGACCTCTGATTTAAAAAATCGATCGTCATTCCGTATAATAAATACACCGGTAATACTAAATGGTAACAACCTTATATACATCATTGCCCTTCATTTAGTATACTATAAAATCGACGGTCAGTACGCGTATTAGAAGTAAAACGATATACCGTAAAGTATACTTTATTTTAATTGTATCTCACTTATGACTATTGAATCGTACGGGGAATATGAATATTTTTCACAATATCGTCGTCATTAGTTTAATTATTAGTCATCATTAGTAGGTCGCCGAGATATTTGTATACCCATTTAAAAAGGTCACGAGGTCTTGCTCCTTCTATTCTTACTTGTTGAATGGTTTTAGCGAGGTTATTGTGACGGGGTACGCGTCCAAACCAACACAACTTTCTTTTTTTCATTATTGACAATAGTGGCGAAAACTTTCCAACATAAGATTACATTTTCTCTTTACTTTAGATATGGGTTTTGTGCTCTCGTTAATTTACACTTAATAGCCGTCTGTGCGCTTTATTTTCGAAGGCTTAAATGTTGTTCTCTATCTTTTCAGTAATCGTCCAAGCTTCGCAGCCATAGTAATATTGAGAACATCGGTGTTTTATACATAATGCATTTTGTATAGCCAATTTTTTTACTTGTCCATATAGTTTGCAATCTTATAAATGTAGATGTAGAGGTGGCTAGTTTGATTCGGATCTCTGCTTCACTGATAACATCTTTATTTATAGTTTATCCTAGATATTTAAATATATCTACCTCTTCCAATATTTTCAATTCATTCTGATATTTGCATGTAAACTTTCATCTCTGTTGTTAACTATGGTTTTGCAATGTGTATAGCTAATTTCCATACCATAACCACTCGCATCTTTTTATAGACAATTGGTAAGTTGTAGTAATTAAACGTTACTATCATTATTATATCAATGTCATAAACAAATCGAAGTTTGAATATTCCTCTACCGACAATGGATATACTGAAATGGTGATTTATCAGGGTGTCTGATATAATTTGTTCGAGGAAAATATTAAATAGAATAGGGGATATCCTTGTCGTACACCCACAGAAGTTTTGAAGGGATCTCCAATATTTTGTTCTAATAAGAATGCACTTTCTGAGTTTGCATACAATGCTTTAGTTAAGTTATATATTGTGATATATCGAAACTATCCATAGCATGTCATAGTTCTTCATGCACGATCAAATGGCTTTTTAAAATCAATGAAGTTATGAAAACGGTTTTTTTAACTCCTAGATATTTTTCAATGATCATTCATTTAAAGTCTGCTTGTTCTTCTGAAATAATATTGTAAGCTTATGGGTTTAATCTTTCCAGAAATATTTTTAACATAAGTTTACTTGCGTATAGGCCCTACACTGTAGGGGCGTCACAGGGTGATTAAAAGTGGGGGGATATCTCAGTCTCTTCAATTATTACCATTACCCTGCAAACAGTAATAACAGTAGTAGCCTCATAATAGCAGCATAACAACATATTTAATAGTCTCAAATGTTTACATTGTTATATTATGATGCTATTATGTTGCCATTAAATGTATATTATGCTGCTATTAATTTGTCATGCTATTATGTTGCTATTAACTAGCACAATGGAAACCTCCCCTTACCCCACGAGAACTACCGACACGTCCATGGCAATTCATCGCTACAGATATCTTCCAACTAGGCGGGAAAACATATTTGCTCACGCTCGATATGTTTTCCAAATACCCTATCCTTCACCATCTTAGGAATGGCTAGACAAGCAAAATTATAATCAATCGTTTATCTGAGATATTCTCTATGTTCGATACTCCAGAGAGAACTCGGTAGGACTCGGGCACCGGTCCTCAATATAACTCTCCAGAATTCGCATCTTCTTGGGGATTCCAACACGTAACATCAAGCCCACGCTACCCACAATCAAATGGTTTTATAGAAAGACACATTCAAACCATAAAAACCCTCATTAAAAAGGCCGACAATTTACCGAAGGCTCTCCTTAGTTGGCGAAAAACACCTATCGACAAAAGAAATACCAAGCCCTTTATATATACTAACACACCAGAATACATAACTCATTACAAAAATAATAACCCAACAAAGACTCGAGAGTGAGATTCAAGCTACTAGATTGTCAGTCGGTAGGAAAACAAAAGATTAACCACATCTCCAACCAGGCCAAACTATTACCACCCTAATCTCAATATCAGATGGAAGGGAACACGCTATAGCGTGTTCATATATGTTCATACGTAAGAGGACAGCTGTCTAGAACGGTTCTAGAACCGGAATCATACGATATCAGAACAAGGTGAGGAATCGTTAGAAGATCCCACCATCAAATCAGAACTATACCACCGATGTACATACAACCCAGGCTACTTACCAACACATGTCATCCGGGATGACTCATCCTCATCTGCTTCGCATATACCTCCTGCCCTAACACCCACCTATCCCATAACTAATGACGCGCTTCCTCCAGTACCACTACCGATAGTCACACAACACAATACGTCACCTCCGCGCACCCCAATCCAGTACCCCGTAACTCATAATGCTCCTACTAATAATACCTCACACTCAACACAACTACTCCCCCTGTCGTATATCTGCGCTGTGTAGTGCTAGTTGTATATAGTATGAGATAGGTATATATATATATATGTCTATAGATATATATGTATGGATAACACAGAGATTCAAGGTTCAAGGTTTATTTAGTACAATGGAAGGTAATGTGTGGTATCGGGAAACAAGGAGTGCGTATACTGACCGCCGAGTGTAGAAACCCGGGGGTTCTTATAGGGAGCGTGGAACGCACGGCGTCGCACGCCTATACGATAGGTGCCATATTAGGGAATGCGAGCGACTTCGATTATGTAATATCGCGCGCGCCTACATTCCAGAGATGCGGGTGTTGACAATAACAACTCGTGGAATTAACGCGGCGTAGTAGGGACATTGGTATATGTATCTATATATGGGCACATCATATATATTCTTAAATATGAATATCTACAAGTATGCGATACTGCGTAGTATCATAACGTGATATGCATATATATATATATATATATTTATATATATATATATATATATATATATATATATATATGTATGCGTGTATACAGATAATATGGAGAGTATATGGAATGATCTAATATGAATACGACATAAATAAGGGGTGTCATATCAAATGATATCACAATACGTGTTGATAACATAACATCCCTCCTTCTCTCGGTTAGAGAAGAACGATTGGAGGTTGGATAATGATGAAGAGAGATGGAGATCGTTCGAGCCAGATAGGTCAACGGATCAGACGACGAGACCTACTATATAGACTATATGGAATGATCTAATATGAATACGACATAAATAAGGGGTGTCATATCAAATGATATCACAATACACGTGGATAACATAACAAATAGTGGGGGGATATTAGATATTATATCCCCCGCACTTTTAAATGTGGGGAACATGTCCCTCCCATCCCGCCACTTTTATGACGCCCCTAATTTCGTGGCTAATTAGACTAATTGTTCGATAGTTCGAGAATTTCTTGAATCACCTTTCTTTTGAAAGTGGATGATTAGTGTTTTGGTCCATTATGCTGGCCAGTCTTTTATCTCCCAAATTAGTTGATATAGTAAAATCATGATATTTAGTAGTTTACCCTTTCCTTACTGTATTAGCTCACAGGGTATATTATCAATACCAGGAACATTTGTATTTTGTCAGAGTGCTGATAGAATTTCTTTCTTCTGATTCTAGTATAGTTTGTATTGTATCTTGCGGGGATGTTGTTGTATTTATTTAGTTCTTCATTTGTCTTTATACAGTATTTGTAGTTCAGTGCATCATTCTGACCACCTTCTCACTAGTCCGTTGTTGTCTGCCAATGATTATAACCATATGATAATTATCATTGTTATCAAAGATATATCTATGATTATAATCATCATCTTCCTATGATTTGGTTTAGTAAGCATTATTAATGGTTTATATTCTGTTTTATTCGATTGTTTTCTTAACATATCTTCATTTAT
Organism: Osedax fenrisi; assembly: GCA_964019155.1. Taxonomy (NCBI): domain Eukaryota; kingdom Metazoa; phylum Annelida; class Polychaeta; order Sabellida; family Siboglinidae; genus Osedax; species Osedax fenrisi. Next base: position 17,511,754 of record OZ025239.1, on the reverse strand, counting down.
AGATTGCATTGTTCGCGTATTCGTTCTTATTTAGTCGTGTTAGTCATCCTTCTCACCATTGCATTCACGGTATTATATTCATTTATCCGGCTTGAGTCTGCTTTTATAGCTGATTTCAATTTATGCCTTTCATCGCAGAGGTCAAAAATGTTATGTCATCCAAGCTTGTTTCTTTGGTCTGTGTTTTCCGATTGTTTCGGAGGCGGCGGATATAATACTTGTCTCTACCATTTCGTATATCGTCGTGGGACTTTTGTTAAGCATTTCTATATTGTTTAGTTTCGTTTGCAGGATATTTCTATATGACTCAGTTGTTGTTTTGTTATTAAGCTTTACTAAATCAAATCATACTCTATTTCATTTCGTTATGCTTAGCTTCAATTTGATGTTGCATAATACCAGGTCAAAGGTCACTATTTATGTCCGCACCATGATAAGTTATTGTGGATGTCCTGATTATGCTACATTTGAAGCGTTGAGGGGTTAGTATGTATACATATAATCTATAGACACTTTGATTATGCGTTAATCCCATCGATATAAAGAAAGTGGATAAGCAATTGACGCACGCAATGCATGTAAAAGATAGATACGTGAATGACACTTTTATCGATAAATTAACAAAATGGTATCAGTGATTTTGATTGGATATTAGTCATATTATATATGTCAAATATTAAAACAGTAGTCTTTTCGTCGAAATAGATTAAAGTGACTTCTATCTATATCAATGGATTTAAATTATAAATATCAATAAAATCAATAAAATAGTATTATATCTTCAATTTAAATACACACAATTTCGAGGAATGTTGATATTATGTATTTTAAATATATAATTTTATTTTTAGTATAGATAGTACATTAAAATTGGTAGTAATTATCAATATATATATGTATAAATAAATATTATTATAAATAAAAAGTAGTGGGCCAGATAGTGGGTTTCGACTGCAGCACCCGTAGCGGATAGTGCCATACTACATTCAATTGCTTATCCACTTTCTTTATATCGATGGTTAATCCATTTCGAGAGTACCATGTGATAATTTTAGATTTTGTATGATAGAAGAGAGTATTGGCTAGTAGCAATTTATATTTATCTGCAAATTCGCGCAATATTTATACTCTTTCATTTGTTGATTCATTGCTAAATGTCCTATGGTATTTGGCCATGCCACGTGACTATAGTTTCCTGATTTTACATTCCAGTCACCCATTACTACAACAAAGTATTTCTTAGATTTCTGTTGGATCGTATCCTCAATATGTTAGTAGAATACTTCTACTTCCTCGTCTAGGTATTCTGATGATGGCGCATATATTTGTATCAGAGTGCAGTTAAAAGGAGAAGCTTTTATTCGTATTGATATTACACTTCTTTAGTATATACTCATATGAGACTGCATTATAGTTTAGTATCGAATTGCATAGTTACTTGTTTACTATAAAGGCAGCCTTCAGAAGGCTACACCCTGAATATGTTTGTTTATGTGTCAGCTATATATAAACTTGTGTCCTTTATTAGTTATCACTTCACCTTTACTTTACACTTAATCTCTGATAAATCACCAATCACGTTCTATTTATATTTTTCCAATTCATGTGATAATTCTCCTTCTTAAGCTTACAGTAATTACCGCATCTCCTTAAGAGAGAGAGATAGAGAGAGAGAGAGATTATTTTATATATTTTTGTTTCTGAAAATCATTATTTATCAACTAAAAACAAAGCTGTTATGATTACATTTGTCGATAATGTATTACGGTACTCAGATATTGGGGCCGGTAAAACCTTAGGTTTATAATTTTAACAATACAAATATTTTATTAAAATATTAAAATTCATCTTTAAACTGATGTATATTATTTCATGTAAAAATAACTATAAGTTTCTTAATGTGCATTATAATCAGGGTTGTTCGGATTTTTTGATAAAAAAAACATGGTTTATTTGGTTTCTGTGATTTTTTTATACTTTAAAATTATATAATAATTTCAATACTATTAGTAAAGCCCTTTGCTATTAGTATCATTTAATATTAGTATCAATATTATTAATAATAGTAGATTATGTATATTATTTATTTAGTAAACATGACTGGTTGAAAGAAAAATATAATTTGGAAAGAATTTACAACAATAACTAATAAATCTTTGTATACATTATACTATAATACTTTTGACTATAATATATATATATATATATATATATATATATATATATATTATATATACATAAATATCTTATAATAATCATGGAAGTATTTATTAAAAATAACATTTAATATAACAATTTATTTAATAAAATAAAAAATATTCTTCACAAACAAAAACCAACTAAACCAAATAAACAGAAAAAATCAAAAAAACCAACAACCCTGTATAATAATCATAAGCATGTCAACAAATTGATTTGATAAATTAAACCTTATATCTTAGAAATCTTTTTTAAATTATTTATTTCATTTATAACACCATATCTTTTGATCCTGTAGATAATATTTAATTTTGTGGGTGTCGCTTGTAATTGGTCAAAAGCTTCGCAATTTTTTGTAATTCACTACGCTTTGAATGTCCGCAAAATTGGTTATCAAACTTATAGGTTTAGTAATTGCGTATTTATATATAAGCGTTGTAAATATACACATATGTCCATAAATATCATAATCAAGAGCATATCAAGAGTCATATATAACGTAAACTTTTTATAATAGTTTATTATATAATATTAGTATCGTACTAAGTATAGATACACAATTATGATACACAATTATTCTTATAATATATAATAAAATCATGTTATATATATACTATATAATATAGTAATTATATACTATTATTATTATTATTATTATCAGATTTAGGCAATGCCAGGGTAATTATAGAAGCAGTGTTGCTTATCGGGACAATTACCCCTTTATTAACATGATAAGTTTCATTATAGATAAGAATAATAAATAAATAATAATGTTATAATAATATGACTTCCTGTTTACATATATATGATAAAAAAAAATAAAATGAAACTTATCATGTAACTAAATGTAATCATCATGTAATAATATAAATAAATGATAAAATAATAAAATTAAAATCGAAGAAATACATCAAGATTGAAATAAAATAAAATAAAATAAAACATAGAGAACCTAAATATGAGAAAGCCAATATTTAAATAAAAAGAAACTAAAAGAAATAAGAGAAAAAAAAACAAATATATTAGATAAAATAGGTAAAATGATATAATAAAAATGAAACATATTATAATACTGAACATTTTTAAATAATTTTTTTTTTAATACTGATATGTTATAATTAATAATATTAATTTATATTTATATTTTTGTTATTTTATATTATGTCAGAAAGTAATAAATGTAAAAATAATAAAACTAATTTTATTTAAGTCGGAAAAAATAAAATTTTTAATTATTTTAATCAATCGGATAAAAGATATAATTTAATTTTTAATTTTTAATTAAATACATTTTTTTTAATACTGATAATTTATAATTAATAATATATGTTTTTGTAATTTTATATTATGTCATAAAGTAATAAAAGTAAAAACAATAAAACTAATTTTATTTAAGTCAGAAAAATAAAATTTGAAATTATTTTAATCAATCTTTAATATAAGAGATAATTTTAATTTTTTTTTGAATTTATTTAAATGTGAAATTTTTTTTAAAGAATTACATAGTGAATTCCATAAATAGGGACCAATAATTATAAGGCAATGTGAACATATATTTAATTTTGATGAAGGAATATTAAAGTTATTTATGTCACGAATTGGATAAATAATAGATTTTTTACTAAAATGATTGATTATTATTTCACGGTCACATTATTATATACTTTAAACATGAATTCACAAGTATTATATTTTACTAAGTCATTGAAAGGTAATATATTGTTGAATTTAAATAAATCCTTAGTATGATAAAGATAAGGTTTATTATGTATAATACGAAGAATTCTTTTTTGTAAAATATTGATGCATAATGTGTTAGTCTTATAAGTATTACCCCATAATATTATACAATAATTAATATGTGGTAACAAAATTGAATTATATACATGCCTTTTAGTTTACAAATTTAGAAATTATATTAGTTATCCAAATTATTTTTTTTAATTTATTTTTTAGATATAATATGTGTAGTTTCCAATCTCATTCCAAATTCTTATCAATTATTATACCTAAAAATTCTGTAGATTTAACTCTTGTTAAATTTATATTATTTATTGAGATATTAATATGGGATAATTTATTATTGAATAACATATAACAGGTTTTATTAATATTTAAAGTAAGTCTATTTGAATTAAACCATTTATTTAAATTTAATAATTCCTTTTTTATTAGTGTATCTAGAAATACTTGATTACAATCATCAAAATACAAAGTGGTATCATCGGCAAACATAGTAAAATTGCATATTGAAGATGAACATATTAAATCATTAATATAAATAAGAAAAAAAATAGGACCTAAAATTGTTCCTTGTGGAACACCAATTTAACTCTAATTTTATCAGATAAGTAGTTTTTAAAGTTAACAGTCTGATATCTATTTGTAAAATAACTTTTAATCCATTTGAAGGAAATTCCACGTATACCTATATTTTCTAGTTTACTAAATACAATTTCTTGATTAACAGTGTCAAATGCCTTTTTAAGATTTATAAAAATAGCTGCACCTATTTTATTATTTCTAAAGCTATTACATATTTGAGTTTGAAGATTAAAAATTGCATGAGTAGTATTTAAATTTGTTCTAAAACCGAACTGACTATTAGATAAAATATTAAAATGATATAAAAATGAATAAAAATGAACATAAAATACTTCTACTTCTAAAATTTTTGAGATTTGACTTGTAAATGAAATTGGACGGTAATTAGTAAATAATTTTGTATCACCCTTTTTAAATAAAGGAATTATTCTAGAAATTTTCAATATAGCTGGTATAATATTAAGTTATTATATTAATTGCAATACATTTTAATAACTTCATTGAAATACCAAAATTATCTATAGATGTTTTAGATTTAAAATTTAATATAATTTTTAAAAGCTCATTTTCATTACATGGAGTAATATAGAAACTATTGATATTAGGTGATTTTAAGAAATATTTGTAATCATCGACATTATCCTTAATAATATTTTCATCTAATTCAATACCAATATCTCTAAAAAATATATTAAATGTATTAGATATATTAGATGGATCTAAGATTTCAATTCCACATGATTTAAATGTATCAGGGAGTGGGTTAGGCTTTTTTTTATTCAACACATTATTCAAAATATCCCAAGTATTTTTTACTGTCAGAGCAATTGTGAAGTTTATCTGAATAATATGTTCTTTTAGTGTTACGGATTAAAGTAGTTAAAGAATTTTTAAACAACTTGTACATGATTAAGTCATTTTCGTTATTCTTTAATTTATATTTTTTATAAAGTTTTTGTTTGAGGGCATTAGCGCGGGTTCGCAATTGCAATGTTAATTATCAATAATTATAGCTCTAGCTAGATCTCAACCTATAAATAACTACTAAAGATAATTTAATAATTTTTTTTATTCAATAGATATAATTCTACTTTATATTTATCTTGTATCTTTTTAAATATAATAAATTATACTTATTTAAATATAATAGTTTAAAATAGTTAAATAATTTTTTTTTGAATAATCAGTATTTTATAATCTATTTTCATAATATAAAGTTAGAATAAGAATTTATAATTGTACATGAAAATTATACATAATAATTATAAATATATATGTTATACATAGATGGTAAAAATTTAAGATAAAAATATTCGTTATCAAAGGAGTTTTAGGCTTTTAAATATGCCTAAAAGTGAAAAAGTTAAAACTTGAGAAAATTAGAGTCAAAGTTTTTTTAAGCTTCCAACGGAAAATTAGTAAAATCTTTCTTTGTGAATTAGCTACAGGTACGACAATACGTTATTTATTATCGTAAATTCTATTTATTTATAATCAAATAATTTTACTAATTTTCCGTTGGAAGCGTCTCTTTTCAACCAATGATATCTAGTTATATAGACACATGATTTGTTTATTTTAATGCTATTAAATCTATGATATCTGCTGAATTAAAAACAGAAATTTTTAAATAAAATACTTATTTTAATAAATTGCAATATAACATCATAAATGAAAAGATTTTATAAAAATACAAATAATATTCATTAATTTCCTGTCATTTTCGTAATTTTTTTAATTCATATTGTCTATTAACACTGTTTATGGATAGAATTAGCTAAAAAATAAGTTGCAATTTTTACAATGTGATAAAATAAGATACCGAAATTGGATAATATGTAATAACATTTAAAAAAAAAAATTAAAATATTAACATATTTCAACCCGCGCTAACCCCCTTAATCCTAAATTTTGTTTTAATTTCTTTTGTATTCCATGGAATAATTTTTTTTTTATATTTTCTATTTTCATATATAGGGCAATAAATATTAAATTTATGAATAAAAAAATCAATAAATAAATTCCAAGAAGTTTCTGAATTATCAGTTTTAAAAAAATTCCAGTTGACAGTTTTTAAAAAATTTGAAAAATGATAAACAGTAACATCATTAATTAAATTATGTTTAGTATTATATTTATTAACAATATTTAATCGATTACTTTTATTTATATCTAATGATAATATAATTGGAAAATGATCTGACAAATCAGATATAATAGTTATTTACATTATTTGCCAGACAATTTTGCACAATAAAGATTTGTAAAAAAATTATCAATTATAGTAAAAGAATTTTTATTTAAATCAATTCTAGTTGGCCTATTTATCATAGGAGAACATCCTAACTCATGAAATTTTTCTAAAAATATTTCTGCATTTTTACAAATGTTACAATTTTTTAAATCAATATTGAAATCACCACAAATTATCATTTTTCTATCAACATATTTAAATAAAGTTGGAAATAATAAATTGAAAAACATAGTAAATGAAACATTATCGGTGTTTGGAGTTCTATATATAGAACTAAAAATAATGTTGTTATTATTATTTAATATTAATTCAATAATAATACTATCAAACAATTTATTAGTAATTAAAGATAGTATATTAAATGAGATAATTTTTTTAACATAAATTAGAACTCCTCCACCTCTTTTATGAAATTGGCTAGATAATACTGTATTATAATCAGGAATATCAAATACAAAATTATTATCAACATTTTACCAAGATTCAGTTATTGATATTATATCAAAATAAATTGAAAAAGAAGTTAATAATAAATACAATTTATCAAAGTTTTTTTTTAAACTTCTAACATTGATATTAATTACATTAAGCTCATGTTGAAAAATTGATTTATGATTTAAATTAAATTCATCTGAAGTATAATATTTAGAATCAATTGTTAGATCTAAATTAAAATTAGAAGGATCAACATCATTTAATAAAGTATTATTAGAATTTATAGTTGATTGATTAAAGTAAAAAGGTGTATAAGTATTATTAAAATCCATATATTAAAAAATAAAAATATACTAAATAATTAAACTGTACAAAAAAAGAAAAAGACAAAAAAGAAGAAGAAAAAAAGAAGAAGAAAATAAAATATACCAAAACTAAAATTATTCAGAAAATGGAAACTCAGTTAAATTCAAAATTCTTTTTTTAGTACTATTTTCTTGTAATTTTATGAAGGTAATACCATTAGATGTCCAACAGCTATGAAATAATTTATCTTTTCTAAGAACCCGAGCCACTATGTACACATTTATATAATCACTAATTCGAATACAGAATATTGCTGTCGTTTAATGTACAGTATTTTAAAAATCGCAAATATTTTGTCCATAACCCAGATTATGTTCCATTATGGTAACCATATATTTTATAAAAATAAACACAAGAATCTAACCTAATATATATTATAAAATATATAATAGTAACTATTGATAATTATCATAATTATAATTGATGATTTAATTTAACTTATTTAACCTATAATATAGTATTAACTATATGATACATTTTAATAATTAAATTAAATAGTTTCTGAAATAAAGTTTCCGCTAATCTGTAATCAACATTCGCAACTAATGGTATTAGTTATAATTATTATTATTATAATAATTATAATAATATTCTTAACATTAAATAATACGTGAATTTCGAAGCAGGCCGCCGATTATCATTATTAGAATGTCAGAGTTCAATTTTTATTTTAGGTTTGTGTGATTTCTTTGTTTTGGTTTTATTTTGTTGTTTTTTGTTAGCTGTATAATAGTGTATTATATCCCCAAGTGAGCCTATACAATATTGTGTTACTATAAAATATCGTATAATGTGTAGTAGCGCATATATAAGTCTGGAACTCTGAATACCTTGAACTTTGATATTATTATAATAATTATAATAAATTATTAAATACTTATAATAACAATCGGCGGCCTGCTTCGAGATAATGTATTATATAGAACTGATTATATTTGAGTATATAAAGTACAACCTAAAATTATATAATGGAATTGGACCTGAACTTCTGAATTATATAAGATTTAATTTAACATGAATTAATTCATTCATGTTAATTAATTACCAAATATTTTGTAATAATTTTAAAAAAAACATTAAATTATATTAAAATGTTATCCCGATAGATGGTAATACTGTATTTTAATTAAAATATTAGAGTTTTCATAAATTTAAACCTACGAATATATCATTATTATGTCCATAAAGAATATAGATTTGTTAGTAAAATAAAAATCTATATTGCATATGGACAGCAATCTAAAAAACATTCAATTCATGAAATATACTATAGATACGCATATGTTAATTTTTTAAATATTATCAAAGACTTTTTCAAAACAAAAATCTAGCCCATGGATCTAGCCAAAATATCTTTTTATTATAATATAATTAATTAGGAAATATTATTTATTTCGTTATTAAATATTATTTAATTAAATGTAGTCATATTTATTAATTTATAATACGTTTAATTTGTAATATAAATCACAATTTTATAATTATAAATATTTACATATCTTCTCATTATAATCACGTGTACTAATATTAGTTTTATTTTTGATAGCGGCAAATTATTTTTCATTCATTCAAATATCTTTTGGTGTCATGGTTGCTTCCTCTCCAACAAACTCTCAAATGGAAACAAATACTGAATGGTTTTACAATTAACTTGTTTTTAAATAATATCATTATATTGCTTTATCTATCAATTATATGTCTATAATTCTTTATTATGTAACTTATAATTTGTATTAATTGAATTTTTTAAATAAACAATGTCCTCGTTTGTCATAAACATAAATATAAACTTTAAATAACTAACAATAATAATAATATACATGTATACAGTTTATAATAAGTATATTATATATATTAATATGTAATTATAATTTAATATATAATTATAACTATTTTAAAATATGTGTGCATTGTACTGTGACGGCCATATTTGTTATTGTAATTATTTGTATATTAATTTCATTTAAGCTCTAATTATATATTATAATATATATATATATATATATATATATATAGATATAGTATATACATAATATATTTATTTTGTTTATGATAATATATTGTAACAATATATATTACAATTGTACATGTATTAATATTATTTTATAGATAATGCATTCAAATAAAATATATAGATGTATTATATACAGTTTACCTTTTATATATTAACAATTAACAATTAACAATTATTTAACATTAATACATGATAATACATAATAATAATTAAACAAGGATTTATATATTTATATTGTGTATTATTATTTGTTATCATAATCATTTAATAAACAAATCTTCATCATCATCAATTTAGTATAATATTAAATAAATCAACTAATAAACATTAAATAGTTCATTTATAATTCATATATATATATTTATATATATAAAAACAAAACCACCTTTTATTTTTCAATATATCTTAAATTCTATTTTATTAGGTGGTTATTACGGGTAGTCGTAATTTTTTTATCATAACTTTATTTTTAATAAAATATAATTAATCTTTAAAATTGTGTATATTATATTATGAAACTTAACAATAAATGTTAATCAAATATTAATCATCAGCTTTAACCATTTTTTATACAATGATTTATTACTGACTTGGCTATAAAGATCAATTAATTTCTTGCATTTTTACTTATTTAGGCAACCTATTAATTTGCTTTTAACTCTTTTAACTCTTAATAATAAGAATATAAATGTAAATTTATAGATAACATATATATAAATTGACTTTTTTAAATTATAAATTTAATCAGTATATGCTGTATTAAATTATATTTAATATTTTATTTATATGCAGTATTAAATTATATTTAATATTATATTTATATAATATTAAATATAATTTAATACTGCGTATATTTATAATTTAAAAAATATTTTATAATTATATCAATTTATATATATGTTATATATATTTAAATATATATATATATATATATATATATATATATATATATACCAAAAGTTATAATAAATAAACCAGAAAATTATAGTTTTTTCTTATATAATTTTGAAAAATATTTTTTTTAAATAGGGTTAATATAATTGTATATAACTTGTTACATATTAACTTATATTAACTAATAATTATATATGTTATGAGTATCTATTTGTTATAGGTTATATCATAGTTTAGATTACAAGACAAATTATAGAGGTGAATATTTTAAAAATATTTTAAATATAAAAAATAATAATTATAATTGAACTTTTTATTGAAAATTATAGATTTAATTAAATGTATCAATCTAAACAAATACATATTACATATAATTGAAATATGTATATCTATTATAATATTTAGATAAACAAATTATCTCTAGAATCATCTTTAATTTATAAATTTATATTCAATATATTCAAAGTTATATAAACATATGACCAATTAACTCATTTTAAAATTTATAATCCCCCATCATCAAATACACTAACAATTAAAATTACTGTGACTATTTACTATGTATTTATTTATGAGTAATTTAACCTATTTGAATATTGAAATATATCTCATACAATTATAATTTTAGTTTTAGAAGGTTATGACTTTTTTTTTCTATTATTATAGTTTAAATATTATTAAATATTTTCCACATACTTTTAATAATAAATAATAATTAAATTGTATTTTTATAATAAAACTATACTTTTATTGAATTTTTCAGTATTTACCCTAGTGATCATTAAGTGCAAAACGTCCATTGATATTTATATAACCAAATGTCAATTTTAAAAATAAGATAACAAATCTCTAAAACAGCTTTATTTTTACATTATATTATATAATTTATATAAAATTAAAACTATTTTATTAAGGGCATATGCTTGACCTGAAAAAATCAGTCATTATAAAAATGTAATAAATTATATATTTATCTATAACATGTCCAAATATTAGAGCATAAAACCATTAAACATGCAAATCAAACTTTTATAGCATCACCTTTTTTGTATATAAATATTAAATAAATAATGTTAAAATAAATAAATTATGGTTTATAATATAATAATAGTTAATAGAAATTTATAATATAATAAATATCATCTATAAAATACGATAAAATCATGTTTATTTTGTATACAATAATCTAAATTAATAAAAATAAATGATATTTAATATTTTTTCATATATACTTTTCAAATTGTATTCCAATATAATTATGATAATCTAATATATTGTAATCAGTGTAACCTTAGAGAACAAAAATCAAAGTTCAAATACAATCGCCATAATAGACATACATACATACTATTTATTATTCTTTATTATTATTTATAAGCTCTATATTGTAAATTTCCTAAAATAAATGTAAAACTTAAAAAAAAAACTATCTTTTTACATTGAATTCTCAGGTCAAGCGTATGCACTTAATTATTATTTTACATATATATAATAATGTATCAAATATAAATAAACTTGTATGCATTAATTTAAAATTTAAAACTTTTTACACAAATTTACACAATAATTATTTTGACCAAGTTAATTAATGTCCTATAATTCCAATTAATTTAGTAATGTTTTATTTTATTTAAAATTGTTTATAATATATCCAATCAAGTTTATTTTTATTGATAAGAATTTATTATTTAGAACAAATAGTATTTTGGTAATTTGTTGTTGATATTTTTTAGGTCATCTAAATAAATATGCATACCACAAATTCTATTAAATTAGATTAATTATAATATAAATTAAAAAAAAAGTTAATTATTAACAACAATATTACTTATGAATTAAGTTTTGAAAAGCAGTCTTTTTTTTTGTATCTTTTACATGTAAACGAAATCCGTTCCCTAAAAGATTTTTTAATATTGAATAAACTTATACAATTGTATATGTTGTTGAATACATTATTATAATTAAAATATCTGAAAGGTATATCTAGTTTTAGAAATATGGTGTTAAACGGTTATTTTACTGAATACCAAATCCTCATATTTATTTGACAATAATATATTACGTTATCAGGCTTTCATATAAATATTTAAGATCCTCATTTCATCTATATAATAATGATATCAACATATTTTTTTTATTAATATTAATTTTCAGATATATGTAAATTAAATTTATTTCATATTACTTCTGAAATTTTCAAATTGATTATTATTTACTGTAAAGCTCTATTTTATAGATGCCTAGTAAAACAATTTAAAAAATGTTTCATAAAATGTTAGGTTTAATTTAAAATATTATTATAAGAATTAATAAATTATTACTTATATTTGATCAATTAAAAAATACATTATTGAGTACATACTGACTGTTTATTATATACTGATTGTTTATTATATACTGTAGGTTCCATTTTATTTTTTTTCATTTTAATAAACAATCTATTCATATATATAAATATAATTAAAAATATACTATATAATTGTTAAATAAACTTTTATATATATATAATAAGTTTTAAATACTATTTAGAATACACACATATATATATTTAGTATATACACATATAATTTGTAAATGTTATAATTAGTATAATTATTGATATACATTATAGTAATTTTTAAATCAATTTTAATAGGAAAAAATATTTTCTATTGAATCTATTGAATAAATTATTTAGTTTTTCAGTATATATTATATTATATATTTTTTATATATTTTTATGACTTACATATTAGACCACATTTTATTTTATTTCTATATTTAATATATTTCTATTGGATGTCATTATTATTAAAATATGGTTTTATATTATTAACATATTTATATCAATCTATTTAATTTAGCAACACTGAAAAGATAGTAGAAGCTACTAAATTATTAAAAAATGGAAAGCGAAACTTGGTCATGCGTCGAATGAGCGAGGCTGTTGCTCAATTAGAAGAATCATGTCAATTATTGTTTGTATACTATTTTAATAATTTATCAAAAGTAAATTTTATATCCATTCATAATTTATAATTATTATAATTTATAACTATTTTTGTTGTACTTATAATTTTATATAAATACAAGTTAAATCTATTAATGATTCATTCTATCCTTATTAAAACACTTAGCGTACAAATATATGGTGAAAAAGCTGAAGAATGTGGAGAAGTATATTATTCATATGGTTGTGCATTGCTTGAGTTGGCTAGGATGGAGAGTGGAGTTCTAGGAAATGCACTCCAAGGAAGTTTGTACTAACATACTTAATCTAACTATGAAGTGCTTATTAATGCTTTTTATGTATTAGTTAAAGAAGATGGAGACGAAAGTGAGCTGAATAGTTCTAGGATAGGAGTTGATAGTGATATTAAAATGACTGGTTTATCTGAGTTTATCTTTATCATAATAATAATGTTTCTGTTTTAATATTTCTATTATTTCTAAATTCTGTTTCTAATTTTCTATTAAAATAGCTATATTTAAATAATTCGTAAGCATAAAATATTCTTAATTATATGATTGTATAATAGAGGAAGAGAGTGAACAATTAACTGAGACCATCGTTAATGCAATGACTGAAGAGGAACGTCAAACTAAGTTGGAAGGTTTGTGTGAATGATGTTTGATATTAGTATATTGCATATTGTTTCTTATAGGGGAAGATGAGTTAAAAAAACATGTTATTGGTCCAAGTGGAGATAATAAACCTGATATATCTAGTAAAAAACAAGATGGTTGGTTTTAATGATTGATTCTTAAAAGTATTCTTTAAAGTTTAACCAATATATTAATAGTATAAGTAATATATTAATTCTATAGTATTAATGTTAAATTTAATTTAATTATTATTATTATCATTGTATTTATACATATTTATATAGTATGAATAAAATATATATGCTAGTTAACATTATATACAAATATCTAAATCTAATTTAAATTAAGTAGGTGAAAGTTATTTAAAAGAAAGAGAACATCTAGATTTATCACCTATCCCACACACTGTAAATGATACAATTATAGTAGATAAAAGTGAATATAATGATTTTATTGTTGAAGATCAAGAAAAAGAGAGTGGAGATATCAAAATTAATATCAGCGAAGATGAAATGATGGAAGAAGGTGATGCCGATGATAATGTCAAGATTGTGTCAGATGATAATGTAAAAATAATCTCTGATGATAATATCAAAAAAGTTGCCAAAGATAATGTCAAAATAGTCGCTGATGATAATGTCAAGATAGTCACTGATGATAATGTCAAGATAGTCACTGATGATAATGTCAAGATTGTATCTGATGATGATACCAAGATTGTATCTGATGATGATACCAAGATTGTATCTGATGATGATACCAAGATTGTATCTGATGATGATACCAAGATAGTTGTCGCAGAAGATAATGTCAAAATCGTAACTGATGATAATGTCAAGATTGCCTCGGATGATGTCAAAATAATCTCTGATAAAGCCAAAACTGTCTCCGATGATGATGTTGAAATAGTCTCCGATGATAATGTCAAGATAGTCTCCGATGATAATGTCAAGCTAGTCTCCGATGATAATGTCAAGATGGTATCAGATGATAATGGTGTAGATATCTCAGATGATAATGTCAAGATAGTTTCTGATGATAATGTCAAAATAGTCTCTGATAATAACGGTATAGTTATCTCTCATGATAATACTGAAGCTAAAACAGATGATAGTGAAGATGAAGGCAATGTTAAAATGGTGACCGATGAGAATGTAATAGCAGAACCTGATGCAACTAAGATAAAAGATGTAGACACTGTAAAAGAATGTAGCGATGACGTACACTTGACTAAAGATAATGGTGCAGACGTGACTGATGAGAAAACTGATGCTACAAAAGCCTCTGAAGATAGTGATGTACAAATGGAGGATGCTCTTGTTAAGAATGGATCTGATGCATCAAAATCTAATGGTAACGAAAAGACCGCTACCCCTGAGAAAAGCATGGTTGTTCAAACATCAATTTCAATTAGTCCAGATTCTAATGGCGACTGTGAAAAGAAAGCATTAGAAAGTAAAGGTATAACCTATATTGGTTGTTTTGCACTTGTGGAGTTGTAGTAATCTTGATTTATTCTATCTATCCATATTCACTTATTTTCTTCACACTTTTATTCGATATAATTCTTTACTAGTTCTTATAATCATTATTTCTATTTCACTACATTTTTTGGTATAGGATTTATATGTTGTATACTATACTATATTATTTACTTTTATATATTTGCACCACTTGTATTATGCTTGTTGTATTACAATATATAATATGAGTATAACCATATAGCTGAAGATAAGGGCTTACTTTCTGATGAAAATGAAGATGAAGCAGTTGAGGAAGATGACGACGAAATAGAAGATGATGCGGTAGAAGAGGATGACGAAGAGGATGAAGAAGAGGTATATTTAATTATTATATTGTATTAATTATATATATTTAACTAATTAAATTAACTATTTATTTTGTAGGATGTGTCTAATCTACAATTGGCTTGGGAAGTATTGGAAGTAGCTCGTTATATATTTACACTGAAGACCGATAAGGAAAATGAAATTAAGTCATCCCAAGTTTTGAATAAGCTCGGAGAACTTGGAATCGAAGGAGGTTGTGTAATTATCACCTTACATCTACACTACCTATATAAGTATAACCAAATAGATGAGAGTACACTTATTTAATATATTAACAATATGTTTATGCAATGTATACTATTTTTATAAATTATAAAATGTTATGTTAAATATATATAGAAAAATACTATTATATTATATTTATCTTATAGGAAATATATACTTTTTATAATGTGCAAGGTGATCTGTAGAAAATCTACGATTGTGCCCCCTCACTAGAGATTTATTTAAAAGTTCTACTTCCCTAATTTCCTACATTTTGTTATTATTATATTTAGATTATATATACCTATGAATGATATCCATCTCAATAAATATATATATATATATATATATATATATATATATATATAATTTATATCCGTAATAGTATGTTGAAAAAAGGTAATCATTTTTACAAAATTTGGATAAATATTTATTTATATATATTCAATATACTTTACAAAAATGATAATATTATATACACTGAGAAGCTAAACAAATTTTAATACAGTTAAGACGAGACAAATAGTTGTTTAATAATGAATAAATTAAACTTTAATATAACTTATTTACTCGTGTAATGTATGTATAGTACATATTGACTAACTAATATTATGTATTTATTTCATAGTTGTTTTCATTTTCATACAGAACAATACAGTCAAGCGATTGGTGACTTTGAATCCTCTTTAAAGTTGCAAATGAAATACTTTGAAAAAGATGACAGACGTTTGGCTCACACTAACTATCAACTGGGCATAGTATATGCATTTGATAAACAGCACAACAAAGCTCTAATTGCTATCGATAATGCTATATCTGGTCTTAAAGAAAGAACTAGTTAGTAGGCAGTGTATACTGCATGATTATTATATGTTATTAATGCTATTTTTATATAGAAAATTTGATGGCAATGCTGGAGTCTGGGGATAAAGACCAACTTAAAGTCGTTAATGATGAATTGGATGAGATTAAATCTATTTTACCTGATATTGAAACCAAGGTATATAATATAATATAATTTAATAATAATAGTATAATATATAATATATATATATATATATATATATATCAGTGTTCCATAGGTTTTTACCACCTATGGTAATAACCTGTCCGGTAAAAGCAGGTTTTTGCCATGGTAAAAACCTAGTGTTGTCTAATATTATCTATATTATATTAAACCTACTATTGTCTATATAATTTACAATTATATATTATTTATAGATTTTATATGTAATAGATAATATACAGTTATAAAGTTAAACAATACTACATTAAAGTCATAATTATAAGATTTAAATAAAAATTTAAAAACAAGCATTTTTATTAAAATAACAATTTTTTTAAATAAATAATATGATATTGATATTTAAATAAATGAGTAATTAAGTCAATAATATATATATATATATATATACAAAATATTGAATAGAATAATATATTTATTTTTGTATTATTAAAAGGTAATATAACAAAATATATATTAAACAATAATACTAATAATATTTTCATTGAGAAATTTAAATAAATATTAATATACAAGGACTTACATATTTTAATATTATATCGCGTTATATTATAGAAAAAAGATGTCATGGAAGATTTAAGAGACATGGTAGAAATAAAAGGAAAAATGATTGAAACTCTTGTTAGTATATTTAATACTACACATATTAATAGTATTTATTCCACTTATTGCATTTCTAGATTTAAATACTTTATTTTAAAACAAAATTTTATAAATCTTACAATTACAGAGTACTAGTATTAGTAGTTCTGGATTCGACAAACCTTCTGAATCTTCCAAGAATGTCGTAGCCAATACCTTGATAGTTAGAAAAAAGGTTGGTAATAGATATTTTAGTTATAAATTATATTTCCTTACTATATAATATAAATTTGTACTTTAATATTTACTGAACCATTAGAACCCCGCAACAATTATAATATTTACATTTATTCCATTTTTATAGAGGAAGGCTGAAGATGCTGTAGATGAAGAAGATAAGAAAGCCAAGTTTTGTGAAAAATAGTTTTTTATTCGTATATGTGATTTTTAGTTTTAGTTATTTTCATAAATAAAAGTTTTTTATATTCCATTCATTTTATTACATATTTGCTAATTATTATTTATTTTATTATAATGTAATCACTAAATGAAAAATTATTTTATTTTAACTAAATAAATAATTAGTTATAATAATATAGATAACATAACAAATAAACTACTTATTTGGCTTTTGAATTTAATTATTTAGTCATATTAAATTTTATAGATGTAAGAGGATTAATATTATTGATTTTATAACATTTGGATAAATAGATTTATTATTGATTGATAATTTATTTAAGCAAATACATGACCGAAAATATAATCGAAAGTATAAAGTATAAATATTTGCTAACGATAACATACGTTATGGAAATAAACAAAGAATAATACGAAATTAAAAAATTATAGAAATTAAAACGTTTCACAGTTACCGTAAAAATAAACGAAAAACAATCTAAAGTAGAAATAAATCATATAGTAAACGAAAAATGATAAAAATAGAAATAAAAGATAGCGTAAAAATAATCGAAAATAGAAATAAAATACATTATTTTGTAATTAAAAAATGTAATTATTCAATTACAATAATATTTAGTGTTTTTTATATTACATGATAATATATTTAGTATTTTATTTGTACTTTATTCTTTTCACTTGTGTATACTTTATTTATTCTGCTATCATAATGTAATTGTCTTTATTAACTAATTAATAATTACTAGTGGATTAATGATATATTATATTTAGATAAACAAAATGTACTGTATTCCATTATTTACATATTTTTAATATAAACCTATTGAATTTATATAAATATGAAAATCCATTATTTTATATGACTCATTTTTATTACCTAGAAAACATTCATCTAGCGATGTATTATATTGTATACTCGTATGAGAAAATACAAATTAGATATACTAATTGTTTACTGAAAACATAACATTTATTTATTTGTGATAAATGATAAACATTCATATAATAATATCCTAAATTTACGATTATCTATGTAATAGGTATATACTCTAAAAAATAGTATACATATAAAAAGTATTATGTATATAAATAGAATATTTAAAAAATATTATTTAGAAGGTTCAATAGTTAATAAGTAGTATATGTTTCTGAAGTTTGTACCTAATTTTGTTATGAAATAAATAAGAATATTATCAATAATATAAATTTGTATTATATATAATATATACATGTAATGCAATAACAATATTATAACTAGTAATTAAATAATACTAATACAAATATACATAAATAGAATGAGATTACAAAATAAAATAATTCGGTTAAAAAATATATATACAACTGCATTACAGGTACACTCTCATCATCATTACAAAAGTAGTCGTAGCCCTATAATAGATTTGTTATTCGATCTGCATTAGCTAAATCATAGTTAACATTATAGGTGTTTTGTAATTTGTCGAGGTGCTTATTTGTATAAAGCATATCCTAGGTACTTATAGTTACTTTTATTATACAACGCAACATTGTAAGGGCCGGCCAAACATGACTTTTGAAATAAATATATATTTTATACAAAATAATATTACATACAAATTTGTAAATTTAATATATTTCCTCTAAAATGATATATGGATTGATGTATAAAAGAAAATATAGGTGTTATAAATAAGCATTTATAAATACAATCAAAAATATTAAACAAATTTTTAAAAACTAATATAGCTCTTTATTTTTAAACTTAATTTAGATTCTTTGAAGCTCCATAACTTTTGATCTAGTTAAATTTTCTTATTTTAAAGTGTTTTGTAGGTTTCATTCTCATCATCTTATAATTATATAATTCTATATCTTTATCTATATATATAGATAGATAGATCAAAAGTTTATTGAATTACTGGTTATATAAACAAATTTAAAAAAAACAAACAAAATCTATAAATGTGATAACAAGTTAAGATAAAACGACACGATACAAAAAACAAGAAATAAATGGAGAAGTAAAATAAAACATTGGATTATACGATCCGTTGATATATATATATATAGATCTAAATTTAATTAATAAGACAACAACATTTAGTCCTTATCTTATTTATTTCTGAAGTTATCGTACTTTAAGTTAAAAAAATATTGATATCGTCACAATGTAAATATTCATATGTTTATACCGTTCGTAATTGTAGAATATTTATATACTTAATTAATATACCCTGAAAATTAAATAAATTTTAATATTTAAATAAATAATTGTTTTGATAAAAATTACAAACGAAGGTTTCGCCTTGTCTTTAAGTTTCATTGTATAGCAGTCTACTTCATTATATGGAATAACACACACACATGTAATAACTACCTATACAGGGGTACTACCTATACAGGGGTACTACCTATACAGGGGTACTAACTATACAGGGGTACTACCTATACAGGGGTACTAACTATACAGGGGTACTAACTATACAGGGGTACTACCTATACAGGGGTACTAACTATACAGGGGTACTACCTATACAGGGGTACTAACTATACAGGGGTACTACCTATACAGGGGTACTACCTATACAGGGGTACTACCTATAGTTACGCAATCACTAGAATAACAATTATATATGTTTTGTATACGCAAAGTATACTTTAGTACTGCAATTGCATTCATACTATTTATTGCTATAATATTAAATAATATTATATTAATACTATTGGATTAATACTTATTTGAAATTGATAATTATTTGGTCTCTGATAAAATACTACATTCACTCCCTTATACTTTTAATATACTAGTATATTATATATATATATATATATATATATATATATATATATATATACTACTACTACTATTATAGTATACCTATTGGTATTTACATATATTAATATATTCAATATTACATATAGGTTTATATTTATATATGTATATAATATACTATAGAGACTATATGCATATAGCATGCTATAATAATAATAATAACATCATATTTGGCATAAAGCCTGGGTGAATGAAAAAATATGGATTGTTAAGTCTTTCACCCATTAAGATAATGAGGAGAAAAATTTAAATAAATTAGTGTAATAAATTATATAAAATGAATCAAAATCAAAAAATCAAAATCAAAATTTTTGAAATATATTTTTGAAAATATCGGTTAAAATTCTAAATAAACAAGTATAATAATACAATTTATATTTTCGTATATACTGGCAAAATTCAACTTTTGTAATTCAATACTTGAATAGGTAGTTCCCAAGACTTACCTTTGAAAAAATAATATTATTGTATTCTACTATTGTAAGCATAAATGTGCTAATTATTAAATAAAAATATTAAAGAACTAAAATAATAATATAAAAAACTCCTCAAAATCTATTGGTACAAAATCCTACCATCATTTAATAAAATTACATAAAAGATAACCTTAACAATAAAATAGATACAAATATATATATATATATATATATACAATTAATAGAGTAATGTAGTCTGAGTTATATATATATAAGATTATATTTAAAAATTAATATCGTTAGTTATTTATCATTAGTCATGTAAAAGATAAATAAATATATAGGTATAAACACATAAATTGACACAAACAATATATAGTTATACAGGTAGATAGGTATATAGGTAACAATATATAAACCTATATATATATATATATATATATATATATATATATATAAATGGATATAATAAAAAAACATTAAAATATTAAAATAAAATATATTATAATATAATACAAATAGAATCGCCGACATTTAATTACCAGTGAACTTAGATATAATGAGCGGTAACATCATAGACAGGAGAACGACCGGAAGTTAATGAATGCTGCAGCCCGCATGCGCCTCAATAAAAAGATTAATATCATTACGTAATTGTTTCGACGACGACGATGACGACGACGAGTGTCTATTGACCAAACGTGCGACCATCACATCAAACATGAGAAATAAACTTCGGCTTTAATGTCCACAGTACAGGACACTTTGAAGTTAAATTATTTAATAATTAATTAAATGTTTTCATTATAGAAACATTTATATATTTATATATAATATATATATATATATATATATATATATATATATATATATATATGTAGGGGCTACATTGTAGCCTATATAAATGTTTCTATATAGGCTACATATAAATAGGGGAAAGGGGAAAGTCCCCGATTACTGACCCCCTATCGTATCTCAGTAAATATAAGAGTTATCAAAAAATTATATATACATGAACTTTTAGTAATTTAATGATAAATATGAATAAGTATTTTGTTTAAAAAAATATTTAATACTACAATTGTTATTTGATAAAATGTAATATTCTGTTTTTACTTTTTAAATATTTGAATAATAACTTTTTTTAAATCATTGTAAATACTTTATTAATTAAAATAAAACTTAATTGTGTGCATAATATTGTAGATCAATAAAATGTTTATAACTATTATAAAAATAATTTAATTTGAATAACTATTAACTAATATATCTTAATTATAGCAACCCATGTGATTTTCCTATTACCGACACCCTAAATTACCCTAATACCGACCCCATGTGATATATAATATCCAATCAAAATAGATCCGTATTTTACTTTTAATTAGTTATAACTTGTTTGTGTATCATTGGCATAGATTTAGGATTCATGGTTCAAGTTATTTATATACATATTGATTAATAAATAAATATTAAATAATAATATACACTATTTTAATATAATTACTATAAAGTTTAAATTTAAATTTTATATTACTATTAAAACATAAATTCAATACAAAATAAATTACGTCATGTTATAATTAATTATATTTAGGTATTATTATACCTATGTATATCTACTATTTGTATTGGATATTATAATACTACAATTATTTATAGGGGGTCGGTATTAGGGGAAGGGGGTCGGTATTAGGCACATGTATCCGATTACCGACCCCCCTGTTTATTCTTGTAAATATAATTATATCAAAAATTTAAAATAGCCAAATTATTCATTGCCATAATATTACTCAAATTAAAAAATGTCAAATAAATATATTTAATATTGAATAAGTTATTACAACTAATCGTGTAGGGGTCGGTAATCGGAGACTTTCCCCTATATATATATAACATGTATGACCTAATACATTTATTAATTAATAAAACAAAAAGTAGCACTAGAAGCTAGATTTAATAGATTACTTAGTGGTTATCTCCTATCTGTAGACGTGATCTGTAAAGTTGACTATTCGTTTACCTCATAGATTTATATTTTACAATTTTGTAAACTATAAATCTATGGTTTACCTATACGACGCATACTTCACTGTGTTATATAATACCCAGCTAACAGTAATAGCCTCACATGTTTGCATTATGCTATTATGCTGATATTATTAGAATAGCAGCATAATATACTTTAAATAGCAGCATAATAGAATGACAAATTTATAGCAGCATAATAGACATTTAATAGCTGCATAATAGCACAATGTAAACATTTGAGTCTATTACATATGCTATTATTGTTTGCTGAGGGGGACATGTCCCCCCATCCCCCCTTTTATGACGCCCCTAGTAGCCACTAATGTTAGTAGAGTTAATCTAGGTTATACCAGGTTATAGGTTATACTGGTTATACCTACTATAGTATGTAATATTATATAAATTATAAAATTATTCAATAATGATATTTTAAATAAATTGTTCTAGAAAATGCTTAGTATACTATAGTCCACCTCTACCCATTCGTGATGGTTCAAATCTTCTATTTCAGATTATTTATTATGTATTAATATTATAGTTAATATACTTATATATGAGCATATCGTATATCGCATATCGCATACGTACATATATGTACACAAATTATAATTTTAAAATACTATTTAAAAAGTAGATATAATAGACATATATAATGTGATATAAAGCTCTTTATTTCTCTTAAGAGCTCTTCATTTGTTTCACATTTATATT
This sequence comes from Osedax fenrisi, assembly GCA_964019155.1. NCBI lineage: Eukaryota > Metazoa > Annelida > Polychaeta > Sabellida > Siboglinidae > Osedax > Osedax fenrisi. The sequence continues at coordinate 17,487,632 of OZ025239.1, read as the reverse complement.
ATTGTCCTGAAATATGGAGCAATAATTACATACATAATATTAAACGATTATGTAATATACAAAAAAATACTGTATTTAATAAAAAAATACAATTACATAGGTACACAAAAGAAAAATCACACTTTATAACCAAATAAACAATAAGCATTCAATATTAATATCAGTAAATACTATTATATATTTTACTGTTATGTAATAAATGACTTATATATTAATTATACCTTAAATGATATATTTATTTGCATAGATAATGTAACTACAGTTGTAGTCCTGATTTCTGATTTATCTGAACCATTCATTTGCTAGGCTTACAACACTTTCTGATCTCAGTATAGTTATGGTATTGATTGGTTGTATTATGCCTAGGTTCTATTCATTTAGAACCTAAGTTCATAAGTTAACTTCTGAATCCAGGAAAGTAATCATTGATCTTTCTGTGTTTATAGTGTATTTAAGTAATTATAAATGATTTATATTGAATTACCCAGCAAACAGTAAGAGCAGCATAATAGCAGCATAACAGCATATGCTAGAGCCTCAAATGTTTACATTGTGCTATTATGCTGCTCTTAAATGTATATTATGCTGCTATTAATTTGTCACGCTATTATGTGGCTGTTATGCTGCTATTATGCTGCCATTATGCTGCTATTAATTTTAAAAGTATATTATGCTGCTATTATAATAATAGCAGCATAATAGCAGCATAATATACTTTTAAAATTAATAGCAGCATAACAGCAGCATAATAGCATCATAACAGCAGCATAATAGCGTGACAAATTAATAGCAGCATAATATACATTTAAGAGCAGCATAATAGCACAATTGTGCTTATTAATGTAAACATTTGAGGCTCTAGCATATGCTGTTATGCTGCTATTATGCTGCTCTTACTGTTTGCTGGGTATGTAGTATATGGGAAGTGGATAGGCATATTATCGATTGAATATTTTAATATTGAAAATATAGATACACATACAAAATATTTTAAAGATATAACACTCGCGATCTACTTAACTTAATTAAAAGTTAACCGCATCGCTGCTAGCAGTTGTATCAAAATCACTGAAATATATTTAAATTTGACATGATTTTCAAACAATGTTTCAACATTCTATTAAATTACATGAAATATAAATTATGTTTTACTCGACACATATTTATAGAATTTAAAACCAAACTATCCTATAGATTTTTTATATATTAATAATGAACACTTAGTTTTCATGATATAAATTATAATTTAAAATACATATTAGTGCATTTCAAGTTTATAGTTTGATACTAATTTATATTATAAACAACAAATTTATACGAAAATTCAACCTATATAGGTGGTTTTGTTCATGTTTTGTATACAATATGGAATTAAATAATTTTGTGTTTTTCCTTAGAAAAATCTTTGCATAATATAGGTTTTATAGAAACTGGAGTATATTAATTGATATGTAGGAAAAAATAATGAGAGATTATTGCAGTAGTCAATAAATATAGATAGTATTATAAATTAAAAGTTATTATATTCCATTAGTAAGGCTATTTATTTGTAAGCTAAAGGATATTGATGAACAAATATATAGCATTAATTAATTATATAATTAAAAACTTTTAATTTCTCACTTATTTTTATAGTAATTATTAAATTGTTTATTTGACATATAAAACAAAACCTTGCGATTGATATATTTGGGTACTGTTATGTCCATAGATTTATAGTTTACCTAGATTAGAAGTCAGGTGATTTTTCTTCATATAACATACATGGAGACTCGATATATGTGTCCTAAGATGGCCGACCATCACACATAAAGTATTATTTAATCAAATTAAATATTGCAATTATATGAAATGCACTTTATAAGCGTGTATAGAAAAAAAATCAAATGCATTTATAAATCAATATTATTTATTTGAATATTTGTTCTTAAATGTATGTGTCATGTGATGGTCGGCCATCTTAGGACACATAAATCGAGTATCCATGTGTGTTAAAGAATTTGACATTATCGAGATATAGCTAATATAGAAATACAAATATACACAATAAAAACACTTAATGGTATAAAATATATTTATATTTAATTCGCTTTACAAGAACAAAACCTAATATTTATACCAAATTTATCATTTGATATAATTAACATATACCTATTATTATAAAATATATATCAATTACTATCAATGGGAATATGTATACATGATAATAATACAATGTAATAATAAAAGGGAATAAATAATATGAAATGCGTTAATTAATTCTTGGATTGTTTGGTCGACTTTTTCTGTGATAAGTTAATCTTGTCCCCGAGACTCAAAGCCATTCCCTGTAGACAAGCGAGTGATTAGTGATTATGGTCATGCGTTCATACGTGTATACTATAATGTGATGCAAACCTGACTCTTGGCTCTGATTCTGATATGACCGGTAACCACATTGCCGAGCTTCTCGATGCTAAGATTAGCTAAGGCATCTTCTCCGAATATACTCTTAGCGTACAGGTTAGCTGCCATGAAGCCGCAGTCTCCATCCAGAGCCTATCGGGTGTGGGCACTTAGTACAGGTAAGAAGAGAGAGAGTGAGAGAGAGAGAGAGAGAGAGTGAGAGAGAGAGAGAGAGAGAGAGAGAGAGAGAGAGAGAGAGAGAGAGAGAGAGAGAGAGAGAGAGAGAGAGAGAGAGAGAGAGAGAGAGAGAGAGAGAGAGAGAGAGAGAGAGAGAGAGAGAGAGAGAGAGAGAGAGAGAGAGAGAGAGAGAGAGAGAGAGAGAGAGAGAGAGCTTACCTTCTCAGGGGTCAAACATTTCATATTAGTGGATTTGATCAGGTGATCGAGGTATTCGTGAAGACTGTCGATGTTGGTGTTGATGGACACCTAGGGGGTGTGGGGTGAGTGTGGGGTGAGTGTGGGGGTGGGCACAACGGAGATGGGGGGTAAACCTTGTTCTCCCACTCAAACTCGGCCCACATGGATCTGAACTCAGTGTCAGAGCATACACTGGGTACAATGTAGTCCATGATATCGATGTGGATATCGTTGAGAACCACACAATTGCGATCAGAACAAGCTCCCGATATGTCGTAAACTGTGCCGGGTAATGTAATGTAAGACAACAAACGCATGAAGAGGTATAGAACATGTTAATGATTTAAACTGAAGCCACGTGTTGGATATTTGTGAATATTAGCCTGAAGAGTGGCTTCAGCTTGCATGTACCACGAGTGTATCTTATCGCATTCACCATTTTATCTTTTGAATAATAACGTAATATAACACTGGTTGACATGATTTTTGAGGTTTGGGTTTCATAAATATTTTCTAGACAAGTTTTTTGCACTGATTATATATATGTAATTAGTTTTTTTCAGATCAGATCAAGATTTTTTTTTTTCACTTTTAAATTTTCAGACATTTTGAAATATATGTATACATATTACTATTTAATATATTTTACATTATTATATTACTCTATATAATAATTATTTAATTTATATATATAATAATTATACATTAAAATATGCGATTATTTCATCTGCAAGTAGCACATAGTACTGATAATCCAATTCCAATATTACAATACAGCACCTATTTCATTTAATATCTCAAATTTATTATCTCCAAAATCTGTGTTATACCGTCAACATGAAAGTGATGCTTTACCAAGACAGGTTCATTGATATATTGTCATAATGTAAATGGAGTAGTTGAATTAATGGGCATATCCAATGAATCATAATAATAAAGGCTATATATAGACTCATCACATAAAAGTTGAAAAGCTGTATTGTTCTAAAAAACTGTTGTATTTCTTATCCTGGATATTCGATATAATTTGTGAGATAGTCAAGCCTATGCTAATCATTGTACATAAAGTGATTTGTCAGTTAAAGAGCATTTATTTATTTATTTTAGCATGGTTCTTACGAAGCTAAGTCACAATCGCTTACTATAGTACTGCATTATAGTGCAGTCATGTTATATATCCATTAATTATATCCTATTACCTCCATTACACATTAAAATTAGATTTATGAAGAATTTTGTAAAGTATTGGATAAATAGGGCATGATTTCACTCATTTACAACAAATATTTCCATATATCATTGAAACTAAATTAAGGAGGGAATTTATAATGAACCAATAACTAGGGAGTTAATAAGCAACACTATTTATGTATGAGAGATATTGAATAAGAGCTGACTAGAATTAGTCGATTATTAAACATTTTCTCAGTGCACATCATAGATGAACAGAATTTGTAAATATTGTGGAAGACTTGCTTCTATGTTTTAGAGATATCTGAGATCGTATGTCCATAAATATTAATTTTCTCAGTGCACATCTAGATATTTTGACAATGGAAGATAGATACCATAGAAACGTAACTATTAACATTATAGATAATTACAGGAGTCTAAAAAGGGATATACAGACTTAAAATAGATCAAAATCATTAAAATAATCTTTTAATCAATAATTATTATATTATTAACTATGTACATTATTATTTTTAATCATTATATATTAAAATATACCAAATATTATTGAAATAAATTCATTACATTTCCGTTAATTTTCTTTATTTTTCCTATATGTGATATTTTCACAAATTTTCAAAGTTAAATAAAATAAAAACATAATCTGATCTTAAAAAATTAAGTACATATTTTAAATCAGTGTAAAAAATTAGTCTAAATCAGTTAACAGAACCCAGACTTCAGTTAATTTTTTTTTAAATGTTCACCAATATATAAGATTAATTATAATTAATACCAAAATAACTCACCGATATTTCCAAAGATAATTCCATTTTCAGTGGAAGAAACTTTCATGGAAGCCTTGATGTTGGTGAAGTCATGAGGTGCCAAGGTCAAAGGTTGAGGTTTTTCTACGAGTTTGAGGTCACCGAGTATAGCCAACTCTACGGTGAGGTTCTGCAGGGTGTCTGAAGTCTGGTTTACTACCAGAACGTCTAATACTATGTCGTATTGGTTGACGTTCACATAAGTTTCAGCGTATACGGGGTCAGAGAAACCAGTCAATTGAGTTACCTAGAGAACACAATCAATATTACAACAATATAATAATTCAATGATTCTAGATAATAAAGCATGAAGTTATAAATAAATAAATAAATATATAAAATTTAAATCTAAAATATTTTAAATCTTAAAACGTAATATTTGGAACGTAAAAATAGATTAACAATTTATTCTATAGTTAAAAGATGTACAGTGTAATGCATCTATTAGTTGTATACTAACTCTACTTAGTTTGGTGCTGTCAACATTTGATTCTTTACTGGCGTTCACACCCAAAGCTTGTGAAAGTGTTACCTCAAACATATTCTCACCATTTTCCAATTCATTTTTCGACATTAATTGCATGAATTGTATGGGATCGTCCGTTTGAACTTTAACCTCGGGTCTCTCTGGTTTCTAATGAAATATACGCACATTAATATAGACCAGATAACACGTCAATCGATGACAAACCTCTTCTTGTTCGACTTGAGTGGACTCGATCATCATGAATAATGATTCTCTACACTTGTCCATGAAGATCTCTCTGGTAACAGCACACTTGTCAGCTAGGACACGTAGACAGGTGGATATCCTGTCAGCATCGTCGTCGGTGATAGGCTAGTGACGTAGGGTTATGGGGGTGTAGTAAGTGGGGGGGGTAGTAAGTGGGGGTGTAGTAAATGGGGGTGTAGTAAGTGGGGGCGTAATAAGTGGGGGTGTAGTAAGTGGGGGCGTAATAAGTGGGGGCGTAATAAGTGGGGGTGTAGTAAGTGGGGGCGTAATAAGTGGGGGCGTAATAAGTGGGGGTGTAGTAAGTGGGGGTGTAGTAAGGGGGGGGGTGTAGTAAGTGGGGGCGTAGTAAGTGGGGGTGTAGTAAGTGGGGGTGTAGTAAGGGGGGGGTGTAGTAAGTGGGGGCGTAGTAAGTGGGGGTGTAGTAAGTGGGGGCGTAATAAGTGGGGGTGTAGTAAGGGGGGGTGTAGTAAGTGGGGGTGTAGTAAGTGGGGGTGTAGTAAGTGGGGGTGTAGTAAGGGGGGGGGGTGTAGTAAGTGGGGCATAGTAAGTGGGGGTGTAGTAAGGGGGGGTGTAGTATGGGTGGGCGTAGTAAGTGGGGGTGTAGTAAGTGGGGGCGTAGTAAGGGGGGTGTAGTAGCTTACCTTCTCAGGGATGCCCGACTTTCCAAAGTGAAGGATTGAAGCCATTATGAACATTCCTTCAGCGATGAATAACTATAGTGTATTGATATGTGCATGTACTTAACTATAGGTGTATAGTGTAGAGAGTGTATAGAGTATAGTTTAGAGAGTAACTAACATTCTGATGTTTCTTATTAGAATTTAATTCAATGAATCTTAAACATAATTTAACAATGGAAGTTGAGAGACATGCGCCGATGAAGAAATCTCCTTCGTACATAAACTTCCTTATTGGTGGCCTGGAATTCATTCAATTTACATTACAAGTACACAAATTACATTTCAATTAAAATCATAAATATAAATAATTATAGGTACATAGTTAATAATAATAATAAATTTTGAGTTGGCTGAAAGCCCAGATGAATGAGTTAAAGCTGAACGAGTTATTTACCTATTTAGCAGATTAAGAGAAGTAAAATTTCATATAAAAAATAAAAAATTTAAATAGATATAATACATATTTAGATTATTCGCTCAAACCTCTCGAGAATATCTTTCTCAAGAACGCCCCCTACTCCTGCAGTGGTGAAAGCACTCTGAGTGGCATAGGTACCATCAGATGTGACCAAACGAGAATTTGCAGCAGTTTGAGCAACTGTAGAGGTTAATATCATCACTTAACAAATAGAAATAGCTAAGGGAGAGGGAAGGAGGGGAGAGATAGGGGATAGAGAGTGGAGAGAGGTAGAGAGAAGTGATAAGGAGATAAGGATGATAAGAGGAAGGAGAGGGAGGGATAGAAGATAGAGAGGAGAGAGAGAGAGGTGAGGGATAGAAGAGAGAGAGAGGAGAAAGAGAGACTGGATATTCACCTAGTTCAGTGTCTTCTAATTCAAAGTCTCCAGAAGCACGTGCTATTTCATCATCAACAATAGGAAGCTGGTAGTTATGATAAAATTGTTAGAGTAAATAAGATACGATACAGTACGATGTGATTAGTGAATATTCTCAATCAAATATCTTGAAGTCACAAAATATTCTAATGAGATCCAAAAATTATGATATATAGTAATTTTCATGTGATAATGGAAATTATCATTATGATTAATCATCTGTAATATTAAATTAAATAAATAATTAAATTATATATTTGATTCATTGATATTTACTTTAAAATTAAATTATTACGCTAATAATTATTATTAATGATATTGAAAAAACTAATCAATTAATTAATTATAATATAGTATAATATGTTTAAAAGAATATATAAATTAGTATATATATATATATGAATAGACTTCAAATATTTATATTTTATAACGTATATATAATTTAGAAAAGCTGTATTATTTAACAATGAGCCGATGAGATGTAAGGGTGTCAGAGATACATACCTCTCCTAGTCCTTGTCTTATCAAAGTCATCAGAGAATGAATATCTTCAGTGGTAATACAAAACTCACCAAGAATCCAAAGTGCAGCTCTGTATATCCTATCAAAGATAGTAAGTATCGTTTAGTATCGTTTAGCATCAGTTTAGCATCAGTTTAGCATCAGTTTAGCATCAGTTTAGATAGGTGGTAACATCACCATAGTGATACTACTAACTTGATGCAAGTAATGGAAGGGAAAGACTCAAGCAGTTTAGTGATCAAGACACGTCTCAGTTCGGGGAACTTAAGGATTGCCTCTCTGATGAACACGAGCACATCTGAAGCTGCTAGCTCACTGGTGTCACTGAGGAACTCCATCAACTGTAACAGTGGCGGTGGGGGGGGGGGGGTAGTACGAGGTTACATGTAATGAACGAATGAATGAATTTATTTACAGAATATTGGCTATAATAATCGGAGGGATACCCAGAAGCTATGTTTAGCTTATACTTAGGATACCCTTAATAAAATAATAATAATAATAATAAAAAATAAATAATAGTACCGCTCCCTTCTTATCACTATAACTAGATAGACTATAACTAGATAGACTATACAAGCTAACCACAGGGATAATGTTGACTGCGATGTCGGGGAATCTCAAGCTACACTGATGAAGAGTTCTCACCAGAAGCTGACGATACTTGGCTCCTTCCTCTTTCTCCACTACGCTGGCGGTTTTCACAACTTCTTTCTTCAGCACCAGAACCATCTGATTAGACGTTACGGAGGTAGGGTTAGCGGGGTGGGATGGGAGTGGGGGGCATGTCACATAATGCCAACCATTATATGTATATAGATAGCAAAAATGGGTCTATACAAAACTAGGTGCATAATTCTATTCATTGAATTCACATGATTCTATAGCAAATAATATTTATAAAATATATTATATTACATATATATATATATATATATACGCATACAAATTACCATTTTTTAATAAATGGTATTTCTATAGAAATTGTAATTTTTTCAATTATACACAACTATTTAGACAATATTTTCTTATAGGATTATTTATATATATGTTGTTTATATAATGCCATACAAATTAGTATAATATATATAATAGTTGTTGTGATATCTACATTTATACACACATAGGCTAACCTCATCGATGTTACGCGATGTTACTAAGCTCAGGGCGAGGTTTAGTGTTTTACGTCTGACGTCTAGATCGGGTGAGGAGAGAACACGCAATATATCCATGACCAACTCCTGTGCAATGTTCAGACACATATGTGTGAGCGCGTGAATCACAAGTGTGTGCGCGTGTGTGTGTGTGTGTACAAACCTGTAGGATTTTCTCATGACTAGGAATGTCTTTCAAACCCACCAAACGATCCAATACAATCAGTTTGATGTTGTTGTCAGATTCTTTAATGATCAGTTCTATGTAACAAGAAGCAGCTGCCTGTAGTATATAGCACAATAATCAACACACATATATTAATAAGGAGTTTATAATTTCTTTATAGATTTAATATTTAGATAATACACATAATATAATCGAAAAAATAGTTCTAAAGATCTAATTCTACAAGATATATTTAATGATTTTTAAATAGATCCTATTTATAATAATCAGTTACTTATATAAGGGTGTTTTACATAAACAACTCATCAAAGATAATAATGGATCAAAAGTATATTCAGTGTGAAATAGCAAAATACGCGGCTAATATTTATAGAAATGTTTCTATAAATAGTGATATGAGTGATAATATTATTGTAAATAAATATATATTTAAATATTAAATATTCATATATAAATATATAACAAAACATTATAGTAATTACCATACTATTATTATATTTCGTAAATATTGTAAAAAAAAACTACCCATAATTATTTTTTTTTTAATTTGTTCACAATTAATTATTTATTATAATAGTCAATGATATGTGCATAATAAGCACATAAGGTACCCTACCTTGATAGCTGTGGGTGCACTACTAAGGGTGGCCAGGGTCCTCGCAGCCTCATATCTGACCGCAGCAGAGTTAGAGTTCAACAGGGCGTAGATACATCTGATGAAGCGTGACCTCTCACTGGGGTTAGTGTGGCACACCTATCAGGGGTACATAGGGTTAGATGAAGTGTTATAGGTGGCGCTAGTATACCTTGTAGATCAGCTCGACGATCACCAGTTGTAGGATATCACCGAAGGTATTGACTTGATGTACGCAATCGCTGAGGTAGGACAGAGCACGTTCCTAGGGTTAGGGGGTATACATAGGGTTAAGGGGTATACATAGGGTTAGGGGGTATATATATAGGATTAGGGGGGTATACATAGGGTTAGGAGGTATATATAGGGTTATGGGGATATATATAGGGTTAGGGGGTATATATAGGGGGATAGGACATGGAGGGTATATAGGGCTATGGGGCGTACGGTACCTGATCAGCATGTATCAACATGATGAATGCATTACGTCTACAGCTGGCGTCTTGTTCGGTGTCGAGGAAGTTAGCAATCAGCTCCGGCCCATCGGGTATCAAGAACTCAAAGTTTCTGTGTGACACACGGGTGGGTTAGATATATACGTGTGGGGTGTTAGTGGGGGGAGGGGTGGGGGGTACATACACTATAGTACTGTAAATGTAGACGATAATGTGAAACTTATTATCATAATGATGTATAGTATTATTATAAATAGAAAAACTAAAGTTAAATGGAGGGCATTGTAACAACATCTTAGCTTTAATAAAGATGACGTAATGATGTGAGAACAAAGGGAGATGATGAAATGTAGGTATAGAGGGAGAGAGAGAGAGAAGGAAAGAGAGGTATAGGGAGAGAGTAACCTGTATATAGTGTAAATAGCCAATACTGCATTACGCCTAACGTACGAATGTCTATGTTCGAGACAAGAACGAATGGAGGGCATCAAAGGTTCGAGCAGTTCAGATTCTGAGACGTATTGGAATGAGATATGTTATATGTTATCATGGAATAGTTGTAGTAACCTTTTAGTTTGCAGAGGAAACGTAGGGTGGAACCTCTGATAAACTCATTTGGATGTTGAAGATCCTACAATAGGTTTTGTGTGTTATTAAGGCTTTACAAGGTGATTTAGGTTTTCACATATATTTAATAAGAAAAGGTACTCTAGTATAATGCTGGTAACTTATTTATTTAATATAAATAATATGTTAACTAGAGCAGCATGACAAATATAGTTATGATATAAAATAATGTTATATTTTAAATTTCGTACGATAAAAATCAATAGAACTTAGTTTTAAAAATAAAAGATACATATATATTGAATAATTGTGAATATAAAATAAAATATATAAATGGAATAATGTGATAATGATGAAATGAGTGTATTAGTAAGTGTAACTAATAAGGTACAATAACAGACTTATTAATATTCCTAATAGTGTGCACATAACACTTAGGAAAACTAATAAATCATTATAAATATTAGAATTATATCATTAATTTACTTACTGAAATTTTCATTTAATTTGATCATTTGAATGAAATATGAATATTTAAACTTTCCTAAATAATTATTCTAAGTAAATTTATTGATTTACAATAAAATTAATTGTGAACAAAAATTTATTTTTTATACAATATATTTTATAAATGTCAAATCTATTTATAGACAAAGTGACAATATCAGTGGCATTGATATATAATGAATATGATTACCTTTCTGTATGCATCACACACTAATATCATCTCTTGTAACATCTTTCCATCGGGGTTATATTTTGGCACAACTTCCCAAAAGATAAGTAGCATCTTCTTTATGGTATGGTCGTGGGAAGGCATTACAAACCTGACATTGATATTGTTAGTATTATATGCGTGGATATATATATAATCAAATAAAATATGTATTCGATTTATTAATATCAATATTATAATAAAAATAAAAATGTCTAAGAAAATTAAAAAAAGTTCGTTAATAATTAAATTATACTACAAAATTTAATTATAAGTAATAATTATAATAAATATAAATTTATATATATATATATATATATATATATATATTTATTATTCTTTTTATAATGAACATAATTTAGAATATAAAGTAATTCACTATAATTACGATATTAGTTTATTTTTTTGCAATTTTAAAATTAAAGATTACGAAATTTTATTCTTGTCGAACTTTTCGAAACATTCTACTAGTTAGTAATATTCAGCAATGTAGTGGTATTCAGATAATGTAGTGGTATTTAACATCACTACTAGGCGTTATTGTATACTGAAACCAGTAGAATGAACGTTATAGTCACTGAGATTACCTGATGACTGTCATAAGAAGACCTTGGATCTTTTCTCCTGCGAGCATCATCGTTATGACCTTCTTCAATGCTTCGACCTTCACTTTGATGTCATTGCTCTCTAATGTCAAATATATATATATTAAGCGACAACAAGAGAAAATATTTAAATCTTAAAATAATATCTTAAATTGACTATTTTTTGACTTAAATTCATATCTTGAATTAGCTATTTAGCAGGAAAAAGATATTGATATCTATTATTCCATTATAAACAAAAATTGTTAATAAAATATATTATATTTATTATTTATATATATATATTTATAGAATTTGTAAATATTCTTTAAAATTATAAATTAATTAATATATACGTGTTTATGTTATCAAATTAATATAGTGAAATAGTTAATTCAGTTAAGTATAAGTAATGTCCGGATCATCGCTATAAATTATGGTGCTTCGTCGAAAATCGAGATATCGCGCTAGAATAATTCTGAAATTAGATTAGTTTACGCTACGTATCGTGTACAAATCGAGTACGCCTATTATCAGCGGCTACCGACCTAGATCCTGTTTGATTTGCATCTCGTTGGGGGGATCCGTTTCGGCGGGCATGTTGATCAGCGTATAGCATGGTTGTTCGCCTGTACTCATCTCTACGGGTATGGTGTCGACTTTTTCACGATACCTACCTGCGTACGGTGGATAGATGGATAGATAACAATGTATATAGGTATTTACATATACTATATATATATATACTATATAGGTAGATATATATATATAGGTAGATGGTTGATCATTTATTAGTTAGTAAATATATAATCGAAAGTTTAAATTTAAATATTTGCCAACGAAAACGTACGCTATTGAAATAAAGTTTATGTTATAAACAAAGAATACGAAATTGAAACTAGATTATTATGAAAAAATAGATTGTACGATTTATTTACAAAACACTTCCGTAATATATACAGTAACTATTATTGGAAGTGTTATCAGCGATGGTGTTTAAATAATAATACAAATTTATTAGAAAATACTATAAATTTTGTTCTTCTCTTTCTTGATTTTGTTACATTATATTTGTATTGTTCTCTCAGAAATAATATCGAAGGTTACACCGACCTTAAAAAGTTTCACAATGATATTGAATATTTACTATTGTTATTGCCTATTAGAATATATTGATTTGTATAAGTTCTACATTCGAACAGTCTATAATTAACTTATAAATCACGATGGTGGTGGTGATCGTGTGTGAACGTGGTTATTAAGTGATGGTATGTGAGATGTATTATAACTTGCAATATACATTAAGGAGAAGTGTGTCTACAATGTAGACTCTACATGTAAAAGATAGTGAAAATGGCAATTTTTTAAAGGTTATACATTTTTTTATTTACGATTATATTTATATAATTTTGATGTCGTATCAATAATAATTAGTTCCATAATGTAACTTACATTATATTTATTATTGATAATTTTATAGAAATATATACACTACAAATTAATCAACGTAAATATAATGTGACTAAATATTATTGATATAAGTACAGCACAATTATAAAAAAATAATCGTAAATAGTTTATAACCTTTAAAAAAAAGCCATTTTCCCTATTTTGTACATGAACGTCACTCGTACCCTTAATTTTTAAAACGACTATTGAATATAGACGAATATTGAATAAGTAGATACAATTTAAAATTATCGGGCAATAATAATAAATACAATATATTTTTAAATATGGTCATAAATTTTGTATTTCTGATATCTGTAGGCAGTACATCGTAGCAATGTGTAACAAGTTTTCATGTGGGGGGCTGATCAGATTAATACGCATTTGTACATTGATATATTATGATTATTATTAAGTAATAGTTGTAACAAATTTGTAGAGAAAGTTTCGCACATCGAATGACTAATCGTATATTGTAATATTATCAATGATTTCTGTTATGTTCCCTAAATATATTGCATTAAATTTATTAGAAATTTAAATACATTTTAAATATATAAATTATATTTAATTTTAATAATATATACAAATAGGATATGCAATACAATTTATAATAAACTTGTATTTCTAATATATATTATTTATATCTTTTAACGAGCATATAAATAAATTATTAAAAAACATAATTTTAGGTATTTGAAAATATAAATGTTAAATATATCATTAAAAAACGTTGGCAGGTAAGTTTCACCAATCTGTTTAGATGAAAGATAATTGTAGATATTGAGTAGAAGACACAGTATTATTTAATAAATGTATTAACAATAATTTAAAAAACACACAGTTTCTACTCATCTTTATTTTGTGTATACAAAAAATATATACATTTTAACATTGATGAAAACAATTTATTTTGATTTTTTTTAAATGTTTAAAAATTTTAATTGTTTGATCTTGAGTAGCAACATTTATTTATTACGTATTATATAACAATATTATATTTAAAATATATATATATATATATATATATATATATAGTTTATGTTACTATCGGTACATGGTTAAAAGCTCTGCGATTGATACGCGATTTGAACTCCCGCAAAATTTTTTATTCGAATTAGTGAATTTACAATAGCGTATGTTTGTTTGTACAAACATTAATATTTTTAGTTTTAGTTATTTTCACTTGTTTGGTTTGGTTTGGTTTGGTTGGGTTTATTTTTGATAATTCTAGTTTTTTTAGCTGCATTACATCCTGAGTGAGCCTATAAAACATATATATATATATATATATGTTAATGATAAACCTCGGCTTGTATTATAGTCTATAAATAGACATCTGTTAATTATAATAGCCAATCATACGCTATTGTAAAATCACTAATTCGAATAAACAAGTATGCGGGCGTTCAAATCGCGCATCAATCGGGAAGATCTTAACAATAATCCTTACTATCAACATACTTCAAATTAAATGATTTATATCATTCATATACGTTTTAAAGGATATTAATTTGTAAATTGACTTACTTAGTATTAACCATAAGTGTATGTAATTTATAATGTATAGTTTTTAATTAGTTTTTTATAAATAGTTCAGTAATAACTTATTACTTATTACTAATAAGTTATTACTGATAACTCAGAAAAATGTACATGAATAATGTCAATTTCAAAATCGAGCTAAACTTTATCCAAGCAAAAGTTTGGAAGGATGTCGATAGTACACTTGTTCGCATAATCCATATATTTAATATAATACACTCTTATAATAAGTATTAATACTTAAATTATGTTATTTACATTATTATAATGATTATAATAATCAATAGTATAAGCTAATTTCTATATAGATTTCATAATTTGTAGTCTGATAAATATACGATTATTGATCATTAAATGTGTATTATATTATGATACAAATAGTATATGTAATATATAGTAAAGTAATCATAACATATAATAATTATGTATAATTTCAATATTTGCAATTATATATTTTCAAAATAATTTTGTTATTATATATATTTTAAATTTATAAAAATTATGATTTAAGTTAATCTTAATGGATGAATTTATTTATTATTAATATTATAGAATAATATATACTTAATTATAGTGCAAATATTAATATTTAATCATAAAAAAACACGAAAATTAATGTTTACAAAAATGTTTAAAAATATTACTTGATAATCAAGTTGATTTAACCGATCAACGGATTAGTCGTCAGAAAATGATATAATCGTAGTTATTTCAAACGCTATTTTAGTCTAAATAATAATTATTTAATCTATATTTAATTTATAGTTTCCAACTAACTATTTTATCCCAAAATATTAGTTATATAAGTAAAAACAATTTAGTTTATTGACAATTTACGTGGCGTGAAGGAAGTATAATTTAGGGTTAAAGTTTATTTATAGAGAAAAACTGAATATAATTCCACTATAAAAATTGCCATTTAGTAGTTTGATTAGTAATCAAAACATATTGATATAAGTTATATTTGTATCCGAATTGGTATATCATATAAGGATATAAGTTGTATGATATAACCAATACATGTATGTTGCTCATTATCTAAGTAAAATAAAATTATCTAAAATAAGAATATAAATGTAACTGATTTTATATAAATATATATATATATATATATATATATATAAATCATATATATTATAACTATTATAGTTATATAATAGGTATACCTATATAATATAACGCTTATTTTGTTATTATATAATATTTATATAAACCTATTTGTTATTTTATATATATAATATTCCGATACTAGTATATATAATTATAGGTATTTAATATTATAAATATTATAGGTGTCACATATAGGTGATATATATTAAGAGATATTAAGAGACCCAGCTAACAGTAAGAGCAGCATAATAGGTGTCACATATAGGTGATATATATTAAGAGATATTAAGAGACCCAGCTAACAGTAAGAGCAGCATAATAGCAGCATAACAGCATATGCTAGAGCTTCAAATGTTTACATTGTGCTATTATGCTGCTATAATATGTCTATTATGCTGCTATTAAGAGACCCAGCTAACAGTAAGAGCAGCATAATAGCAGCATAACAGCATATGCTAGAGCGTCAAATGTTTACATTGTGCTATTATGCTGCTATAATATGTCTATTATGCTGTTATTATGCCACTATTATTTTGTCATGCTATTATGCTGCTGTTATGCTGCTATTATGCTGCCATTATGCTAATATTATGCTGCTATTAATTTTAAAAGTATATTATGCTGCTATAATAATAGCAGCATAATATACTTTTTAAATTATTTAAAATTATTGCCATTATGCTAATATTATGCTGCTATTATTATAATAATTATAATAATTATTATAATAGTAGCATAATAGCAGCATAATATACTTTTAAAATTAATAGCAACATAATAGCATGACAAATTAATAGCAGCATAATAGACATTTAATAGAAGCATAATAGCACAATGTAAACATTTGAGGCTATAGTATATGCTGTTATTCTGCTATTATGCTGCTCTTACTGTTTGCTGGGGAGAGAGATTAATAGGAGAAGGCGAAATAGTTTTATTAAGAGGTGTTCCAAATTTGTCCTATAGGACATTTACTATAGTAAATAAAATTACAAATAAATATATTTTAATATGATATGATTTAGTGTTCATAGTAACCTATTATATATAGAAACATAACCTTGTTGTAAGTTAATTAATAATATAGGTTAATTAATAATAAATATAAGTTAATTAATAATAATATAACCTATCTGTATAATGTAATACCATGTCCTAATATAACCCATATACAGAGCTGGGCACGATACTCGAAAAATGTATAATAGATACAATTACAATTACACACTTTTTTCTTATAATAGATACTACTACAATTACTTTGAAATACATAGTAGATAAAATTACAAATACATAATTTTCTTAGTAGATACAAATACATTATAATTATATACAAATTGTATAATACAATGTATATAGTACATAGATATAGATTATATTTATATATATATATATATATATATATATATATATATATATAATATAGGTTATGTTCCTATATATAATAGGTTACTATGAACACTAAATCATATAATATTAAAATATATTTATTTGTAATTTTATTTACTAGGACAAATTTGGAACACCTCTGAATAAAACTATTTCGCCTTCTCCTATTAATCTCTCTCCCCAGCAAACAGTAAGAGCAGCATAATAACATCATAACAGCATATGCTAGAGCCTCAAATATTTACATTGTGCTATTATGCTGCTATTAAATGTCTATTTTATATCATATAATATATATATATATATATATATATATATATATATATTCATCGATGTCGATTTGAAAGTACATATCAAGGTACATTAAGGGGGTATCCGACTCCAAGTATTTTAATTTTAAAACGATTTTCTATAAAGTTAACTACAATTTTACTGGGAAACTCCCTACTTTCCAGCAACTTGACTGAAATATAATAACTTTATAGGGTATCCCATTACAACTTGATAGAAAATGGTTTTAAAGTTACAATATTTCCGGCAAGTTGCCGGAATTTCTTGTAGTGGGATCCCCTTTATACAGAAATAATGTCCGGAAATGTTTTTATAGAAAGTGATTTTCTAGCAATTTGTAGTGGGGTACCCCCTTTAAAGTTACTATTTTTCCGGAAAGTTGCCGGAAAGTAAGAGGGTAACCCAATCAAATTGTAGTTAACTTGCTAGAAAATAACTTTCTAACTAATATTTCAGGACATTATTTCCGGAAATACTGGTAGTGGGATACCCCCTTTAAAATGACATATTAAATATTTACACCTTATAACGTGTTCTTCAATAGATGATATAGAATACATTTGTTGACATTTATTGACATGTAATGATGCCCACGATAAATCTGTTTGTGTACCAGCATTTATTTCATCTGAAATTATACTATGAGCCATTACATACTATAGAGAAATATACATGATTACAATATACTATTTTTCAACTAAAAATAATCAGCGATCTTTAAAGGTGCGTTCACACTTACTTTCGAATGTTCAACATGAATATAGTAAATTATCAAATATACAAAAAATTAATTATTAATATATTATTATTTATTATTATTTAGAATTATCATATTTATTAAAATGATTTTATATTTCTATATAATATATAATTTTGAATTATAAATCAATTATTATATAAAATATATTATCAAAATAATGTCTTTTGTTTTTGTTTTTGTTTTCAATAAATGTATATAATGGTTTTTGAGAATAAATCACTATAATTGATACATCATAATTTTTAACAATGAATTAATTTCAATATTTACAAAAAATATATATATAATGTATATATATTAAAATTAATTTATAATATGATATTAAAAAATATTGATTTAAAATACATATAATATCCAAATGATATATTATTTAATAAAATGTATCTGTTTAAATAATTGTCTTAGTAGATACGTATCGTAGATAGTATCTACTAGATACTATTTATGACTAATAGATACGATTACAAATACTTTTGTAATTTTTATAATAGATACAAATACAAATGTATCTACGATACTAATTTTTTACCTTAATAGATACTGTATCGGCGATACTGCCCAGCTCTGCCCATATAATATATCCTACCTTATAATGTTTACAACAATTAATTAAATAGTATTTATTTTAAAAATTTCGAATTCCGTAGAAATCTGTAGTCTAAATAAAATATTAAATATTAATAGAGAGAAAAAAGAAGGTAAGCGAAAATAAGAAAAAAACGAATGTTAATGATACTACTAAACAAACAAAAATAAATTCTAAAATTAGGAATATGAGATAGGCTATTGAATAAGTCGGCGTAGTATTTTTATACAAAATACTATAGTTGTAGTTATGGAACGTATGAAATATGTAGTACGTCAATAGATGGTTTATTACGGGACAGTAATTTCTCATAATATGGTGTTAATTAAATGAAGATGGCATTTGTTAAGGAAAAGACGACAAGTAGAATTATCTAGGCGTTATATATATTATATGATATTCAACATATGGTGGTAGAATTCGCATCCTCTTCGAATCCATCATTAGAGTCAACTCTTCACTTATCTTCATCACACAACCATAATTAAATATACTCTAAGGTATAATGCTTCACTTACACTGTAGGACCTATAATGTAGGTCTTACAATGCTTCCCAAGTTTCTCACGTTCTAAAACATACAATTTCTCAATTTTCTAACCGACCGTCGTTATAATAGGTCGTCATTTCGTTAATAATTATATTCCTGTAGTTATCTTCCAATATTTTATTGGTGATTTTTACATACCAATACATGCTATAGTATGCTAATGATTAATTGATTACACATTACATAACGAATGAATCGAATGGAAAGTAAGATAGCAGTGTTAAATACATGGGCTTTTTGACGATGAGAGTATAACTTGATGTCAAAGTATATATAGCTATAGGTGTAGCTACATAGGTATATATATATGCTTACTTTTGCTTAATTTCGAGAATGATCTTCATTGTCTACTCGAGCATCAGTATGAGTCAACTAGATATCTCTATCGAGCATGCTGGTTCTTATCTCTTGCTTCTCTAGGAGACCAGTGTCCTTTTTTAACACATCAATATAGTTCAATCGTCGGCGACCTCTGTTAGCGTTGCCTTGTGTTCCGGATGCCGTATACAGTGACCAGCCATTCTCATCCTTCTGGATTTTATTTTGGATGAAACAAGAGGTAGTTTACCATACACATTTTAATTTGTGGAGTGTTCTTGCCAAGATATATTTAGGGCTTTAATAAGCATTCGCGTGTATGTGCCATCCAGTGATTTCTGCTGTTGAACTGTCAGTGTCCATGACTCAGATACATAGGTTAGTACACTTTCTATGGTTGCTACAAAGAGTATTATTGTAATTGGTAAGTTTAACTTAGACTTCCATATAACGTGCATGCTATGTATGTGCTAGATGTCAATGAGCCTTTCTCACTTTAATGTCCTTATCTGACGAATTTATCCAATAACCAAGGTATTTGAAGTATTTTTCGACTTGTAATGTTTGACCATCAGCTGACTATTGATTCAGGTGTGTAAAAGACCATTACTTTGGTCTTTTTAGTATTCAGATGTAGTCCTACTTTTTTTGTGCATTCAGACTCTACCCTTAGAAGTAACTCCCTGGCTTGACTTACAGTGTTAGATAATAAGGCTATATCATCAGCAAAATCTAAATATGTTAAAACAGTTGGATGCAATCTTCAACTTCTGCGAGGGACAATAGTAAATCCTAATTCCTCTTCATGTCCGTTGATTGCTTTTCTTACTGCATAATCTAGTACAATACATAGATAAGGTGATAAAGTATCCCCTTGTAGAACTCCTGCTACAATGTCGAACTCTTCGGATACACCATCTGGTGAGTATACTTTGGTTATAGTATTAGCATAATTCCTATTTATTGCATCGACAAGCTTAAGCTTAAGATAATTATCAGATATTCTATATGATCTAAGTACTTAGCCATCTTGCCTCTATGTATAGAGTCAAATGTCTTCTTGAAGTCAATAAATGTAAAGATAGCTGGTCAATTCTTATCCTTAATCCCTCCAGAATCCTTCTTATTGCTAGTATCTGGCCGACTGTTGTTCTCTTCTGTCTGAATCCATTTTGACTGGGTCTAAGTAGAGGATCTAATACCGGACGTATTCGATTGAGTATCATACAATTGTAAGTTTTGGCCATTATAGAGGTAAGGCTAATTCCACGGTAGTTGTCAGATTTGGTTAGATCTCCCGATTTAGGTAGAGGTACTATGTTAGAAATGTTCCATAGGTCAGACTGTTCACTGTTTATATATGACTTGTTTATGATATCAAGCACAATTTCATCAATTGGAACATATCTGATTACTTCTGGCATTATACCATCTTCCCAAGCGCTTTTTCCACATTTTATTTATATTTTCGCTCTCTTATATTCATCAAGTGTAAATATGTCATCTTTTATATGTAAGTTTTCAAAAACTGGAGGTATTTCTTCGTTTTCATCTGTCACTTCAGGTGAGTTCACTAGAAGTTTTCTCAAGTGTTCATACCATATAACAACTCTATCCTCTGCATTATTATCATTTAACTGTGATGACTAGGTGACTTTCCTGCCAGATATTTCATTGATCAAGTTCCAACTTTCTAGATATCTCATACGCAGATCAGCTTGCTCAATTATAATAACTTTCTTTTACAACTATTCGTCATTAATTACTTTATACATTAGGAACATCTCTATTTTCTTTTGTTTGTATATAGTTCGATTACCTTGACATTTTTTCTTAACAAGTTCTTTATGTGCGGAAGTTATGGATTCCCGAGCATTAATAATTCGTGGATCTTGAGAATTCAATTTCATTTTTAGTTTGGAACTTTCCTCATGCATCCTACCGCTGTCATATTAATTGCTTCCACCAACCGTTCATACATTTCTGATATTGTTTCTTCATCTAGTCCCTGGATGTTAAACTTATTCCGTACTTCAACTGCATACCTCTCTTGTAGTGTATCTTGGTCCCTTAGATCTCTCCAAACATACTTGGGTTTAAGCTTCGCAATCTGCTTTGATGCTCTGAGACTTAGTGTCACATTCGCTACTACGATTCTGTGGTCTGATCTCAAAGATATGAAAGTGTTATATGCTTCGCAGTTTCTTATCCTTTCTTTAAATTTCTTTCTCACCAATATATAGTCAAGTTGGTGTTTCGTCATGTATGGTGACATCCAGGTCCATAACTTTCCTATTTTATTTCTAAATTGTGAGTTAGCTGCTAGTAGCTGGTATTCTTCCATCAACTCTATGAGCCGACTTCCATTATTATTTATTGATGTGTTGTGAGTGTATTGTACATCTTCTGGTCCAATCCTTGCATTCATATCACTTAATATGATCAAGAAGTTGTGGGATGGTACTTGTTCAATAGTTCAACCTTATCAACTTCTCTGATAGCCAGAGTCTTGAGAGTGTACATTGAAAGTTGCTATTTTTATATATTTTTCTACACTGTAATAGTTTCGCCATAGCATCTCGGCACGTCTCAATCTCACCCCTCCCCGTAGGGTTTAAAGGTGCGACGACATGAACTCCTTGTGGATGTGCGTTGTTTGCGTTAGCTGGTCTCCTGCGGACTCCCACCGTTGGAAGTATAGGATTTGTTGTTGTTGTTGTGTTCATATTTGTGCTATTCATTGCTAATGGGTACAGGTGCATCCTAACGCGGGTCGCAACTCCTATCGTCAAGTTTATGGTGAGTTTTCCTTCTCATTCATCAGAAATCATTTATGATCTTTTCACGTAACCCTGATCGGGTGGCTAACAGGTAACATGCCTTGCCAAAGGGCACCCTGGATATTGTCCAGCACTGCTTATTGGTTATTCGCAGCTAACCACTAATATCTAGTGGTCTTTCCCCTATCCGCAACCTGGGGAGCCGGTGGATGGGAGTTGTCATCACCAGACACCACTATATGTATATACTTTGACATCAAGTTATACTCTCATCGTCAAACAGCCCATGTATTTAACCTGGGTATACATATATACGATATATATATATATATATATATATATAGGATATCTATCTATCTATATATATATATATATATATATATATATATATATATATATATATATATATATATATAGACATATACCTACCTATCAGTGTTTTTTTTATAATTAGGGAATAAGAATTATGAATAATGTGACATGTATGAAGTATGGATTAGGGATTGGTGATATACGATTAGAAAGCTGGGGTCAATGGCATCAATTGATATCGTATGATACATCAAATTAATAAATAGCCAATCATTACCATGACGTATGCATAGGTAAAGTAGATTCGGCGTATTTATAACTCAATAATTAAATATTGAAAAGACACACAACAATATTGAAAGGTGGAGTATAATATAATTATATCGAAGATTTAAAGCAATTCTTTAGAAAAATCTTTGATTGTATTATGTCGTTCGTGTGGACAAAAATGTTTATGATTGATTGGTATGATGTCTATGATAGGCTACCTACCTATCCACTCGCTCCCAAAGGTTTATATTACACCATTATCTATGAAAAGAATACATGCTTGTTCTGGTGTACCTCATGGTTCGGTCATTGGCCATTATTATTTTACTATATATTAATGACCTTCAATTTATATTTGGACCTCTAATTAACTGTTAATTATTTACAGATGGTGTTAATATATTTATTTCATATTCACAAATGAGTAATAATGAATA
Source organism: Osedax fenrisi (assembly GCA_964019155.1). NCBI lineage: Eukaryota > Metazoa > Annelida > Polychaeta > Sabellida > Siboglinidae > Osedax > Osedax fenrisi. The sequence continues at coordinate 17,463,967 of OZ025239.1, read as the reverse complement.
AATAAACGCATGGGTGTTTATTTAGACAAAAAAATAACGTTAGACGTTCTCTATAGATATAATATATTGTGTAAAAAAAAATATAAAATACACAACAAAATATAAATCAGTTGAGAATAATAAAATTATTTTTTATGAATTAATAACAATAAATTAGATTTAAAATACGAATAATTGACATTAGTTCTAATTAATAATACTTTAGTTATCATTTATTCATCTACCTATTTACAATGTAACCTGTGTATTCATAATTGACAATTGTTCGAGTTATATATCAACCTATATGGTATGTACGTAACATTGAACTCAGCAATGCAAATAGGATGTTAACAAAGAATTCTTTGAATCATTTTTATACATTAAATAATATTTACATCGATAATTGAATAGAATTTAAAGATCGTGGCATTATGTATAATAATAAGCTAAAATGTAATTATTACGTGAATAATGTGTTTGCTAATCTCTAACTATATATAATATTACATTTAGATGATTTAAATTCATAATATATATATATATATATATAATATATAATCTATATCCAGTAATCACGTTAAATGTGTTACTGATTGTAATATCAAGCTTGATATAGACCTCATATAACCTGTATAGGAGGTAGTGGTAATATATGTTAGACCACTATTAGAATATAATTCATCTATTTGGAATTTTAGTTTATATTTTATTGGTCTGAATTCAAGACCTATTGAATAAGTTCAGGAAATGTTCACTAAACGCTTATTGTATGCATGTAATCTAAATGTTCTACATTATAATGTCAACTTAACTTGTCTTGAACTACCACCACTTTCTCAGATTAATAATTAACATAGTATTTAAGTAGGTCAGAGTGCTCTAATACCGACCTGCACGTAATATAGAAGACGTAGTAGAGATCTCCTAAAATATAATTCCAATCAAAAAATCATTAATGTATGAAATGTTAATCAATATAATTATAATTCATATAAGTATAATTTTTTTTAATATCTATATTTTTTTAATTATAAGCCAAAATCTGATTTTTTCGTTACAACTCAAATAACTAAATTTGTGACATTTTTTAATCACAATATCGATTTTCAATCATTTAAAAATGTAGGTATTTTAAATATTTAAAATAAATCTTATAGATCTAATTATATGTTACAATGTGCCGAAAATATTTGTTACAAAGTTATAAACTTTTACCTAAGCAACATACATTTTCACCCTAATTGCACATCATATCGATTCCCCTGTTATCTCAGAGTTAAAAAAACTAAATTAAAATGTCTAATATATGTATATAAAAAAGAAAATCGATTTTTTTGTATTATTTACATCATTTTTTTATATTAATTGATATACAAATTATTTTTACTTATTTGAACAATGCTTACCAATGCGCATATTTCATGTATATATATTTTTTTGATTGGACTTATAGTTTATGAGATACACCAAGTGGCCACATTACCCTCATGGCCCCATTACCCATCTTTCCCCTACATGAATTGTTAGTAATTTAAAGATACATATGAATAAGTATTTTGTTTTTAAAAATATTCAATCCTAGAATTGTTATTTTATAAAATATAATATTATGTTTTTATATTTTAAATATTTGAATAATAACTTTTTTAAATCATTGTAAATACTTTATTAATTAAAAGAAAATGTAATACTGCGTATAATATTGTAGATTAATAAAATGTTTATAACTATTATAAAAATTTGAATAACTATTAACCAATATATCTTAATTATAGCATATGGTTATCCTATTATCGACCCCCTAAATTACCCTAATACCGACCCCATGTGATTTATAATATCCAATCAAAACAGATCCGTATTTTTCTTTAAAATATGTCGTTAGTTGTTTGAGTATCATTGATATATATTTAGGATTCATTATTACAGTTAATTATATATATACTGATTAATAAATAAATATTAAATAATAATATACACTATTTTAATATAATTACTATAAAGTTTAAATTTAAATTTAATATTACTATTAAAACATAAATTCAATACAAAATAAATTGCGTGCATGTTATAATTATTTATATCTATGGATATCTACTATTTTTATTAGATATTATAATACTACAATTATTTATACCACGATTATTTTAGGGGGTCGGTAATAGGGGAAGGGGGTCGGTATTAGGCACATGTATCCGATTACCGACCCCCCTGTTTATTCTTGTAAATATAATTATATCAACAATTTAAAATAGCCAGATTATTCATTGCCATAATATTACCCAAATTACAAATAAATATATTTAATATTGAATACGTTATTACAAAAAATCATTTAGTTCTCGGTAATCGGAGAATTTCCCCTACCTACTTAATACTTATAAATACAATTTGGAAATATTTAATTAAGAAATAATAAAGTTATGGTGATTTATTGTTAGGGTGACGGTATTCGAGTAGTCTCCCCTATACAATCGCAGTCAACATTATAAATGACCCATAGGTTGACATCGATGAGTCACTATTGTATAATACGTACCTACATATGCACTTGGATAATACGTGGCTCCCTTCTCAAATTACGAAAAGAAACCTACCGATCTAACGTCTCCGTGAACTCTTTAAGTAATCCGATAACAAGTGTTAACACGTTTTAACACCCTGAACTTCCACCCTTCCTTTTTAATATTTAAAATTCTTCAAATATAGTATTTACTTATATAATACCTAATAATCTTTAAAAAAACTTGATATTCTCAATAGTGATTAATAGTATTAATTTAGTACCCTTAATAGTGGCAATAGTGTTGTTGTTGAAATGTATACATGATTTACTATTTATTTATTATCTATTACATTTTTTAAAGTTTATTTAATTCTGTTTACTCTATTATGTCATTATTATGGTGTTATCACATATAAGTATATAATAATAATATTTATTAGAAGAATTTAATTTTTTTTTAATTTACAATTATATTTACATTTATATATATATATATATATATATATATATATATAAAAAACCTATGTGTCCTCCTAAAGAGCTTCAAAATAATATATAATATTTTCCGTTGCTGTTGCCCCTCTAGTATACTATCTAACTGATAATTACGTCTCTTAACAGTAATGATAACATTAGGGGTATAATCTGTAGAACTGCCAAACGCTAGTAATCGAGACATATCAGGTTAGATCCATAGATACCGCGGTATACGGCAGTCCTCGTGTTTATCTCGTGTTTATCTCGTGTTTATCTCGTGTTTCTCTCGTGTTTATCGAGAACGTAATTAACGAACGATAAATCAAAACACAAGAACACATTTGTAATATGTTTACATATTTGTGTGTGTGTATTGTCCCGGTCCCTCATAGTTATGTATAACGTGTACAAGTCTACGACTTCTTGACGCTACTCCGTCCGCTATTTATATACGGTATTCAATAAATAAAACCACCTTGTGTTTCCTACTTAGGACTTATTACACTAAGACACTAAGACTTGGGACTTATTACACTAAGACACTAAGACTTGGGACTTATTACACTAAGACACTAAGACTTGGGACTTATTACACTAAGACACTAAGACTTGGGACTTATTACACTAAGACACTAAGACTTGGGACTTATTACACTAAGAAACTAAGACTTGGGACTCATTACACTAAGACACTAAGACTTGGGACTTATTACACTAAGACACTAAGACTTGGGACTTATTACACTAAGACACTAAGACTTGGGACTTATTACACTAAGACACTAAGACTTGGGACTTATTACACTAAGACACTAAGACTTGGGACTTATTACACTAAGACACTAAGACTTAGGACGGCAATCGACGAACAATCGGCTCAAGGCTTACGTTTATTTTGTACGTCCTTCCGTGTATAACTTTATTTTATAATGCATGTTTAAATATATCATTATAATCTATAGATATTATATTTAATATAATATACTATTTCCTCTATATAAAATACGCTATACCATAAAGGACTCTATATTATATCAGGGAATCAAGTATTATTATAATTTAATAATATATACTATTGTAATACTTTTTTTAATATGTACTAAAATGTAAAAATACAAATTAAATGTGTATTTTTTCTAATTTATAATAATAATTTCGTAATTAAATGTAAACAAATTTATATATAATAGGATATAATATATATATATAGGCATATCATATATTATATTTATATAAAACCACAGGCTTAATAATTAAACAAGATAAACATTTTATGAATTGATTTTATTAATTAAATTAGGTATTTAACCTACATTAGATAGGGGGGTTACATACATTAATCACATCCATTGATTATACGTGTACAAAGCTACAAATAATAGACACATATAGTCTATATAATAGCACGGCATTTAATATTGAAATAATAATATAACATCTAGATATATCGTATACAATACGCATATAAATAGTGATTCATCCAATAAATAAATTATATAATTTAATTTACTACACTAGAATATTAATTGGTATATGTATATGCTACTTATCATAAAATAAATGAGTAAATGCATTTATATATAAGTAAATAAAATAAACAATGAATTAATACATATTTACATTGTAAATAATGTACAATAATACTATAATTGGTATAATTAATTGAGGTAGGAATATATATATATATATATATATATATAATAATATAATACACTACATTTAAAATTATAAATATAACCATAAATTGTAATATATATATATATATATATATTTACGGTTAGTATGTATATACAATACTGTATTTACGGAGCGATATTGTTGTCGAGGGGTGTCCGTTGTTCGCTCCTAGCCCGCTTCATCCTCACGTAGTGACCTATCAACGAATCTCGCAGCCGTTCGCGTGCCGCTAGTAATTGCGAACGAGTCAAGCTTTCCCAAGGAGGAGGAGCAGCAGGAGTCTGAACTGGTTCTTCTGCGGGCGTAGCCCTAGCGTCGTCCCTAGCGGGGATAACCCTAATCATTGTCATCTTTAACCCGGTAACGGAGACCACCTCCCATCGGTGTACTACTTGGTGCGTATCTTCAGGTTTATCGTTACGTTCCATTGTTATTAATCGGTAGCGGTTCTAATTAGAGCGACGTAGGGCGAAATAAAAAATTAGCGAATTCGGACGTAAATAAACGTTTCGAAATTAATGCGCCGAGTTACCATAGCAACGTTTTACTTTATAAAAAATATGAATAATTAACGATAGATAAGAATGGAGAATATAGTTATCTGTACGTGTGAACGACAATATGCACGACGTGCCTTTCGAAAGTGCTCAGACCATATGATATAAATAGTATATTAATATATAACTGCGTGATGATAGTATCATCATCATACGTTATCACTTTTATTTATGAATCAAAGTAAAGGTCTCATGAAATATAAGTGTTAGGAATGGAGCCCTACATGAGATGATCTGGTTAACCTAGAGAGATGACCTAGAGAGATGACCTAGTTAACGGATATAGGGTGTTATCGTAACACTGTTATGTAATGTGGGGAATATGCGTTTCTTAGAACAAGTGTGTTCAAGGAAGGGGCGTGGTTTATTGGCGGATATTAATTATGGAGACATGCGAATTATTCGATGACCAAGGAGGGAGTTGGAGAAGTAAATATGACACTAGAAATCTATATATATATATATATATATATATATATATATATATATATATATATATATATATTTATGAATAAATAATTGTGTAGAATAGATCGTTTATTAAGGGGGGTTTTTCACGGTCTTTAGATTCCAATGTAATTAGATAGGCCATTTTTTTTTTGAAAATTCAAAATCTCACGACATAATCAAGATTTTCACATAATTTAAATTGCATAGCATTAAGATATATTTCGTTAATTGTTCTATTGGATTTTTAAATTATTAGTTTTGAAAATATCAGTATTTTAAAAAAGTAAAAAATATATCAAAATGAAATATTTAAAAAAAAAATGTAATTATCAATTATTTATCAACTCTATATCTAATCACAAATATTTTCTATAGCTACAATATACTTATAATACTAAACATACTATGAAAATCTGACTAAGTTTAGTTAATTATTTACTGAGAAATAGCAATTTTTATATAAAAAAACAAATATTCTAAGATAATTGATGTTAAAGATTGACTATGTTATTTATCTGCTTTTTGACTCTTATTATTATTGTAAAAGTTATTTTAGCTAATTCTTACACTTTTCATATAATATTTATATAACTTGTATAATTTGTCATGATTTTTACATAAATTTCATCTATAAAAATGATTGAAAAACATTGTTATAATATATGTAAACAGTCATTTTTGCGCCATTTTTGTATTCATTATTTTATTGGAAATATGTTATACAATTATGTTTTTTATGCTTTATATATCATACATTATACATGTAGTAATCTATTTTCAAAATATATATATTTTTTTAATTTTGTTATTTTAAAGACCGTGAATCCCCTTAAGTGTAATCCACGGCGAGACTGCTAATATTGGATTGGATTGGATATTTTATTTTAACACCAATGGTAAAATAAATAGGGGAAGTCTCCGATTACCGATCCCTAAATGATTATTTGTAATAACTTATTCAATATTAAATATATTTATTTGAAATTTTGTAATTAGGGTAATATTATAGCAATGAATAATGTGGCTATTTTTAATTTTTGATATAATTATATTTACTATTCTATAGAATAAACAGGGGGGTCGGTAATCGGATACATTTACCTAATATTGACCCCCTAAAATAATCGTGATATAAATAATTGTAGTATTATAATATCCAATAAAAATAGTAGATATACATAAATATAATTAATTATAACATTCACGCAATTTATCTTGTATTGAATTTACTTCCCCGACGTTCCCCTGACTCCATTACTCCTCTCCTAAAACAACTACACTGGCTGCCAGTCCCCTATCGTATAAAGTACAAACTCTCCCTAACCATCCACAAAGCTATTCACCACAATTCCCCTGACTACCTTGCCTCCCTCCTACATATACACACACCCATCACTACACTCCAGACCCGTTCCTCCAACACCTTTCTCCTTACCACTCTCCATCTACACAAACTCCACTCTTCCAATATACGATCCTTTGCCCTATCTGCCCCTTACCACTGAAACTCCCTGCCCAATCACCTACGAACAAACACATCAACTCCCTCCTTTAAACGCCACCTTAAGACTTATTATTTCTCCCTTGCCTTCCCTCCCACTCAATAATTCCCTCCCACGGACGGCCGATTGCTCACGCACTGATGCAGTCCATAAACCAAAGTAAAAAGTAAGTCAGTATATATATATATATATGTTTGATGGATGAAAATGTCTATAGAATTGTATACAATTGGATATATCTTGCCCATCTTATATATATATATATATATATATAGCAAGATATATCCAATTGTATACAATTCTATATACATTTTCATCCTAATATATTTAATGGTAAATAATTACACTTGAGAGAGAAGCTTCTCTAAACTTAAACTTATAAATACTTTTCTATGAAATTATCTGATACAATAAATACTTTCAAGTATGAAATATTATCTTTAGAATCAAGGCTAATTAAATTAATACTGAATAAATAATACTGATTTAGAAGAGGAAATCGAGTAAAATAAATATGTAATCATATCATTTTAACTAATTATATCATTTAACCTATATTTATATAATTTTTATTAATTAATTTGTAAATTATAAAATAGTACATTGAATAATTTTAAGTGGGTACCGTAATATCTATTTACACCCATAGCGTGAAGGAGATCCCCCCATATATATTATATGTATCTTAAAGTGGGTCTCCTTCACACGATACATTAAAGATTAAACATATTTTTTACATAATTTGATCACGCATAATAGAATAATAATGCATCATTTATATTAATATATATACCTTGTTACCTTGTGCCCTCGAGTCGTAACCGACCCCTGGCGACGTCCATGACAGTTCCTCTCCATATCACTCTATTTCTGGTTTATGCTAGTATCTTCATGAGGTTGTCGTTGGCTATATATTTTTGCACATTGTTCAGCCACTTTATGTGTGGCCTACCCCTTCGCCGTTGACCATCCATCTTTCCTAGCATCAGCTGTAGCTCCATCGAGTCCGCTCTCACCACGTGTCCGAAGTATGATAAGGCAAGTTTGACAATGTCTGCTTCTAGCGTTCTTTTGGGTTTTATGCCTGCAATGATTTCTATATTTGTCTTCCTATCTATATAGGTCACTCCAAGCAGGTTTCTCCAACACCACATTTCGAAAGCATCGATTTTTGCTCTTTCCTTCTTCTTTAGAGTCCAGGTTTTTGCACCGTATAGAATAATCGGGAAAATAAGTGTCTGTACAATTTTTACTTTAGTGGAGAGTCTTAAATCTCTATCTTTAAAAATGTTCCTCAGACTCCCCATTGCACTTTTTCCCATTGCAATTCTTCTGCGTAATTCCATATCTATTTGTCCGTCACTTGTTATCAAGGCTCCCAGGAACACAAATCTTTCAACTACTTCTATATTTTCGCCATCAACTATTATAGAATCTAGTTCTCCTGTTGCCATCACCTTAGTTTTTTTGACATTTAGATATAACCCAGCTTTCTCACTCGACGATTTGACTTTTTCTATAAGTTCTATAAGGTCCTCTCTATTACCGGCTATCAATGTGGTGTCATCCGCATATCTCAGGTTTGATACTTCCCTTCCACCTATGCCAATGCCTTTGTCCCACTTATCTAGAGCTTCTCGCATTATCTTTTCTGCATAGATGTTGAATAGCAATGGAGATAGAATGCAACCCTGGCGTACTCCTTTACCAATCGGTATGTTGCCTGTCTCTCCATACTCTGTCCTTATAGTCGCTTCCTGATTTGTATACAAATTACTAAGCATGACAATAAAATGTTCAGGTACTCCCATACCTTTGAGAGTGTTCCATAATCGTTGATGGTCTACACAATCAAATGCCTTCTTGTAGTCAATAAAACACATGAATAGTTCTCTTTGATTATCCCTAGCTCTTTCCATCAGCAATCTCAGGTTTGATATGTGGTTTCTAGTTCCTTTACCTCTTCGGAACCCGGCTTGTTCGATCGGTAGTTCAGGGATAAGGAAGGCCTCTAGTCTTTTTTGTAGAATTCTCAGAAGTATTTTGCTAGCATGTGAGATTAAGGCAATAGTTGGATAATTCCCACATTCTTTTTTATCTCCTTTCTTGTAAATAGGGACATATATGGACTTCTTCCAATCATTTGGCCATGTCTTCATTTTCCATATGCTATTACATAGATTTGTCATGACTCTAATTGCCTCATCTCCTCCTGCTTTTAGAAACTCTATCGGTATTCCATCACAACCTGGAGCTTTTCTGTTAGATATGTGCTGTATTGCTTCATTTACTTCTATCTCTAATACATCAGGTTCATCTTCATATAAATGTACATTAAAATTATCATTCATATTAATATCTCTTTTATATAGATTTTCAGTATATTGATGCCATCTCTTTTTTATTTCCTTTTCTTCAGAAACCACTTTTCCATTACTTAATTTCATAGCACAACCTCTTGAGCTTCGTGAGCCAGTCATTTCTTTTATTTCTTTGAATAAGTCTCTAGTCTTACCTATTTTATTTAACTCTTCAATTTGTCTGCATTTTTCTCTGATACTTTGCTCTTTATCTTGTCTTGCTTTCTTCTGAAATGCTGCGTTAAGCTTTCGATATTCTTGATACTTTCCTTTAATACGCATATCCTTTAGTTCTATGGCAATTTTTAGAGCTTCTTCCGAAAGCCACTTTGAGACTTTATTCCTTTTGACTTTCGGGACCTTTTTATTTGCTGTCTCTATTAGAATAGTCCGAATATCATTCCACAGTTCTTCTGGTGTTCTGTATTCTGTTTGCAGTGCGTTAAACCTGTTTTTTTATTTCTACACTGTAGTCAAGTCCAATTTTCCACATCGTATATTTGAGTTTGCATTGATCGTTTTATTCGTTTTAGCTTGACCTTGATATCGGCTATTTGCAGATTATGGTCAGTACCACAATCTGCTCCCGGTAGAGTTGTGACTCGCTTTATGCTACTTTTCCATCTCGATTTACATAATATGTAATCAATTTGATTTCTGGTAGAGTTGTCAGGTGATATCCTGTTATATCCTGTTATATCCATTTATATATATTTTTTATATATAAATATATATATTTATATATAAATAAATTGAAGAGTAATATAGTTATTTCTAGAATATCCAGTTTAATATGTTATGAAATTCTTATGGGGCCCATACGTTTTTTTTGCCCGGGGCCCATATTATTCTTAAGCCGGCCCTGTATACATATTATTAATATGTATGCATATTATAACTATAAGTATTCTAATTTAATTACGCCCACAATCTAAATAAATGTTATATGCGTATATGTTCGATACTAATTTAATTAACTAACCCAGGCAATACTTTAAATTTAATTTTATAATCAAAATGTTCAATTATAACTTATATTTAATAAACACATTATATTAATATTAAGTTAAAATTATACAAATAACATAAAAATACAAAGGCATAACGATTAGGTACCTACTATGAATATATAATATATTTACATACCTATATATATATATATATATATAATATTAATACAAAATAATTGTATTAGTAAAATTAATCCCATATTCTAATAGTAATCCCATGTTCTAATAGATTTTCGAATAGTTATTATTTACATAAATTAAAATGGGTAGGTGTATCTTCCAGAATTAATTACAGATTTTTATGTTTAATTAAAAATCTAATTATTTCTGGAGTACCTGCCTATTTATCAACATTACTATGAGATAAAATAACTGGTATTACAGACGCTATCCCTAAAGGGAAGGTAACATATATGAGGGTCGATGTCGACTACAAATCACAAAGAGGTCTTTCAGGATTTCTATTCTTTCCATATGGAACAAGCTACCTCTGGCGATAATAAGTGCTCCTTCCATTATATTGATATTATAATAATAATATATAGTTGTATAATATATAACCTGATGGCCGATTGCACATGCACTGATGTAGTCCATAAACCAAAAAAAAAAGTAAAATTATATTTTATTAGGTAAACAAAAACAAATAAATAAAAATAGGGAAGAAAAAATAGATATGAATTGATACCCAAATCGACATGGTACACAAATTAACATTGTATTTACATTTAATAACATAACGCCTTGGTTTATGCATGCCGCACATAAGATATATGAATATTATATGCAAATATGCGCATATTATATGAAATTAAATAAAACAACAGAACAAAAAAATCTGAACACTAATCTCCACCATAAAGATAATACTGATTAAGATCGGAGGTCTCGTGTTAGAGGTTGGATTAGCCATATGAGGTGGATCAGGCTCCAAGGGATGGTTATTCCCTTAATGTAATGATATTGAAATACCATAACATCAAAACCTGCATAACCAATACAGTAAATTAGATAATTCTGATCATCTAATTATACTACGAATCATTAAGGCTTTAAAAAAGGAAACAGCTTCACATTGTATTATCAGATCGGGTAGTTTGTTCCAATCTGAAGATATTCTGTTTCCAAAGTAGTTGAATAGTGGTTTGGTCCTTGATTTCATGCTACTTATATTTATTGACGGGCCCCTGCTAGATGATACATATGTCCTACTCATGATGTCAGACACCGGCACATCAACGAATCCTTTGATAATTTATAATCCAGACTAAGATCGGCAATAGTTCTGCGTTGTGACAGTGAATGTAAATTTAAGAATTTCAATCGATTAGAATAATTTAAATATGATAAATTACAACGATAAAATAATTTGTTAGTAAAATTTCTTTGCACTTTTTCAAGTAAGTCATTATACCCAATATAGTTAGAATGATAATTCCATGCAGAAAAGCCATACTCTAGAATTGGTCGTATATAAGTTAAGTATGCATATAATAAAGGAGAGTAGGTTATTTATATTTATTCCTACTGGTTATTTATGAAATACATAAATATCATATTAGATATTCTATATGCTTTAGAACATATCTCATATATATGAATATAACATGCTAGATTATCTGTTAATATTATACCACGACCTTTATAATAGGTACAATATTTTAATAAATTATCATTAAGATAATAATTAGATTTGTTGATACATGTAAATGCATTAACCAATACGCATAACTTTACATTTGGAGGTTGCTAGTTCCAGTTGCCAAGTTGACATCCATTTGTCAATATTGGCAAGTGTTAGTTGAATACGTATATCATCAGATGACTGTAGAATATAGCCAATGTTTGCATCATCAGAAAATAGACAGATATATGAAGGTTTCACCACACAGTCCGGTAGGTCATTAATGTATATTAGAAATATAATTGGTCCTAATACAGAACCTTGCGGAACACCTAAAATTACCTTTTGGGGTTTAGACATATTGTTATCAATTTTAACGCTTTGAATTCTATTAAATAGGTAAGATTTAATCCATTTCAGGACATCTCCTTGTATACCAATATTAAATAGTTTATGGAGTAATAATGTATGCGACACCTTGTCAAATGCCTTAGCCATATCAATATAGATAATATCAGAAGATTTAGAGTTATCGTTGGCTTTAAATATGGCTTGATAATATTTTAATAACTGACGACCAGTTGTTTTACCCGAAAGAAAACCGTATTGATTATCATTAATTAGATTATTATCTCAAAGTAAGTAAATTAAATGGTGAGATATAATTTTGTCAAAGAGTATCAAAGAACTCGGTAAGATACTAATTGGTCTATACTTTTCAGCTAGTGTTGAGTCACCTTTCTTATATAATTATATATAGGTTTAATGTAGGAATGTTTCCATAAATCTGGGAAATAGCCTTCATTAAGGAAACGGCTATACATTATGGATAAAGGTTCACATAACTCAAATGAGAGAATTTTTAATACCTCTTTCGGTAGACCATCTGAAGAATTATTAAACTTGTTAGGCAAAAAACAAAGACATTTTCTAATAGTTTCAGGTGATAAAGGAGATGATTCGAGTGTGTTATTAAACATTATTGAGGGTAGGTATATAAGGTATATGTGATGTATTATTATTAAACAGAATTGAACTGTAAGGATAAATATTCCAGAATATCAGAGTAATTAGTTATAATTGAGCCATCAGAGTTTGATCTGAGAACAGATAAAGGTTTATTCGACTTACTATAATATGAGTCATACTTTATAAATTATTAGACTATATCGATATACATAGTATCAGAAAAGCCATTTGGTATCAGTAATTAATGAGATATTGTTAGCTTTGCTTATATTTATATATAATTATATAGGTTAAAGTTCAGTAGATATAACCGCTAGAAAGATAAATCGATCTATACATATTATTATATTACTATTTAAGTAATAGATAATATATAATAGAATTCTCATTCTCGAACATAATGAGAGTAATCAGACACACGAAGCTTGCACAGTAGTCGGATGGTAATAAAGATCATCCTTTTTTTAATTGGAGAAATATTGGCTAACTTCTATAGTTAAACAATAATCTTCATCTGGAATACGGTATTCTGAATACCAAGTAAAACCAATAGATAAATAATGCGAAACGGCGTATATCGTATTAAATCTATACTTCGTAATCCTGCTTACCGTGTATATCTACAATAGAATACGTATAATTCGCGTACACGTATTAATTTGATAGGGAGGTTGAGAAGTAGCCATTGCAATATCGTACGGGGGGGTCCGCATTCTTCCGAGATATTACAAATAAATATATTTAAAATGTTATTATAATGTTAGTGTTTGTAGTAGTAACCTGTTGAAGTAACCAGGGGAAAGTCCCCGATTACCGACCCCCTCCTAATACCGACCCCCTCTCGTATCTCAGTAAATATAAGAGTTATCAAAAAATTATATATACATGAACTGTTAGTAATTTAATGATAAATATGAATAAGTATTTTGTTTTAAAAAATACTTAATCCTACAATTGTTATTTGATCAAATGTAATATTCTGTTTTTACTTTTTAAATATTTGAATAATAACTTTTTTAAATCATTGTAAATGCTTTATTAATTAAAAGAAAACTAAATTTTGTACATAATATTGTAGATCAATAAAATGTGTATAGCTATTATAAACATAATTTAATTTGAATAACTATTAACCGATATATGATTTTCCTATTACCGACCCCCTAAATTACCCTAATACCGACCCCATGTGATTTATAATATCCAATCAAAATAGATTCGTATTTTACTTTAAAATATGTCGTAAGTTGTTTATGTATCATTGATATAGATTTATGATTCATAATTCCAGTTGATTATATACATACTGATTAATAAATAAATATTAAATAATAATATACACTATTTTAATATAATTACTATAAAGTTTAAATTTAAATTTAATATTACTATTAAAACATAAATTCAATAAAAAATAAATTACGTCATGTTATAATTAATTATAGTTATGTATATCTACTATTTTTATTGGATATTATAATACTAACATTATTTATACCACGATTATTTTAGGGGGTCGGTAATAGGGGAAGAGGGTCGGTATTAGGCACATGTATCCGATTACCGACCCCCCTGTTTATTCTTGTAAATATAATTATATAAAAAATTTAAAATAGCCACATTATTCATTGCCATAATATTACTCAAATTACAAAATTTCAAATAAATATATTTAATATTGAATAAGTTATTACAACTAATCATTTAGGGGTCGGTAATAGGAGACTTTCCCCTATATCGCGATGTGCTATAACCATGTTATAAATTAACCGTTAGTGCTTAACATGTTTATTAACCATACATTTAGTTTATTTATTTTAAAGATTACTGACCCAGTATGAATCCGACGCCTAAACACGATATTAAATATGAATAAAGAATCAACATAATTTAGGTGAATTTAACCACAACGAATATAATGTTATAACGTTACGTGTATGATAGAGTGTTCGGGTGATCTATTAATAAGTAATTAAGCGAATACTAACTACGATTACTGGACGTAATAGTCACCTTCCTATATTCGAGTTGCCTTAACTCCCATTCGAATAGTGCCATACCCTACTGCCAGCGGTAGTGGAAAGAAGTGCTAACAATATATGTTATCATGTTACCCTTTAAAGGTTTCCGCTACGTTTTACATGTTATATTTAATAGGTGGGTTTATTTAGCGCTATATTCAGAATACTATAGTATATATATATATATATATATATATATATATATATATATATATATATATATAGTATAACTATAGCTACTTATATATATATATGAATTAAATCAGTTTATAAAAAGTATAAGGAGGATCAGTGAAAGTGATCAGATTTATTGATTCGATACTTCCTGACAGTATGTGCAGTGCCATATATCATCATATTCATTCGGATACAAATAAAAAATAATAATTCAATTTTATTTTTAAATTAAAAATAATATAAATGACACTGAATTAAAAAAAATAGGGGTACATAAGAAAATATATAATTAAGAACAAATAAATGTTGTATAAAAGATTATAATTAATTTGAAAAAAAAACAGTATTCATTTACTAAACTTAAGCAACAATGATGTATCGAATCCTGGAATAATAGAAGTGGTGACAAATGATACGTAGACATGATGACTAGGCATACCCGTAGGCGCACATTTTATGGGACATCAAAAATAAAAGCAGTCAATATATAGTGAGACGTTCATTGCACGTCGTTGAACGTCGTTCAATGGTGCAACATTCCTGCCAAATATAAACAGATAACTTCTTTCAAAATATTAGATAACTTCTTTCGATGAGAAAAATTATCAGAATTAAGAACCTATGTAATCAGTGCCGGATTAAGCAAAGTATGGGCCTGGGGCAAACTTACTTTATGGGCCCCTCATTTTTATAATTTAAAAAACATATTAGATGTAACTACAATATAAATATACATAGTGAATTTTGGGTAACTAACATCTTTATGGTATAGGTACGATGTACCTGGTACGCATACATGTATAATTTTTATATTTTATAAAGGTATATATTTATAAACTATAGTTTATATTATAATTAGTATGAATAAAAAAGAGTTTCTTAATTAAATATTTATTTTGAGTTTTTTATTTTTTGAAAAAATATTAATTATTCTTTCTTGATGAATTTCTTTTAATAAACATGACTCCAATGATAATAATGCTAATCCTGATAATTTTTCCTGTGTGAGCGAATTTCTTAAATAATTTTTTGCTAATTTAAGTTTAGAAAAATTTCTTTCACCTGTACTATTTGACACCATTAGATATAGATATATCCTATATACAATTTCAATATTAGGATAAACATTAATAATTTCTCGAACATATTATTAACCGATAGTACTGTTTTTTTTGGTAATTGTATTATATCTATCAGATTCGATTAAATATTTAGAGAAATGTATTTTCTCGTTTATTAATTCATCATTGATATCCGTAGAATATTTCTTTATGAGAAATTTACAATTATTTGTTATTTCTGATTCGCTAATGATCCTCAGATTTCCTATAGGTATATAAACCCGAATAGTTTAGCCACTTCATCATATGCACCAATCCTCTGATTTAATGCAACTATATATTAAATATTAATTATAATTATCATAAATATATAAATATATGTTATCTATAATAATCATTATTAAAAAATATATATACTATATAATTACCAATTAAATTGTCAAATATAGGTAGAAAACATTCACTGGTTTAAATCTTTCTTTTGGTGTAATACTCTCATTAGTATTCAATGGTTCATCATCGAAGTATTTCTGTGTAATTTTTATTCGTTTTTTAGATTCATTAAATTCTGCCTTACATACATGTTCAGCCATGCATACAAATTACAAGTTTCCAATCATTGTATCCTTTGGTAAAATTAGTTAAATTGCTACTAAATATTTTACAAGTAAAGAAATAAATCATTTGTGTTTTAGGTGAAAAACACAACTCAAAAATCTTTCAAAAAACACAACTCAAAAATACAAATCTTTCTCTTTCGTTTCTCACTACCACTTAAATTCTTCATATTAATAATACAAATATTAAAATTAAAAGTCCAGTAAAAATAATAATAATTATGCAAAATATAATAACATTATTAAAAAAGGGCCCCAAGTAATTATTTTCAAATTATAATTTCTTTAATAGTTGGTTATTATTAAGAAAAAACTTATAAAATTAACTATAACATTATTATTTTTATCAAATGTATGGGCCCCTAGAAATGTGGGGTCCAGGGCATTTGCCCACTTTGCCCCCGTCTAAATCCGGCACTATATGTAATAATGTGTTAGCATTATGTAGTATATAAAAACATCCTTAAAAAATATTAAAACATTTTTTTTTTAAATAATTAAATCGTTCTACGCACATTTTAATTTAATTTTTACATTTTTTCTAAATCGAATAAAAAAATTATCAATGGAATAATAAAAAAAAAATTATATTATATATGTCTATCATCATTATATGAATATAAAATTATAAGTAGTATTATAAAAATAGCATATATTTATTCAAAAAATTACTTTTATTGAGCATTTTAACAATAAATAAATGTTGGGGTAAAACTAGTCGTACACATTTTTTTGTTAGAAAAATAAATATTTTGTTTTATTATACCTTGTATAATAGATATCAATTATAGGCTCACAAAAAAGTTTGATCCTCGATTAAAATAATTTATCAAAAATAGTCGTATAAATTACATTAATTAAAAAATAATAAAAATTTAAATTAATTTGAAATTTTAAGTAATTTTTTACTTTATTAGTATTATAATATATTTATACACGTATTTGCCAAATATTTTATTTTTATGAAAACGTGTACTTGCACAATTACATAAAATTATAAATATTCTATTTATAGAAATTTACATTGAATCATAAATGCAAATATTTCTTCATTAAAGTGCTTTTGCTTTATCAATATTAAATATTTGCTGATGAAACTTCAGAAATATGTTTATTATGACATTTATGCTATATTATGATCGAGCTATCAAAACTTTCAAAAATGGGCTACCCTACTGGTCATTATACATTATTTAAGCCCTATAGGGTAGCCCGTTTTGGTAACTAGTTCCCTTCATAGAAAAGTACCAGCTAAGTCGGAATAACTCCTCTTAATCATTCTAGATATAAATTAAAAAAAATATTTGAAAACCGACAAAAATTCAGAAAGCAAAACCATATTTAAAAATAGATAGGAATTGACATTGAAAATTTACGAACAAATTTAAATTATAGATATATGAAAGGAAAAATTGTTTACAAGTAAAAATTGCCTTTTAGCATATATAGTATATAAAAACCTCTTACAAAATATTTAAAAAAAATGTTTTAAATAATTAAATTGAAAAACGGAAATTTTAATTTAATATTTAAATTTTTTCTAAATCGAAAAAAAGTATCAATGGAATAATAAAAAAAATATATATTATATATGTCTATCATTATTATATGAATATAAAATTATAAGTATTGATATAAAAATAGCATATATTTATTCAAAAAATGACTTTTATTGAGCATTTTAACAAAAAATAAATGTTGGGGTAAACTAGTCATAATTTTTTGTTAGAAAAATAAATCTTTTTGTTGTATTATACCTCGTAGATATCAATTATAGGCTCACAACAAAGTTTGATCCTTAATTAAAATAATTTATCAAAAAAATAGTCTAATGAATTACATTAATTAACAAATTTAAATGAATTTGAAATCGTTGACTTTATTAATATTATAATATATTTATACAAGAATTTGCCAAATATTTTATTTTTATAACAACGCTCACTTGCATAAATATATAAAATACATAAGAAAAATGTTCTATTTATAGAAATTTACATTGTAAAATAAATGCAAATATGTCTTCATTAAAGTGCTTTTATGCTCTATCAATATTAAATATTTGTTGATGAAACTTCGTAAATATGTTTATTAATTCATTTATGACCTACTGTGAGTGAGCTAGCAAAAATTTCAAAAATTGGCTACCCTACTGTACATTGTAGAGTGTACAATGATCAACTCATTTAGTAAATCTAGTTGATCAATGTGTTATCGAACCGGAGTCTATTATATATATATTAACTATAGTTAATAGGAAATAGAACAATTATAATGTAATTCTATCAAATTTCGAAATACTTAGGGGAGAGTCTCCGATTACCGACCACCTCCTAATACTGACCCCCCTCGTATCTCAGTAACTATAAGAGATATAACAAAATTATATATACATGAACTGTTAGTAATTTAATGATAAATATGAATAAGTATTTTGTTTTAAAAAAATACTTAATCCTACAATTGTTATTTGATAAAATGTAATATTCTGTTTTTAATTTTTAAATATTTGAATAATAACTTTTTTTAAATCATTGTAAATGCTTTATTAATTAAAAGAAAACTCAATGTTGTACATAATATTGTAGATCAATAAAATGTTTATAGCTATTATAAACATAATTTAATTTGAATAAATATTAACCAATATATGATTTTCCTATTACCGACCCCCTAAATTACCCTAATACCGACCCCATGTGATTTATAATATCCCATACAAATAGATCCGTATTTTACTTTAAAATATGTCGTAAGTTGTTTATGTATACCTATCATTGATATAGATTTAGGATTATTTATTCCAGTTGATTATATACATACTGATTAATAAATAAATATTAAATAATAATATACACTATTTTAATATAATTACTATAAAGTTTAAATTTAATATTACTATTAAAACATAAATTCAATAAAAAATAAATTGCGTGCATGTTATAATTAATTATATTTATGTATATTTACTATTTGTATTGGATATTATAATACTACAATTATTTATACCACGATTGTGTTAGGGGGTCGGTATTAGGCACATGTATCCAATTACCGACTCCTCTGTTTATTCTTGACAATATAATTATATCAACAATTTAAAATAGCCAATTTATTAATTGCCATAATATTACCCTAATTTCAAAATTTCAAATAAATATATTTTATATTGAATAAGTTATTACAAATAATCATTTAGGGGTCGGTAATCGGAGACTTTCCCCTAAATATATTGTAAATTGAAGAAATTATTTCTAACCCGTTGGAAAATAAGACTGATCGAAAATATAAAATATACACTCACATATTACAAAGAAATCCGTCGTCTTTAGATGAAATGATACATATATATATATATATATATATATATATATATATATATATATCTATAGAAAGTATATTACCTCTGATCTATCTGATAAATTCAGATCAATTATGAATAAACTTGAAAGCGTCAATATATATCTAGTAACATATTCTAATGTTAAAATATTGTTGACATAAATCGTTGTATACAACTTATAAGGCCAAAAAGTTCATTTGATGATGAAAGAAATGTTAGTAACATGCACATAGTAAAGAACTGGCAGAGAAATGCAATAGGACAAAATAGACTGTCTAGTTTAATGATATTTAGTCACAGTGACACTATAGATGAATTAAACATTGTTGAATTGATGTCATTATTTGCAAAGAAAACAAAATGGAGAAAGAAGATGTTCTCATGTATTTCATATAATTAAATCTCACATTTATTAATATTAAATAAAATCATAAATAATACTAAATAAAATTATATGTAGGTTTATCCTACTTTTACATTGACTAATTTATTTTATATAATGTCTAATAATTTGTAATTAGTTATACACACACAGATATATATATTAATAATATATTATAAATTAGTGATATAAACCCCCCCTTATGAAATATACCTTCCTGCATCCATGCCTATATGTTAATGATATAACATCATATACGATATGCTAATTCTAAATGTACTGGCATCTGATTTAGGAGACTCGAAAATATATTCGGTCCGTCTGTAATCGGAAGTACCCAAACCGATATACAACACGACGATGAGATAGCAATAAACTGGTGATGTGGACTCCTCGGAGAGGCAAAAGAAAACGAGGTATACCATACGACTGTCTATAGACAGTCGTCCACTTACATCTAAACTATTAGGAAACATTGCGGACTGGATGATGTTGTCGGAATGCGAAGTGCGATGTTGGATCGTGAAAGATGGAGAATGATTGCAAGATTTGGTCGATATAGAGATAGGCTTAAGTAATTAAACAAGTATAATTATGTATCTTAATAATAATAACAATGATAACTAATTATTTATGTGTAGCCTTTATGGTCACCGGAACAGTTTTATAATCTATTATATTTGTTTATTCATTAACAATTATAATACAATTTCCAATATATTATAATTAAATCTTATTTATAATGAAGACAAATACTATATTTGTTAGTTTATATAAATATACATAAATTGAACTGTTTATATTTGTATAGGATTTTATTCATCCTACATCAAGTACTGGCGAATCTATTGCAAATATTCTGAAACACATCATTATTCATATCGGCCTATCCATGTATAATTTACATGCTGGGGCGTCTAATATGTCAGATGTATATAAAGTAACGTAAATAGATCTGAACAAATCGTTAAAGCTTAATAATATAATAATAGTCTATAGAGTTTATATGTTGCTAGTATACTAGACAAATATAACCTATAACCTATAACCTACATATATTTCATTAAATATAGCATTTGACATATTCACTTTATTAGAAAAATTGGTTAGTTTTACCTATAGTTTCTACTAATTATTATTGATTACAGAAATATATATTTATAAATATATTGAAAGAATAAGTTTTAAAATATATTTCCATAGATAAATGTAATAGGATCAAAGGCTACTCCCAATGAATATGTTGTTTTACTCATTAATATGTACAGGAGAACACAGTACAGAACAAACGAACACATTTATTTAGAAAAGATTTAAAAGAATCTGGAAGAATATTATCTTATATATTTATTAATTTAATATTAATTGTTTTTATAGAAACAGCAACATTTATCAAATTATTGATGGTACAACCAAGTACATCAGTGTCCTATGAGAAAAGTTGTTCTATGTTAAGAATATTGAAGACGTGGTTAAGATCACAAAGATCACGGCAGAAATAAACATATTAACTTTCTGCAATGAACATCAGGATATATTAGGTTCTATTGACGACAATAAATCGATAAAAGAATTTTGCCAAAGAAATAATTTTAGAAAACATTTTATAAGTATAACATAATACATATATAAACTATTTTGGGATTTATTCTTGTTATAACATACATATATGTATGTAAGAAATAATGTCTTTAAAATATTCCAGATATGTTCATTATAGGATTCATCATATGTTAATTAACTAAGTATAATTATAATTAGATTTCCTAACATTTAAAATAAATCATAATGTGCACTATATTATATGTTACAAGATATATTTGACAATCATTATATTCTAGTATTTAGTTGATAAATTATACTTATTTGTTAAAACCTTTAAACCCCCACCCCTAGGAAAACATCGTTCCGGCAGCCTTAGTTGCCTACATATGAGTCTTCTCGGTTTACATTTATTAACTGTATTTTATAACGCATGTTTAAATATATCATTAAGTATTATATAATAACGTTATAGTTAATATAATGTACTACTTTTCTCTATCGGACTATAATATAAAATCATATTATACTAAGGAATCTAGATGTACTCTAATTTTATAATATTGCTATTGTAAATAATAATTTGTAATATAAATATAAATTTAAACAATACAAATTTAATGTGCATTTTTTAATGTATAATAATAATGTCGTATTTAAATGTAATATAATTATATATAACATATAATAGTATATAATATATAGTCCTATAATATATAATATGTATTAGTCGAAGGCCTAATAAATAAATAAGATAAACATTTTATAATATAATTTTATTAATTAGGTATTTAACATACATTAGATATGGGTTACATACATTATATTGCCCATTGACGTATATATATATATATATATATATATATATATATATATACGTGTAAAACACTACACATAATAGACACATAGTAGTCAATATAATAACATGGCATTTAATGTTAAAATAATAATATAACATTTATATATATATATATATATATATATATATATATATATATATATATATATATATATATATATATATATATATATATATATATATAATATACAATACACATATCAGTATTGATTGATCCATAAATAAATTATATAATTTATATTTACTACACTAGAATATTAATTAATAATTAATTTAATAGGTATAATTATGATAAAATAAATGCATTTATATATAAGTAAATAAAATAAACAACGAATTAATACATATTTATATTGTAAATAAATTACAATAATACTATAATTGGTATAATTAATTGAGGTAGGAATATATATATATATAAATAATGTATAATAAACAATATAATACATTACATTTAATTACATTATAAATATAACTATACATTGTACATTAGTTAGTAGGCCTATATAATACGTGGCTGTTTTTGTCTACTACTTCTCCGTATACTACCTAGTTGACGAGTTGTGCACTGCTCTTTTTCCCTCGCAGCCTTTTCAGCCGCCATTCTTATCTGGTGACTTAGATATTTATCTCTCTGTCGTTCTATGATTGCTCGTTTTTCCGCCGGAGTCAATATATTGTCATCAGGAATCTCTTCTGGATCAACAATCGTTTCAAACTTCTCTTTAGTAGGTTCAACTCTCCTAAGTTTCATTTTTAAACCGATAAGAGAGACAACTTCCCATCTGTCTACTTTTTCAGGTTTATTGTTATGTTCCATTGTTATTAATCGATAGTAATTTTTTAATTATAGCGAACTTATCGAAATAAAAAATAACCGAATTGTAACGTAAATAAACATTCGAAATTAAATATACTGAGTTACCATAGTAACTTAAATATTACTTCAAAAAAAATATGAATAATTAATAATAGATAATAATGGAGAATATATTTATTTGTACATATGCATTTATATAATATATATATATATGTATATATATATATATATATATATATTATTATATATATATATATATATATATATATATATATATATATATATATACATATATATATATATATATATATATATATATATATATTTATATGTATATTATATGTATATCCTATTTTATTGTTTCTAAAATATCAAAAGCAGAAGATATATATATATATATATATATATATATATATATATGTATATATATATATATATATATATATATGTATATATATATATATTGTTATTGTTATTGTTATTTTTGTGGAGTCCTTTCATCCCATACAGGAACTTATATGAAGTTTTCACGTATAACCATATAGCTCTAATGTCCCTTCAAGGCCTCTCTCATGTTAAGGCATCCATGGTTTTAACGAGAGCCGATCATTATTTTATACACAATTATATAAGATCATTTCTAAATAATATTTTATGACCTATTTTAATGGTCCGGCGGACGACGTCCGCCGGACGTGGCTTGAACTCGCGTCATACTGCTCGTGTGTCTGACGCCTTATCCAACTGAGCCACACAGGCAGACATATATATATATATATATATATATGTGTGTTGATTCATCTCATCGTACACAACTACTGATACCCGACCTGTGGAGATAGTTCGATACATCTAATTACAATATGTTGTGATAGGCTAGATAGGCTAGATAGGCTATTGAGTCAATAGTATTGACTATATATAGTCAATACTATTGACTCATAAAACTATAGTTTTATTGAACTCGTCACTAATATTGGTATCGAAGCATCTCCTCTCGAGTGGTTACTTTAATGTATCACTGATCGTACTTCCTCGGTTAAAGTCGACGACGGTATTTCTCCTCATAGTCA
Organism: Osedax fenrisi; assembly: GCA_964019155.1. Lineage (NCBI taxonomy): Eukaryota > Metazoa > Annelida > Polychaeta > Sabellida > Siboglinidae > Osedax > Osedax fenrisi. The sequence continues at coordinate 17,438,958 of OZ025239.1, read as the reverse complement.
TATACCAGGTAGGGTTCTTCGTGTCTCGATCCTTGTTCCTTTATTATTTTACATTTACTTACCTTCCCTATCTTATATTATTAAGAATATCTCTAATAGTAGCTACAATATATATGCGGGTGATATTCAACTTAAATTAAACTTGCCATTACTCTGCCTAACTCTAATTTTTAGTAGGAATACTATATATATATATATATGTATGTAGTATACAATATTATATTTATTCTATAGAATTTGATTTTTAATAGTAATACAAAGGAGGTAATACTATTTATGATATTCATATTTTAATATTATATAAATTGTATAACATTATTTATATATTTTCTTACAATCTAGAATTAGTTACATAATGTAATATATAATATCTATTAGAATTACAATTATTAAATGTATAATTTATTAATATAAAAAATCGAAAAACCACATAAACCACAAAAACCACAAAAATCACAACAAATATCAATAGGTTTAAACCCAAAAACCCAAAAACCAAAAACCCAAAAACCCAATCTCGTCCAACCCTGCATGTGCCTAATAGAGACCCCCTTCTCCAATTACCGATCCCCTGTAATACGCGTGGTTTAAATAATGTTAGTATTATAATATCCAATAAAAATAACAGATATACATAGATATAATTAATTACACAACGCGTGCAATTTATTTATTATTGAATTTATGTTTTAATATTAATATTACATTTAATAAAATAATATATTTATTATATTAAAATATTGTATATTATTATTTAATATTTATATATTAATCAATATGTATATAATCGACTGGAATCATGAATCCTTAATCTATATCAATTTACATAAACAAATTATGGCACATTTTAAAGAAAAACACGGATTTATTTTTATTGGATATCATAAATCACATATATAGGGTTGATAATATGGTAATTTAATGGGTCGGTAATAGGAACAGCATATGGGTTTCTATAAGTAAGATATATTGGTTAATAGTTATTACAATTAATTAATTTTTATAATATTTATAATTAATAAATTAAAATTGAATTTATCTACAATATTCATAGAATTACATTTTATTTTAAATAAAGTTATTATTCAAATATAAAAAATTAAAACCAGATAATTACATGTTATCAAATAACGATCGTATACGATTGAATATTTAGAATATCAAAATACGTATTCATAGTTATCATTAAAATAATAATATTTTAAGTATATATAATTTGTGATATCTCTATAGTATAGAGTCTATACCCTAACCACATTATATATATGTGTGTTTGTATGTATTTATGTATGTAAATACCCAAATATATATATGTAGATATATAAATTTATATATCTAAAACTATACACAAATCTATAGATTGGCATATACTACATACTATGTAGTATATATATATATATACTTTCAAACCATATGCATCTAGATGGTTATAACCTACTTATGCCAAGACCTCCTATAACCTCAGAGGTTATAGGAGGTCTTGCGTATGCACTATAAAAATCAATAAAACAAAATACTATACATATATTTTAATAAAATCATATAATGATATCATCATTTATTTTATTTATATAAATATATATATATATATATATATATATATATATATATATATATATATATATATATTATATACTATATTATACATAAATTGTGATTTGACTGCTTATAAGCATAGAAACGACCTTCTGGTTAATACCTCGAAACCCGAAGTACTGAAAGTATCTATAGATATCTATGATATATCATACCCATAACTTTCCATATGTGGTCAGTGATCAATGGTCATTCATTGTAACGTATTAAGCCCATTACCTCGGCATCATTATGAACAGTTATTTATATTTTGATAACAATATGAATGCTATATTAAAGTTTGTTAACTACCTATGTAATATACAATGCTTTATAAAGCCTTAGGCCTAAAGCCTTACTTATGATCGGTCATTTTAGAAAATAAGGCTCGAACATTATAATGTATATAATGTTATAATGTATTTAATTATACCATGTATATATTGTTATAACGTAATCTATAAGAATATCACACAACAAGAGCATAGGTATAAATAAAAGTAGACATAATTATTCCGATGATAAACAATTAGGTGGAATTCGCGCGACTTCACCTCACTTATAACGTTAATCTGTGCAAACATATGCTTACGAATATGCATCAACATAAAATCAACACTTAATCGGCTTTCATTTATTACGTTTAGCTCAACAGAGATTGTCATTAGTTAGGCATGTTTATTCAAACGATCTTCTGAAATGTCGATTTATAGTATACATTTTATACTGAGACAAATTAGAACATTGGCTACAATTCTATTATAGTATATGTAGTATACTACTAGTATATATACTATAATAGAATTGTATATAATGAATTTTATAGCCGGATATAAACATACTATTAGAAATGTATGCATTGCTCATGCCTTCTCCTCCATTGTTCTTTGTACATGTAGCCTAATACATATATATATATATATATGTAGTAATGTATATTATACAAGTGTATACACTATAGCCAAGACCTCCTATAACCTCGAGGTTATAGGACGAGGTTATATGAGGTATTGCTATAGCTTATCATATACATTCCTGACTTCCATTGTTGATATGCTTGAGTGATTTTATCAAATAAATTTGATTTTCTATACATGACATCAACAATGAAACAAGTCACTTCTAAACATACAGTCAGTAATAAATAGATTATAAAACAAGCATAGAGCTTATAACATATATATATAAGCACGTAGAAATAAGCATAATATCTCAAGTAAGTAAGATTCAGTGAAATAGTGATACAATTAATGATGATTTTAGTGATCAGTAGTGATTAAATACCAAACCGGATGCTGTAGTGTAGAACATATATGTAGTGTAGAACTATATATAGTGACTTAGTTATTTATACAAGTAAGTTCCTAATTGGGTGCTTAATAGACGACTTAAAGGTACAAGTTAAGTTTAGGAAAGTAGATCACCGTGTAAATCTATTAGCTGGGGGGGGGGTAAGATAAAGATAAAGACAGTTTCGTTAAGTTAATGTTAAAGTTAAAGTTAATTGCGGAGTTGTTACAAGAACATTATTGAACTTGTAAATCATATTGGATATATATCATGACCTCGTTTAGCTTAATGAGGCTATACTTTTATCATGGCCGATATATTATGTAATCGATGTCGAATTATGCCATTATATTATTTTTTTTAATTTTAACTTATATAACCAAAATACATATATGTACTATAGTACCTATATAGATGAATTTGGTTATTGGTGTTTGTAAGTATTACATACAATGTAGTTATAGGTTATAGGTAATTGTATATGGTTCGGGCTTTTGTAATGACCTATTCCGAATATATTAGGCTATAGGCTATTCGGTTATGTGTTTTATAGAATTATAGAAATGTTTACATTGTTTACAGTTATACAGAAATTAATTCGAAAAAATATTTGATATCATCTATAGTTTTTAAATATATATTTATGTACAAGTATCTAATATTATATAAACATTCCTATATGTCCAATTATTCGTACCAAATAATAGTATTATAATTTAAAGTAAATATAAGAATCAGTACGTGAACAAGGCACCGATATAACCATTAAACTACTATAGTATTACTACAACTACATGGCTACAACTGTTTTGGAACTACTTTACATACACTGTGATGCGTATTTATAAATTGATATAGGACATTCCTACTCGTGTATAATCTACGATTAGTACACGATAAATACCAAGACCTCCTATAACCTCGAGGTTATATGAGGTCTTGTAAATCATAGATGTAGAGTACTTTAAATCTATGTTGTAAATACACGTATGTTTAACCTATAACGTTTAAGATGCCACTTGAAACCAAGGACAGGACGTCGTCCGGTCGCTCGCTATCTCTGAAATGGTTAATTGTTGTACTCCCAACTAGATACATTTAGATGGTATTTAATTATATAAATTATATTATGAATTTATTATAATCACATTAAAATCATTGATTTAAAAACGAGTTTTTACAGTGATTTTTGTATAAAATCCAAATTGCAAAAAAAAACATTAGAAACATTAGAACATTATAAAATCACGATACACATTTATTAAGTATCGAAATATAATACAACGTAACCTATTCTAATGAAATATGCTCGGTTGTAACGGATAACTTCAATATATCACATATAATCTAATCAGATCTGATTGTAAGTATACAATTACCATATAGCTAGAGAGAAAAGCTCTCTCTATCTCTATGGCAAATACCTATGTATATAACTAATATAAATTAGTCATGAATCATGAGTCATGATGATATCATATTATGAGTAATGAGATAAACGAATAATGCTATGTTAACATTGTAACGCAGAGAAAATAATCCAGGGAGTAAATACATTTTAAAATATCTCAATTTAATAATATAATGTTGAAAGCAAAATTCATAAAAATTAGAATTAAATTCTATAAAATATTTGTAATTATGATAATTTAGATCCAAGTTTGTGTAAAATAGTTTCTCAAAATAGATCAATAATTCCTGTATATTATAAACATCCAGGATAAACATGACCCTTTTTTACCACCTAATATGTATGGAGTTATTTTCATTTTTATATATGTTATTTACTCTTTCAAATACGGTATATTTTCATTATTTTATAATTTATTATATAAGTTAATCTATTTAATTGATACTACATATTATATGATATACAATAAAATGTATTGATAATTTGTCAAGGCTACATTTCTGTTATAAAATGGGCGATAAATAATAATTTATTTAAAAGTATATAATTTTAATTATAGTAATCCATAATTATTTCATATACTTTTGTATATAAAATAGGAAACGTAATTATAAATTAGAATTTTAAACTCGCATTAAAATGTATATAATTAAAAAAAATTACATGATGATGTGTACAAATAAATTCTAAATTATGAAGTACCATTATTATGAATATTACCATAATTATCATAATAGTATATATCATTGATATTATATTATGTTTGATGATAGCAAACGAAATGTGATCAACATGATTTAATTTCTAGCTCAACAGGACTGAAGTAATATTATTATTAATAGAATTATTATATTTTACATGATGATAGCAAATGAAATGTGATCAAAATGATGTTAATTTCTAGCTCAACAGGACTGAAGTAATATTATTATTAATATAATTATTATATTGTACATGATGATAGCAAATGAAATGTGATAAAAATGATATTAATTTCTAGCTCAACAGGACTGAAGTAATATTATTATTAATAGAATTATTATATTGTACATGATGATAGCAAATGAAATGTGATCAAAATGATATTAATTTCTAGCTCAACAGGACTGAAGTAATATTATTATTAATAGAATTATTATATTGTACATGATGATAGCAAATGAAATGTGATCAAAATGATATTAATTTCTAGCTCAACAGGACTGAAGTAATATTATTAATAGAATTATTATAGTGTACATGATGATAGCAAACGAAATGTGATCAAAATGATATTAATTTCTAGCTCAACAGGACTGAAGTAATATTATTATTAATAGAATTATTATATTGTACATGATGATAGCAAATGAAATGTGATCAAAATGATATTAATTTCTAGCTCAACAGGACTGAAGTAATATTATTATTAATAGAATTATTATATTGTACATGATGATAGCAAATGAAATGTGATCAAAATGATATTAATTTCTAGCTCAACAGGACTGAAGTAATATTATTAATAGAATTATTATATTGTATATGATGATAGCAAATGAAATGTGATCAAAATGATATTAATTTCTAGCTCAACAGGACTGAAGTAATATTATTAATAGAATTATTATAGTGTACATGATGATAGCAAACGAAATGTGATCAAAATGATATTAATTTCTAGCTCAACAGGACTGAAGTAATATTATTAATAGAATTATTATAGTGTACATGATGATAGCAAACGAAATGTGATCAAAATGATATTAATTTCTAGCTCAACAGGACTGAAGTAATATTAATAGAATTATTATATTGTACATGATGATAGCAAACGAAATGTGATCAAAATGATATTAATTTCTAGCTCAACAGGACTGAAGTAATATTAATAGAATTATTTTATTGTACATGATGATAGCAAACGAAATGTGATCAAAATGATATTAATTTCTAGCTCAACAGGACTGAAGTAATATTATTAATAGAATTATTATATTGTACATGATGATAGCAAACGAAATGTGATCAAAATGATATTAATTTCTAGCTCAACAGGACTGAAGTAATATTATTATGAATAGAATTATTATATTGTACATGATGATAGAAAATGAAATGTGATCAAAATGATATTAATTTCTAGCTCAACAGGACTGAAGTAATATTATTATTAATAGAATTATTATATTGTACATGATGATAGCAAATGAAATGTGATCAAAATGATATTAATTTCTAGCTCAACAGGACTGAAGTAATATTATTATTAATAGAATTATTAATATTATATTGTGCATGAGTCATCATTGATGACCCAGCAAACACATAGAGTCTAAATAGAGGTAATTGCCTCTAAGGATGTTAACAACAAGACTCTATTTTGACTCTAATTTGGCTTCTAATTTGACTCTATTTAGCTTATATTTGTATTAAAATCAATTGATTTTAAACTAGTGTATATTTAGCTTATATTTTGATTGTATACTCTATTTAGCTTATATTTAGACTCTATTTTAACTCTATTTAGACCATACTATTTTTTCTCTATTTAGACTCTATTTTGACTATACTGTTATTTTTAACATTTATCTGTAGTACACTTTAAATTTTTTCCTCTATTTTAACTCTATTTAGACTATACTATTTTTTCTTCTATTTTGACTCTATTTTGACATTACTGTTATTTTTAACATTTATCTGAAGTAAAATACAAATTAATTTCCTCTATTTTAACTCTATTTAGACCATAATATTTGTTCTCTCTATTTAGACTCTTTCGTTTTTTTGACTCTATTTAGACTGTGTGTTTGCTGGGGATAACATATTAAATATACATTTATACATACATTTACAATGATTAAATTTCTATTGATAATCTGAAATAATTTTAAAATAATGATAGTTTATGTGATATATATTATTTATAAATGGTATTTAATTTATATATCAATAGAAAGAGTACATAAAATGCGGACGATATTATAATTAGTATATTTATTAAATAGTATGTGAAATAATTTTTAAAAGATTTTATTTTATTTCATAACAATACTTAGAACTAGTGATGTAAATGCTGAGATTTTTAATACCTAGCTGATACTTTCATTTTCAGGAAAAAAAATGAGCCCGAGCTGAAATGATGTTTTTTTAAAGTTACACTTTAATCATTATTTTTATATATTTCATATTTACATAGATTTAAAAAAAATTATCGTCGGCCAACTTATGTATTCAGTGAATACTAATGTAAATTTCATCTAGTTATGTAAATGATGCCGAGCCGAGGCATTAATGTGTGTATAAAATAATGAGCCCTGAAATGAGTTGAGACTTTTAGGTGACTGAGACTACATCGGTGCTTTAGATTTTAGCATCATTTACATCACTACTCAGAACACAGACATTTTAATATAAATTATTTATAAGTTATTTTGGAAATTTAATTTAAATATCTATTTCTATAACAAGACATATTTATTTATATAATTGAATTTGTAATCTAATGATCTACAAATATTGTTATTACATTTTTAATCTAAAATATATCGTAAAAATAAATTTTGAAACAGAAATTATATTAGATTTTCAGAATGTTTTTCTTCACTTATGAATTATGTTAAATCAATATCACCTATTAAATATAGATACAATTTATACTATTATAAATTTATAGACACAATCTATTTGTCATCAGTGATTCATTAATTAATACAATTATTTAGCTTTTATTAGAAATCATAGATTTAGATTTCTCCGATTTCTTTTTTGTAATTATTTAATATAATCAAAGCATAATATATATTACGATTTTGAAATATAACATCTTGTATAATCTTCAAGAACATATGTGTTGGCTTAACTATTTTTTTTAAAAGTTTTTACATGTGATAAATTAAAATCATTTGAAATTATTTTTTAATTCTAGTATTCTAAATATAATATGAATAATTAATTGAAATTAAGCTGATAATATATATATATATATATATTGACAATATAGCTATTCTTACAAATACTATATTACCCTAATAGCAAGTACAGGGTAATTCTATAACAAATTAAACTACGTGTATTTAATAAATATAAAACATTATTTATTTTGATTACCAACAAATAAATGTTTATTTTAAAATTAATAAAATATATACATGGGATATTTTTTCCTGTTATTATTTTTCATAGATTCATATATATATATATCTAAGCATTGATAGTTTAAAAGTAATTAAATTGTACATATTGTATTAGTAATCTGATATAATTATATTCACAGTGAAACGATGCAAAAAAGGACATGTTATTTTCTATTACCCGCATTAAAAGTGCTGTTTATTCTTAAAATTATATTTTTACAATGTTTAGTCACTATTAATAATTTATTTCAATTCGTTATTCTTATATAATATATTAAATACATATAAATTTATTTTAATCAGTTTTGAAATAAATGTTATTATATAATAAGAATTTGTGTGGGGACAACATATTCGATCACGTCGAAAACTTGTAAAACTAGAATTGAACTTATAAAAGTGTATTATGAGCTAAAATAAAGGTAACGTGTTATATCAGGAATACCATTGCGATGACCTCATTTTAATTTAAAATATGGTCAAGTTAAATCATATTCAATGCTTGTTGATAATTTGTACTAGCAGTTCTAGTTTAGCAAATTCATTCCCACCTCCAATAGAATTTGTGATATAAATGATATTGTCTATTTTTATGTTAAAATATGAAATAATTTATTTATAGGAACTATCCGTTTATAAATAAAACTAGTGTATACCATGTAATTATAATAGAATGCAACCGTACTTCGTATTTCATATTACTATAACGCAGACGTACATTCCTCAACAGTGTAACCCTTACCAGTTTATACCACAACATATATATTTGTTACTGATTTGAAATGAAACTGCATATATTCATTCATTTGTCATTCAAAAATGTACTCCTGGATCATGATATAATGATAAATCATTGAAACTTAAAATAAAATGTATAAAGTTGGCGAGTTGATTCTTTGTTTTTAGAGTTATATATATATATTATTAGTTAATTTTGTATAAATAATTTTATATTTATAAATTTTCATTTTAATTAATTCATTTAATTAATAAATTCGTCGATAAATAATTTGAATATTTTATTATCTAGAATAATCCACACACATACATAAATGAATATTATATCACATAAAACAAGTGATAAATAACGATATTTAAAAAGTTAAAAGTATGCAATATATGTGTATATATAGAATGTGCTTCAATTAAAAGTATTTCTGTAAACTTTGGCCTAGTTGTTGCTCCATCGTGATCACAACATCCTTACAAAGATTCTCCACTTCTTCGGATTCATCTGCAAGTATTTAAATAGGTTAATATATGAGGTTAAAGTTTAATATATAAAGTACAGCACATTATCTAGGCACCGCAAAGAAGATTGTGGTGAAATTCTGTAGTTTCTACGCTATATTTCAAATGATTAATTTTCATTACATTAGAAAACATTGTATTCTACGAAATAAATTAATATTTATTTTTGAATAATTAAATAGTATAAATATTTCTATTAATATTTAAGTGGTGTTTTCAAATTAATGTATTAAAATGTTGCCATTTAATATAACAAGTAAAGGCATATGTCTAGGGCAGAACCTTCCATGAGTTCGGACAGGAACGGAATAGTTTCGGGGATGAGGATCATGTATTCCTCGCCGAGCTTAGTGGACAGATCTTCGATTGCCTTCAGACACGAGTACCTCACCTGACATGATCGGGTTTAACAATGATGAATAGTAATCAGAATATGATATGTAATGTTTGACAAGGTTTCAGTTATATTCGACCGAGTTTTGAAATAATTAGGGTATCAGAACAGTAAGGTTTACGAAATTTGTAGTCTAATGTATTAGTTAGAGGTGAGTTTTCCATCGAAAAAGTTTCATTCAACTAGAGCATAATTTATAAATAAGAAAATAATGGATCGTGTCATTTTCATCAAATAATATTTAAGCGGTAATAATATACAGATGCGTAACATAATGGTGCGATACTAATTTGTTATAAATAGAGAATATATTGAACTCGCGAATATAGGTACAGTGGATATAAGGTAGTAGGTACCTTGTGACTTTCATGGCGACATTTCAACAGTATTTCATAGTTAATGGACTTGGCGGCTGTATCGTCTCGCGAGGCTACGGCTAGTTGTGATATCGTGGGTATCGTGAAGTTCATCAATCTGTTCTTGCACTGCTCCGGGGTTCCTATGAAGTTTTCCAGCTACGAGGGGTCGGGAGGGTATAGTTATGGGGGGGGGGTTAATAAGGGGTAACTATGCAGTTCTCCAGCTACGAGGGGGGTCGGGTGTGTATAGGTATAGGGGGAGGGGGTTAATAAGGGGTAACTATGAAGTTCTCCAGCTACGACGGGGGTCGGGAGGGTATAGTTATAGGGGGGGGGTTAATAAGGGGTAACTATGCTACGGGTTAACGGGGCAGGAGTAACTAGACGATGGGGTAGTGAGAGGTAATATCACTGAGGCAACTGGGTCATCTAGTGAGTGAGGTAATGCTGGGGGAGGGGTAACATAGTAGTATGAGGTAACAGGGGACGGGGGTAGTACTAGGGGTGCACTAGTACCTGATCGATGAGTGGCATCTTCAGAAGGTTGGTGACCTCGACGTCTACGAAACCGTCCGTATCGTACATCATGGCGTTATTGATGAAGGACATGATGTTCTCGACGAGATCGCATGACTTCCTGCAGGCATTGGCGTCATCGGTGGGGTAGTAGTGCGAGTCTTTGTCTGCACAGGGGGTAGGGGTGGGGGGTTAACGGTGTTTGTTAAGAGGACACGCGGCGATTACATGTAAATGATAGGGAAAAGTATTTTGGTATTTAATAAATATATTTATATATGAAAATTGTTAGGACATAGTAAGTATCTTATTAGGACATAGGAAGTATCTTATTAGGACATAGTAAGTATCTTATTAGGATATAGTAAGTACTTTATTAGGACATAGAAAGTACCTTAATAGGACATAGTAAGTACCGAGTTATTGAATATCTATCTAGAAGCGGGATGAAGGTATAAATATTGCAGTGGTCGTGCGTACGTTAGTCATCTAACACCTCATCTAGGCCTTACACTAAGAGCCATGAGTATAAAGCCTAGCAGTATGACTAACTGAGTATAAAGCCTTACAAGCATTACCAGTATTACTAACCTAGTATACAACCTAGCATTACCAGTATGACTAACCTAGAGAAGCGTTATCAGCCAGAGTCGACATAGCGATCTTAATCGTGTGGTTCACAAACAGGTTGAATATGCTCTTTAGGTGGTCGGATAACCTTGACGAGGAGGAGGAGGAGTAGTAGAGGTCAGATACATAGCATGATTAATAACCGACGCGATGAGTCAGCCACTTCTACGCTAATGTACTTTACGTATTATTAATTATCGATATCGAAATGAATATATATCATATACAGTTGTATATGATTATAATATATACTGTATATAATATACGCTTGTAATAGAAGCACTACAGTGGTATCGCATAGGTATCCACTGAATACAATTATTTCTCTCACATTATTATGATTCACTCCGCTTTACTCGCCCTATGTTAAGGTTGATGTTCTAAAATGAATAATTTGAAGCATGCGATATCAAGATATACAAATAGGTCGCGATATCTAGTCAGTGTGAACGCGGCAGCTTTACTCCAGTGTGGGGGGTTATGCTTAATGCCTTTACGCGAATATGTGTATTCTATTCTATTTCAATGTATTGTTATTTTGGTGGAGTCCTTTCATCCCATCCAGGAACTTAGATGAAGTTTTCACTTATAACCATATATGGCTCTAATGTCCCTTCGAAGCCTTTTTCATGTTAAGGCATCCATGGTTTTAACGAGAGCCGATCATTTATTTATACACAATTATATAAGATCACTTCTAAATATTATTTTAAGAACTATTTTAATAGTCCGGACGAGGCTTGAACCCGCGTCCTACTGCTCGTGTGTCCGACGCCTTGCCAACTGAGCCACGCAGGCAGTTAATTAATTGTATATATATATTATATCTGTATTCCATGCGTTAGTAAATATGTATTATTTCTAAGATATATGTCGGGAGCAGCTGAGTATTGCTGAGTTAACTGGCACAGTGATACCACGCACTAACTCATTACACTAACTTATTACAAGCCTTGAAGAAGAACAGACGTCTATTCCTACAGGCGTCGTCGTCAGATTTGCAGGCCCAGTCGTAGAACTGTATTGTTTGTATGTATTTATACACGATACTACTTCAGTGATATGTGATTTATAATATTCACAGAAATGTTATTGTAGATGGTGTTTAGATAAAAACAGTAGTAATCGTTATAACGATACTAACAATGATAATAATAACTAATGGGGGTTACAGGGGTTAATAATAGAGGTCAAATAGTGCGGTGGTTATCAAGTAGTGATTTAAATAATTATAACTGTTTCGATTAGCATAAATAATGTAGTCGACATAGTTGAATAGGTAGGTGATAACGATGTGGGGGTAGTGATAAAGGGGGGGGGGGGGCGGGGTGCTAACGGTGTAGAAGATCGGTCTGAATATGTTCTCTGACAGACGGACGACTAAACATAATATCACTTCTATGCACTTGTCTTCGAGTTTAGATATGTCGTTTTCATCCAACTAAAACATTGTGTATATCGTTTAGAATATATACTATATATATATATATATATATATAAATATATATATGTAATTGTAATTATAATTTAACATAGATAAACATAAATATGTACGTAATATAACGTTATAAATCTAATATTAAATTTTAAAAATATCAATAAAAATATTTATTTATAATTTTAAATAGCGAGATATATATATAGTTAAAATGTTGACAGAGAAATGAGAAATAGAGTTAATCTAAAAGAAGTAATGTAGTAAGAGTAAAGAATATAAACGTAGATAGTGACGCTACAAGAATAGAGGTCAAGAGGGGTCACGTATAGAGGGAGCCACCGACACTCAGCTACAAACCGTAACATCTTCGTGATTGCGTACGTCCGTTGCCAGGATGAGGATGTTGTACACAAAGTTAGCATTCTGGTTAATCTCGTCCTTGCTCATCTTCTTAACGCATTTCCTCAGAATCTCCATCAGCATAATGATACCACTCTACAAGTAGGGACCGGTTTGTAATAGGGTTACACGCTCGGCGAGAAACGCTGACATTAGCAATTTATCCGGCACGAGGACTATATTTATATATATTTATATATAGTTTATTGACTTCAAAAACACATGGTGATTATAGGCATCATTAGATAATAAAAAACGAAAACAAAAATAAATAGAAAACGAATAATAAAATAGAATGAATTACTAGAATGATTTAAAATGAACATTATATTGCAATTAAATAATCATCGTAACTATTACTGACTACCGACTTATATACAAGTAGCATTATTGATGATTAACAGAGGCTATATATATATATGTGTGTGTGTAACTGGGTGGCAGTAATAGAAAATAGTAGTTTTATTTCGAAGCTCTTTAGAAATAAGGATAACAAGTGAGATATTTAAACTTGTATTGCTATAGTGAAAAAAAACCTTCTAATAAATGATTACAAAAATCTTCTAATAAAGATTATTACTATTATTATACATTAATATGAACGGAGTAATTAGTTTGGTTAACTAAACAGTATTGCAGCCATTACTGTGAACGCACTAACCTGATTATACATGAGAATCTTATCCAATGAGGTTTCGATGTTGGGAAGTAGGACTCGTACTTGAGTTTGAGTGGAGAGGAACTCGCTGTGTAGGGGTAATGGGGGCGATGGGGGTAATGGTAGGGGTTAGCGGTGGTGGGGGTAATAATAGTAGGGGTTAGAGGTGGTGGTGGGCGATGGGGGTAATAGGGGTAATAGTAGGGGTTAGAGGTGGTGGTGGTGGGCGATGGGGGTAATAGTAGGGGTTAGAGGTGGTGGTGGGTAATGGGGGTAATAGTAGGGGTTAGCGGCGGTGGTGGCAGCACTAACACTATCGCGTTCAGACGTAGAGAAATCCCAATCTTTCCTTTATCCGTGGCCTTCTCACCGACGTTCACTTGTAGACAAAGCTGCGGAGGGGCGAGGGGGTGAATTAGCGCCGTGGAATAGCTTAAGGCGAGAGCTTAACTTAACGGCGCAGCGTATTAAAGTAGGCGACACATTTGTTAGTAGACCATTTTTACGTATCTATTACGTTAGAATTAAAAGCACTTGGTACATCCCACCTAACTATAACTACTGGCAATATCTAACATAGACTTACCGTTATTAATCTAAGGGGGGGACGTTCTCGGTGCGCATAGAGGAATGTCGTTTATTTAGCTTATTCATATATATTCTTAATTAAGTCTTTGGTATACGTTTCAACCGCATTCAGAGTGTGAATATGCCGTAAATAATCTATTTTTAGATGTAATCATGACTAATCGCGACGTACAGGATGTCAGGTGGTCAGTGTAACTGACTTAGCGCTATACGGATGGCTACATTAATGTCTGAGAGGACATACGGACACTGTCCGGTTGACAGCCAGTTGTAAACAGTTCAACTATAATAGGGTTATTATATCGCTATAATCGCTCCGCTTCTATACTTATATGTGGGCACGTGTATTTCATTGTTGTGCTGTATTAATGATAGCGAAGCGTTATTATTATTATCAGATTTAGAATAATTATAATTAGCCTGCGTAAAAACCTAAATCTGATACTAATAATAACGCTTCGCTATAATGAATACACTACAACAATGAACAGGCTGTTGGTTTGTATGTAGCTAGACTAACAGCGTAGATGATGTCGAGGAGATAGGGCGACAGGAAGTTAGTCATAGTGGTGCAGATTCTGTGTAGGCAGGTCATCGCGCATACCAACACCATCTCAGATTTCCTGATGGGCGAGGTGGGGGGATAGGGTAAATATTGTAACCCAACGGCTTATGCAGGTACATATATGTAGGTATATAACATATAGGTGTGTTGAATATAGACAGTATGCTAACCTACGGGTTATAATTATGGAGATGATGGTAGAGTGAAAAAGATAATTTTAGAAATCAAATTTTGTAACTTTTTTTTATTATACTTATTTCTACATTTTATTCGATGATATTAATATTTATTATCATATTATTTTAAAGAATACACTCAAATAGGTGGTAATCATTGGTATAATTCACATATAACACAATTACTTGATGAATTAGTTGTATACAGTTAATGCATTCACATTAGATGTTATAAATGCATGTATTCAAAATAGATAAAAACATTTTTCTATCTAATTATTAAATTCTAATATGAAAATACATTATAAATATAATGATATTTGTATCTACACAGATTATAAGAAATTAGGAATAATTATTATAGTTATTCGAATAATAAATAAAAATATGAAGATAAATTTAAGTAGATAATTAAACTGCCTATTTTTATAAAACAATATTCTTAAGATTAAATAAATCACTATTAATATACAACTGTGTGGTGTAGGTTAAGATAAGTACAATTTATAAAAATAAAATAAATTTACAAATAATAAAAATCAATCTTATAGAAGATGCATTTATAATACTATTTACAAGATGTAAACTTTGAATGACATGGATTACAACTATTGATAATCAAGATTTATCAATATTACAGCTGTAATCTAGTGAATACTAAGATAAATTATTTTTTAATTAATTATAGAACGAATGAAAAAAAAAAATAAATTATTATTAAATTTTGCATTAAAATAACACATGTAATAATATTACAATTCCGATATTCTATGTTGGGCTAAATTTAAAAATTGAGAACTAACTTAAAAAACGCAATATTAATTTCAGAGTATGCATATGAGAATGTGTATGTGTGTATGCATGAGTGCTAATGTGTGCACGTTAATACAAACTTGAATTGTTCAATGGACATCACAGGGAATCCGTGGATGATGTTAATTATCGGTGGTACGAAAGATTGTAAGTAGCCTGTAAATAGCAACAATAATTAGTTATTAATAATAATGTATATAATGTATAATAATTTATTATATTATAAAAAAACCGAATTCCGCTACCCGTTCATTCATACAGCTACGCATTATTACCGTAACGATGATTTGAATGTAGTTATGCAATAGTGTACAGCATAGTACGTATGGAACATATATACGTTATGAGTATTATTCTATAGAATCACGAATATATTTTAATACGTAAATGTGACGTTTACAACAATTGCGGTGAGTCAGACCGATCCAGATGAGTCAGATGATAATAACACTTATAGACTTAAGCTGCTAGCTTCAGAGCAATATAAAACAGCCCGATAGCGTAGAACATCTAAACCAGGAGGTTTCGGTGTGAAAGGCTATACTGACATAAGGCAGGTCTTACGCAGGCGGTTATATATTAATTACCTAGTACATATTCAACTTGCCCGCTCAGGTAAATGTTTTAAAAAGAATAAATAATGAATAATTTGTATAGCCTGATATCGGCTATTTTTTGGTATAAAAGCAGCTTCACACATACATAGGCACATACAGCAATAACCTAGACTTACACACACACACACACACACACACACACATACACACACACACAGACAGCAGCACTAACCTATAGACTTAAGTCCTAGTTCAGTGACCAGTTCAGCGATGGTGAGAATGATGGACGACATCAGCGGGGTGGGGCAACTCTTGCGTAACATGTCGGTGCATAGTTCTAATGCCTATAGAGGTGTGATGCGCGATGAAGGGGGCGGGAAGGGGGTGTGGCTAAGGGTAACATGTCGGTGCATAGTTCTAATGCCTACAGAGGTGTGATGCGCGATGAAGGGGGCGGGACGGGGTATGGCTAAGGCTAACATGTCGGTGCATAGTTCTAATGCCTATAGAGGTGTGATGCGCGATGAAGGGGGCGGGACGGGGGTGTGGCTAAGGCTAACATGTCGGTGCATAGTTCTAATGCCTACAGAGGTGTGATGCGCGATAAAGGGGGCGGGACGGGGGTGTGGCTAAGGCTAACATGTCGGTGCATAGTTCTAATGCCTACAGAGGTGTGATGCGCGATAAAGGGGGCGGGACGGGGGTGTGGCTAATGCTAACATGTCGGTGCATAGTCCTAATGCCTATAGAGGTGTGATGTGTAGGATGTGTAATAAAGGGGGTGGGCTGGGCTAAGGTAATGGGTGATAAAACGGAGGTACAGAGTTATAATGTGTAATTAATGGGGTGGGGTGGGTCGCTTGAGGGGGTAATACGTGGGTACAAAGTTTAGCCTAGAGCCTAAAATTTTCGATGTAGGGGGCGGGACGGGAGGCGGGGCTAACCTTCAAGAAGTACTGCTTGTTAGCCTTACAGAACAGCTTAGTGATGATCTTAAGCGCGTACATGGCGAGCTGAAGCAGCATCAGATACTTGGGTTCATCGCGCAGGCTGAAGCTAGTCTTCACTTCGGCCACGAGCACGTCCAATAGGGTTAATATCGCATCGCTCTGTAACGATGGGTGTCGATGTCGCTATACTAGGCGTCGACCAGTATCGATATCGCTATAGTCTCTATGTCGATATAGCATCGCTGTACTATCTATGTCAGTATCGCATCGCTGTATGTCAATATCGTTATTCTCTACGTACATTTGTAATCACTCTCTATCAATTAGTATCGATATCGCAGTTCTGAAGTATGAATAAATCTATAAAATATTCGAACAATTTTCTAATATAACAGTTTAGTATCCGTCAACAAAATACACATGTAATTTGTATAGAAATACTACGACAAGTATCTTATTAGGTATTACACTGTTTCATATATATTTTATAATCTACCGGCTTAACACACTCCGCTTTCATTTCAAAATTGACGTTATTATTTACAAGTTATAGTGTATTTTATATATATATATATATAAATTTTATGTGATGTTATTAGCATTTAGTTTTATAATTTTTTCATTTCGATAAGTTTTACTCAGAATAATTATTTTGCTCGACTTACCTACATTCAAAATGATAATGTAATCCTAATGGAGAACATAGAGAACATACATCTATAACATACATATGTAAATAATAGCATGAAAACATATTTATAAATTACATTAGAAATCTAGATCATATAGATTGAATTATAAATTATCAGTATAAATTTTGTAAAAATGTTCGAATGCATATTATTATCAAATACATACAATATTTTAATTATTCATTTTATTATATAGCTATATATAATCTTAATGTCATATATAAAAATTGTATACATTTATATAATAGTAAGGAACTTCGAATATGTATTCGAATAAATCGAGATTTTCTAGCTATAGGTGGAAAACAAAATGGCGGGACACTACGGTACATATGCCTCTATACCTGTACACCGCGTCTAAGCCATACTACATGCCTCCGTACACCTGCGCTAACCTGACACGCGGTGAACTTGGAGTCCTGTATCTGAACGAGCTTCTTAGCCAACAGTTCCAGTGACTTCTTACGCACGTCTATCTGGTCATGCTTGACTAGAGTTATGAACACTCGGATGAAGTCAGTGAATGATAGTAGGTAGTTCACCTGTGGGGGGTGGGGGTAATAGTGGGGGTAGTAGTAGTAGTAGTAGTAGTAGTAGAAGTAGTAGTAGTAGTAGTAGTAGAAGTAGTAGTAGTAGTAGAAGAGTAGTAGTAGTAGTAGTAGTAGTAGTAGTAGTAGTAGTAGTAGTAGTAGTAGTAGTAGTAGTAGTAGTAGTAGTAGTAGTAGTAGTAGTAGTAGTAGTAGTAGTAGTAGTAGTAATAGTAGTATCACAGTTAATAAGAGACCTTTTCGAGTATTTCGTATGTCTTATGTATAACGGAGCGGTTGAACTTAGCGGTGAGGTCACCTTCTAGTGTGTTTGCATTGTTTACGCTGGTGTCGTTGACAACGTTGATGTAGATTAGGCAGTCTTGCAACAGGATGTCAAAGTCCACCGGATCTTTATTGGATAACACCTGATACGGGGGGGGGGGGGTAGGATAAGGGGTAGAACGAGGGGGTAGGATAAGGGGTATTCACGCTAGTGGGGTGCGAACAGAGAATCACTAGCAGTTGTTCACATTTTTGTATATCGTTCGAGAGATGACATACTGACATACAAATTCTGTGTTCAACTTTTGTGAAAACATAACTTTTTAAATAAACATTCATTGTTATACTCGCAAACGACGCGGAAATGGTCGCGTTCTTTCTCTGTGTACACAATGTATACGCCTTCAGTGATACACGAGCGGGTATGGACTAGTGCAGTTGTCGTGTAATATCTAAATAGATAATATATTTATTGTTAAATAAAGTAATTATTGCGCGTATATATTAAAATAGTATCGCGACACTTTGAAACTGCGCGACCTTTACACGAGTAATAGGGGTCGGGGGGCATATAAAGGAGGCGTTACCTTAACGGCAAAGTCGTCGGAAGACAGTAGCGCTACGATAGCCCTGGCGATGTGATACTGTAGCTTCCTGACTTGTATCAGGTTCAGAGTGTTCAGCTGTAGCAGAGATATCTTATCGGCTGCCTTAACTGTAGGGCGGCGGGGTGGAAGGGGGATTAGCGAAGGTAGGGGGGTGGAAGGGGGGTTAGCGAAGGTAGCGGGGTGGAAGGGGGTTAGCGAAGGTAGTGGGGTGGACGGGGGTTAGCGAAGGTAGGGGGTGGAAGGGGGATTAGCGAAGGTAGCGGGCAGGGTGGAAGGGGGGGTTAGCGAAGGTATCGGGGTGGACAGTGGGGGGGTTAGCGAAGGTAGCGGGCGGGGCGCGCAGGGGGGATACATACTTTTGGGAATGGCGGCGTTGTCCCTCTTAGCCAAGGACACGGCCTTCAGAGTGGCGAGACCTTCGACCAGCCGAGACATCATCGCTACATTGTGAGCGCAGGAGAACTGGTTGCAGATGTTCACCAGGAAGTCGATGTCGAGGTCGATGTTCTTGTGGCACGTGGGTTCTGCGGTGAGGGAGGATTGAGGGTGTGTTCTATTTGTTTACGAGGTGAAACGCGAAGAATAATTATTTCCGGTAAATCGAGTTTAAAAATTATTAAGTTTAGAGTTTAAAAAAGACTTATTAATTTATATTTCTGATATATAAATTCGATATATACATTTGATAATATTGAATTGAATTCTCGTGCATTTATGAATATTATTATTTTACATACTTAATTATATACTATATTATTTTAAATCATATTATTACTTGTATACTTTGAATATGAATTTTGAAATGATAAAATAAGTATTTTTTAAAAATTAACAAAATGGGATGCCATATTGACAATACATACAAACAACGAATCAAATTACTGGGTATTAATCTACTCTATTAATTTAACCTGTAACCCTCAAAACTAAGTTCAAGCATAATAATAGTAGATATTATTGGCATTTTTATATATTTTAAATATTACTACAATAACTACTGAACTGTCTTCAGTATTTTTCAATAATATTGTACTAGCCATATTTTATTTTTTTTAAAGTTTGTGTTCTAGAACGTTGATTTTAATGATTTATAGATAGTTTTAGGCTATAATCATTGGAATATAACCTCATATTATATATTATATTTTTTAAATAAAAAAAAATTAAAAAATGTGCTACTATTTCCAAAGCCCTTAATTGCAATGTGTTCATTTAATATCTATAGTATATATTGCATATATATATACATTTTGGAAATAACTGCAGTACACCTTGCTATGTTAAGATAATGATACACGATACACCTAGCTATAACATCACACATATTTGCTCGCTACATCGTGGGCTGTTATCGCTAGTATGGCTGAATACAAGTACACTGCTATGTAGCTATGCAGTGTATCGTATGGAAGTGAATCACCTAGTTGAATCACCGTACGCAGTGTATAATGCACTCTTGCTATCCCACCGGACCTAGTACCTCAGCTCTTTGGGCGGTATAGCAACTGTAACATAGTAGATAGACTGGAAATGTGTTCCAACCCTAATTGGCATTATATCTGTTATCCTACGTATCTACATATATATATATATATATATATATATATGTACACATCTCTATGTTATATGTACATGCATATTATTATCATAATGGACCATTCCATTTATACATGGATATCAAGGTCGGAATAATGGAACGTCCGATATCTAGTTCGATAACTAACAATACCGAGGCTGGATGTACATCGCGGATGCACTGTATATATATACTTTCAATGAGTAGATCGAAATCAACTGCAACGGCGTCCTCTACTAACTGTCTTTCGAGGTTGATATTCTGACGCTGCTCTCCAAGGTCAGCAACATGAAATCGACGAGATGTTGACCCGGTCCTATGACCTCTATGAGGCGACGGTATAACGGCTGTATTCGGTGCCGGGGAACGTGGTGGCGAGCGTCTATGAACACTCGCAGGACGTCCGATATGCTCGTGATGCGGTCGTTCTACGTTGGTGGGCGGGGCTTACGTTAATGGGCGGGGCTTACGTTAATGGGCGTCACTTATGATTATAGATATATATGATATATATAACTTTAAAAGGGGTAATCCATTACAAATTGATAGAAAATCGTTTTAAAGTTACAATATTTCTGGCTGGTTGCCGGAAATACTTGTAGTGGGATATCCCCTTTAGGGATAAACTATAATTATTGGAATGTTATAATGCCTTTGTATGGAGAACTTATTGTTGCTAGATTATTTATATGTAATTCTTTATGGTCATTATTTTAAAATACAACAATTTTATAATATCTCTCTCTCATTCCCCCTATCTCTCTCTCTCTCTCTCTCTCTCTCTCTCTCTTACTCTCTCTCCATCCCTCCCTCCCTCTCTCTGTTAACCTGAATGATAACGGGTATGATGGTATCAATAGTGGTGTCGATGACCCTGAAGGTGTGAACGTCGTCGTGTCTCAGCAGACTATTGCCTACGAACGCGAACATAGCCATGACGTGATGTAGGATCAGCTCGGGCAGGAGTAGACTACCCGCAGCCATCAGTAGCAGGGCTTGTTGCTGACTCTGGCGGTTGTTGCTGGAACGGATGCACTTCACTAGTGATTCTATGTTGAACGAACCTGGCGGCGGGCGGGGCGGGGGGGGTTTAGTGATAGGGGTGGGGGGGAACATGGGAGGGCTTGGCGGAAAGGGAACATAAAAGGATGGGGGTAGGGAGTAGGAATATATTCCGATTCATAAATTAGAAGCCCGATTAGAATTGAACTCTAGTAGTATATGCATACGTGAAACCCGTGCCGTAGGCATCCCCCGTGGACTAACTAGGCCCCGTGGACTAACTATGCCCCGTACTAACTAGGCCCTGTACTAACTAGGCCCAGTGGACTAACTAGGCCCCGTACTAACTAGACCCCGTACTAACTAGGCCCCGTACTAACTAGGCCCCATGGATTAACTAGACCCCCGTACTAACTAGGCCTCTTGGGTTTCACCTTCCACGTGGAACAGATGGATTGCAGCAGAGACAGCACCAGCTGTATGCAGTAGACGCTGCTATCGTTACGAGCTGACACTTCGTTTTCATCGACTGAATCAGACGATTCTAGAAGTCTGCGAGCGGGGGAGGGGTTAGGGTTCACGTGGGGGTGGGGTTAGGGGTCACACGGGGAGGGGTGAGGGAGTGTGGTCACGCGGTGTGGTTATAGCAGACATTTCTCTAGAGAAAGTTATCATGCTCGAATGGAAACCGCGCCAAACTTAAGCGTCAATTTCAGTGATTTCGATACTACTGCTAGCGGCAGCAATAGTATACTATAATAATAATAATAATAATATCTATTATTTCTGTTAATATTTAATATTTCTGTTAAATTATAATTATATTTATATAATATTTTCTTCTAAACGGCTTCAAAATAATATGACTATTTTCTGTTGTCGTTGCCCATCGATATATAATCGCGTTGCGTGGATAATGAGTGTCGTGTGTGTTCGCTTATAACGTTAGGCTGGCGTAACTTACTTGGATAACACGTTGAACAGAATCTCCGACAGTTTCTCGTGCTGGAATTCGTCGTCCTTGACCTTGACCTTATCGCCGCGACCTTGAACGATCTCCAACAGGAAATTGATACGCTGGACCGGCAACACGAACTCCATGCATTTCCTGGCGAGACGATAGCGAGAGAGAGTATATTAAATATTGTATATATAATCAGAGGTATATATAAGGTAAATTTAATCAGATACGCCGACCTAACGACTATTGTTACGAGAACGCCGCGCACTTCTTAATAGATCTATAAATAGAATGATCTATTAATAGCCATGCTAACATCTTGTCCTTGATGCGCAGAGAGCGAACTGTAACGGGGGTCGCGACCGGGGTCGACCGGACACAACTGCGTCGCTGACTGGAGCGCGTACCCCTACTAGGGCTGTCCGTGGAGCTAGCGGGGGCAGCGGCGGTTCCAACACCGGCGGGGATCTCTAGTTCGGACTCGATTTGGGCTGTGGTTAGCTTTAACTAGGTGACGGGGTAAGGAGGGGCGTGAGGGGGAGGGCTGTGTTATCGGGATAGAGGTGAGTATAAGTGGATACAAAAATAGAAATATTCTACCTTTTGGCATATTATATTATGTATTCAGCCATATATATGTAAGTATTAGCATGTAGTTTAAACTAGTAATACTACCAAAGATTTTCCAAATGAAAGATATTGCACTTGTGTATAATTGTGTAACCTAATAATTCGATATGGCCATCTAGCGGTATTAGTCTGATTATAAGAATTTTCTATATTTATTGTAATTGTAAATAATAAATTATATACAATATACTATATATTATATTATATTGTATTATAATGTATTAACATGATTTTAAAATGATTATATAACAATAGAATACACTGATTAGTTATATTTAATATAAACAAATAAAATAAATGATAAATATATTGTTATAAATCATATTATTAAAAAAAAACATGTATTGTATTGTTGTGAATTTAAACTTATGTATATAATTATAAAACAAGAACTTAAACTAATTAGTAATTATGTAATTTAATTTAAAAAATAAATATATAATATAAATTTATATTATTTATAAATTATAATATTAAAAAAAACTACATGTATTGTATTATAATTTGTATTATATTGTGATGATTTTAAATGTATGTATATAATTAGAAAACAAGAAATTTAAATAAAAATATCACATGATTTAACATTTCATATACTATTTCGCCATCTAGTGTTAATGTTGTTTTTTCATTTTAAATTTACATTTTGAAGTACTAGAGATAGATAGGGAGTGCAATATCTTTACTTCACAATATCTTTGATACTACTAAGATAAGATCTCAGCTGTATACCTCATGCAATGGTAACTTTTTATAATCTGAAATATATACTTTTCAGTGGTATATTTACTTAGATTTACAAATTATATTTTAAATATATTAAAATAGCAGATATTTATTTATTTATAAAATAAAAATACATTCATTATTTTAATTTCTATTGCTTTATGTTATTAAAAATACAAATTTAAATTAGGTTTGAATTGAAAGATAAACATCTAATTTTTCTATATTATTTATATCGACATTCTAATTAATATAATGTGTATTACATCATATTACAATTTATTGAAATCATTAATTCAAATTTCAGTTTTGCATTGATTAAATATTAAATTAAAATATATATATCTAGACCATAAAATACAATATAATTAATATCATATGTTGAATATATAAAAGTTTCAAAAATGATACTAAACATGGTAACACGTTAACACTAAACATGGGGGTGGGGTGGTTACACTCCATAGGGGGGGGGATACATTCGCTAATATTCGCTACTATTTGTGAATAATAGTAAATAACAGTAATGACAGTTTTATAAATCAAAATGGTGACCTAGCTTTAACAAATAGTCTGTGTTAGCCACTATAACAGTATTCAACACGTACTTCTTAGAACCTATTACTACACACTAGAATTGAAATCTTATTGAACTGAATGCTTATGCTAACTTTTTTGAGCGTATTTCTGATAGACGTCACGAGAGAAGTGGGCGTGTCTTCTTTTAGCGACACGTCAATTAAAGCGGCTAGAATTTGCTGCTGGATACCTACTACCGGAATGGCGTCCCAGAGTGGTTTCTTCAACTGCGCGAATGAGGGGCGTGGGTGGGGTGTAGAGAGAGGGGTGGTTACCGTATATCACACGTAAACTACCGGTGAAGAGCTATATTAATAGACGAGGGTAACTTAGTCAATTAGATGTATGCCGACACAGCATATATGTTATATAGTTATATATATATGACACAAAGCGTCAATGCTTATGTATATTTACATAAATATATTTATTTATCTTAACATAATGCGTCTCTCTATAGAACGAGTATCTTTATATAGAAACTCGGCCTATAGAGAGGTGGTCAAGCACAACGCGCATAAACGGACGAGTCCCACGTTGCTACGCGTCGCGATTACGGGGGGGTGTCATATCAGATGTTTATAACAGTATAATGATAGAAGTGAACGTCATATGTGGGCGGGGGTTAATGTTTAGATAATAATAATAATATAAAATAATATAGTAAATTGAATATAGAAAATAGATATTCAAAATGACATAAAACGGGAGACGAAACGAAATAAATAAATGTATTAACATTATTGATGTTACATAGAGATAGGTAGGGTGTTACGAGCTTACCGCTGAGATGGCGTTCTCCTGGAAGCGTGGGTCGCGCAGGAAGCCGATGTAGAAGGCGACGTCCGAACACAGGTGTTCTACGGTCTCAGGCCGATACTGACCGATGAACGTGTTCAACTGCTTGACCGTGTGCGAGTGGGGCGAGGCATCCTCTTCGGCTGACATCGCTTTCTTAGCGCAGTCAGCTAGGTATTCGAATGTGTACTGCAAGGGGGGGTTAAAGTAGAGGTCTCGGGCGGTGGTTTAATCTAGAGGTTCTAAGGTAGCTGTAGGGAGGTCAAACTAGAGGTTGTCGTAGGCGGTAGCAGAGCATATATTAGAGGTCGATGTAGCCGGTAGGGGAGGTGAAACTAGAGGTCGCAGGAGGTGGTTTATATAGAGGTTCTAAGGCAGTTATAGGGTGGTCAATCTAGAGGTTGTCGTAGGCGGTAGCGGAGGTCAAACTAGAGGTCGGTGGTTAACCTTGGCGGGAATGGCAGACAACACTTCCAGGAAGCGTACGGATATACTACTGATGAGGTACTCTTCAGTGGTTAGCTCCAACAGGTATTCTAGGCAGCCGGTTATCTCCGGTGAGAGCTTGGCAACACTGCGAGTGAAGTAGTTACCTATCATCTGAGGGGAGGGGGGTGTATCGGTAGAGGTGTATGTTATACTGTACTGTACGACGTACATGGTATGTTAAACAGGCTATCGTATACATTGCGAGAGAGTGTTGATGAGTCACCAGCAATACAAACAATAATTAGTAAAGGAAGTTATTCGAGAAATATAGAACCCACGCTATTTGGGACGATTTCGCATACTTAAAATGTAATGATCAACGATTTTCGAATGAATATTTTGCCGTAAATAAATTAGTGAATATTATACGGAATTAAAAATGAGATTTAAATTAAAAATGGTATATATTTTTATGATTAGTAAGGCTTATATATAAATAAGGACAAAATATCAGTGTTTTGAATGAATGAATTTATTTACCGAATATTGGCTATAATAATCGGAGGGATACCCAGAAGCTATGTTTAGCTTATACTAAGGATTAGAATTAACTACTATAATTAAATCTTGCTCGTGATAATTCACGAACACCATCAGTTACAACACACGACTACCCCACTACCCCCATCGCCCCTCTACCTGGATGATATGGTTTCTGTCGGCGATGCACTCCTCCTTCTGCTTCTCGATACGTATCAGCAGGTCACCGGCCACGCAGTTCAAGGTCAGCGCTGCGATCTTGTTGACCACGCAGGTCAACAGATGGGCGGTGGCGTTACGATTCTTACGGTTCACGCTAGCCAATCCGAGCAGGATACACGGTATGATCACTGTTCATTGGTCGGTCGTTAATCATTATAGGATATGGAATGTGTCTCTTAAGATGTGTTATTGTAGCAGGACAGTTAGTCAAGTGGACAGTGGTCAGTTGATACAGTGCGTATATATAATGTTCCATCTGTCCATGCTACATACATCACACCCTAGTAATGAACGAAGCGACTACGGGCTATTAACATAAACCATGTAAACACATTCCGTGAGTCACGATGAGAGTGATTAATAAATACACTTAATTAGGTTATTAATGGCATTACTTATTAATGGGCGTACACTTCAAACTGATCGACGTAATCAAATCACGATACTACAACGAGCTCTATTCTATTTAACAACCACAGTGGTGTTCCCTTTCCATCGACGGTAGGTGTAAGACAGGGTTGCCTATTAGTCAATGTATTTCTAGAGATAATAATGCACGACACTCTAGATAATCACCAGTCAACGATATCAATAGTCATTAATGTAAATAATTATTTATTAATAGTAGAATTTGCACTACGGACGAAATCAAGGAAACAAACAAAACTACTCGCCACGACGACACCCCGGTTACCCAGCTGCTAACCGTTCTGAGGGGGTAGATCGGGGTTAACGGAGACGACCTCGCCGGAGATGGACCACTTGAAGGTCAAGTGTACTGCGGCGGAGACGGATGATTCGTTGTCGTCGATGATGGCGCGACCGAGCAGATTGCACACCTGTTCGATGCCGAGCCCGGTGAAGAAGGCGAGGTAGTCGGCCCGGGAGATCACCCCTACGAGGGCTTCCTGTTCCAAGAGACGTAGGCTGCTCACGAATATGGCGTAGATCTCGGGGTGTTTGTATTCATCTGGCGGCGGCGGTGGTGGTGGTGGGTAAGGGGGGGGCATGATAATAATACTTTATTATAATACATTTTGTTTTGTTATTTATATTATATATGGCGACACATATGTATTTTTACATGGTGAACATAGGAGATATATGATTTACTAAAATCACCATACATTATAAATACATAAAATACACTAATTTTATAAATATTAAAAAAATTCTATATATTAAAGCTCGTGAAAGTTTTTAGTAGACCCATTTTGAGTTATCTGTTATATAACAATTGGCGCCCCTTAACTTAGGCGGTGTAGTACATTAATCAATGACCTCTACACAACTGCCATAATGACCATGACTCATATCGACCTTCCACAATGAAAGCGACCTCTACCGACCTGCCATAATGAAAGCGACCTCTACATAACTGCCATAATGACCATGACTCCTATCGACCTCTACCAACCTGCCATAATGAAAGCGACGACATTCAGAAGGTCGCCGCACATGAACTTCACGAGTTTAGTGCGACGCCTGCAGCAGTTGATGATCGCCAGACACACGGAGCCCACGTCCATAGAGTTCACGTGTTTGCCCTTGACGAGACGCTCTCGGCTCAGCTGACCCAACGACTTGCACGTCAGCTCGGTGAGGTTGAGGGCGCCGCTGTTCTCCTCGTACGATATTAGGTCGTCGGTCTGCAAGGGGGGCGGGGGGGGGGTTAGGAGGGGTAGGAGGGAACAGTGAGGGGCAGGGGGTTAGGAGGGTATGGGGGAACAGTGAGGGGTTTATGGCGGTAGGAGGGAACAGTGAGGGGCAGGGGGTTAGGAGGGTATGGGGGAACAGTGAGGGGTTTATGGCGGTAGGAGGGAACAGTGAGGGGCAGGGGGTTAGGAGGGTATGGGGGAACAGTGAGGGGTTAGGAGGGAACAGTAAGGGGCAGGGGGTTAGGAGGGTATGGGGGAACAGTGAGGGGTATGGGGGAACAGTGAGGGGCAGGGGGTTATGGCAGTAGACACTGGCTGAGAAGGGATGAGTGACTAATGCCACGAGAGAGAATGCAAGTATAAATGAAGTATAAATAATATTCGGATAATATAAATATATGAATACATCTATGCATAAATCTTACATGAACTGCTTCACTCTAACAATAAAAACGTTGGTGGTGCCACTCTCATCAGTGATTATAGAGAATCGTATTATTGCATCTCTTATCGCAGGTAATATAACCCCACGCTAATATATAACAACACTGCATTACACCATCGGATACTGATATGCGATGCTTAGGCTGTCACACACTTCAGGCATAGAATTTCACCACTGAAAAACGAAATTGTGTGTTTGAACTATAGCAGTTATTATTCATAATTTTAGCCTGATATCTAGAGGTGGAATGGAACTATACGTTCTATATGTTCAACGAGAGCGCTGATAGTTGGCTTACCATCTTAACGATGTGGCACAGGTTGTGAATGAGGTAGTTCTTCATGGATGTCTTCACCGCCTTCTTGAGTTTGTAGCAGTCGACGCTCTTCTGCGGCTGCGCTGGTTCAAGGTCGTCGTCGTCTTCGTCGATGTTACGTCTCTTCTTAGAGGTCGCGTGTTTGTTCTTCTTGCCGGGCGTGACGACCTTCGCGGGTTCGACCTCTTCATTTAGTTCGAGAGCTGAACGCGATGAGAGAGAGTGTGATAGCGTTATGTGAGGTTATGAACGGTGTTAACGTTCAACCGCAGTGACCTCAAGGGTATAGGAACAATTATGACAAAATAATGAAATTAATCAAAAAATTAATATATATAAATTGTATCTATTAATAAAATCTAATTTTAAAGTAAATACAAAAAGTATTAACTTTCCCTCAATGAAATAATAATTAAAATAATCTAATATAAAAAATGTTAACATTAATTTACTAAATATACATTCGTTTTTAAAATTGTAAAATGAAAATTTAATTCATTTATTTGTTTACTTATACATTGCATAGTTGGCGCTGTTTTAACAATAACATCATGAGTCTACATAGTATCTCTTTATACCTAACTTCGATTAAGAATTTATATTTAGAATCTAAATACAGTAAAACCTCTCTATAAGAAACCTCTTTATAAGAAAATTGTTCACACATTTGGTTGGAATTCAACATTTTCCACATTAAAAAACCTATTTATAAGAAAATTTTATAAGAAAAATATAAGAAAAACCTCTTTATAAGAAACTTATTGTATACAAAATATAAAAAATAATTACATATAAATATAATTATTATTGATAACAATTATAGAAATTAATTATTATATAAGATATTTTTTTTTCTTACAAATATTTTATATTACATAAATAGCTCGAAATGAATTAAAATTAATTAATAATTGTTATTGTATATCAATACATTTATTAAAATTTATCAAAATTAATTAATAAATGTTATTTTTAAATAAATTTCTAAACTATTCTTTTGATTAATACTTTTAAATAAATATAAATAAATATACTATATATATATATATAACCTATAGGTTATATAATGTATTTTCAATTATAAATTAATTCTTAAAATCATTGGAAAAGTAAAAACCTCTCTATAAGAAAAAAAGTACTGAAAAAAAATAGTTTCTTATAGAGAGGTTTTACTGTATATCTAATATAAATATATATAAATTTTAGATATATAAAATTCATTTTTTAAAATACTTTCATCACTTTTAAATAATATATATTCATCGTATACAGTTAGTTCTAAACACTATACACACATCTCACGCGTCTATTAAACATTACGTCATCGCTTGACTAGCTCGCTAATGGCAGACACTGCAGTGTCCCCCCGCCCTAGCCCCGCCCCCTCGCTATACCCACCTTCAGCCATCAACTTCAGATAGGGATCTCTCTTCACGACGGCGCTGCGCAGAACTCGACCGACCAGCGCCGACTGAGCTTTCTCGTGAGCCGGGTTCACGGTGAATATGGGCAACATTTGTATGCCGAGGATAGGGGTCAGCGACAGGTCGACCTTGGAGAAATGAGCCATTATCGATACGACGACCTCATACCTGTGGCGCGGCGTTGATGATTAATTTAGTGTATATCCATTACTATTTTCTATAGTATCGATTTATTAGTTCTATAGTAACTCTCTATACTATGTTTATTAGTTAGTTATCCAGTGCAGTAGTATAACTGGTTTGTGGGATATAGGGAGAGGGATGCATATAAACCATTCGTGTTGCACTTGCTTCTTGCGGATAATCTTCATGCACGATGCTACGAACTCGTTCTCACCGATCATATGGCACAAGAACTGAGAGGGGGGTTGGTGGGGGGTTAATATCAGGGGGGGGGTGATGGGGCAGATGGTTAGTATCATTGGGGGGGTGGTTGATAGGGGAGATGGTTAGTATCATTGGGGGGGTGGTTGATAGGGGAGATGGTAGTATCAAGGGGGAGGTTGATGGGAGAGATGGTTAATATCGGAGGGTGAGATGAGTCATAAGAAGGTGCGGGGTTAGATGCGCGCTAGTCACCTCTGTGGAGAACTGCAGTAATGCTACTATGACTGTAGGATCGGTGTCCTTGAGCAGAGTGTTGATCACTGGCTTCACAAAGTTCACTTCCTCTTCGGAGACCTGGCAACGTAAAGGTCAATGAAAGGTCAACGCAGATAGGTCAGCGCAACAGCCACTTGTCACCTCGTTCGAAGGTTGTGTTTAACATCGAGTGATAACGTTTAATTTGAAATATTCATACGTTTATACATATATACCAGATATTCGTTAGCACAATAATTTAATTATAAGTGTTTCGTCTATTTCTCATCGATTTAAACTAAATAGTTCTAGGTATTGTAATAGTATTATTAACTCTCTCTCTCTCTCTCTCACACACATACCAGTGTTCCATAGGTTATTACCGCCTATGGTAATAACCGGTAATAACCTGTCCGGTAAAAACAGGTTTTTACCATGGTAAAAACCTACTAGTGTCTATATAATTTACAATTATATATTATTTATAGATTTTATATTTAATGGATAATATACAATTATAAAGTTAAATAATTCTACATTAAAATCAATATTATAAGATTTTTTATATTAAAAAAAAAACTTTATTAATTTTGACTCTGTAAAGAAAACATTTTTAAAATAAATAATATAATATTGAAATAAATGAGTAAATAAGTCAATATATATATATATATATATAAAATATTGAATATAATAATATATTTATTTTTGCATTAGTAAAAGGAAAGCCCATTCACACCAAATAAAGCGAGCGATTTTTCACCGATATGCGCAGTAACGAAATCGTCGAGAAATAGTTAAATATTTAGAGATATCTCGAAATAATGAATAGTGATATTGTCACGACATCGATGATATATTGGTGATATATCGGTAGGGGTGTAGCACAGAGAGAGAGAGAAAAATCCGTACGATATTGGTGAAAAATCGGCCAACTTTTTCGACAAATTTTCAAATAAATCTGCTAGATTAATTAGCCATAACATTTATATATAAATGAATCAATATTACTTTAAATTTCAATATAATTTTTTTTTAAAAAGTATTATATTTTATGAGTACTAGGTTTTTACCGGTAATTACCGGTTATTACCGTAAATTAACATGGTAGAGATAGGTTTTTACCGAAAATAATGGAACCCTGATACATACACATCTATACTATCTCTCTCTCACACACACACACACACACATATCTATACTCTCTCTCTCTCACACACACACACGCACATCTATACTCTCTCACACACACACACACACACACAAACATATAATATAACCTTATCACCGCTGCCCCCCAAGAACTTACGCTGCACGAGACTCTCCCTCAGCTGTACGACTGCCTGCCTACGCACCAAAGGGTTGAAGTTGATCAGACTCAGGTACAGGGTCTGGTTATCAGCTGAGGTGGCTCCCTCTATACACTGCTTCTTAGAGGTGTGCTCTTCTAGAGGGTGGTGATGGTGGTGGTGAGGTAACGACGATATAATCAGTTACATTAAAGTATGGGAAACCTATACATGTCGATAAAGAATAATGAGGTATTCATTATTGAGCGTAGGCTATGAAATCTGAAGAATTATATGAAATAAGTTATATTTTATATAACTTGTGAAAACTAAATACGCATAACGTAGTATGTAACGTTCCTCTATATCACTTATTATTGTTGTCCGTGTTATATTCGACGTATATCATTATTAAATTGTTATCGTATTACTATTATGTTATTATTATTTTCTTCATTCCCGCACGAGCGAAGGGGTCTACATGACCCTATTTTAGTGCATAATAAAACTGATATCATCACCATCATCATCATATCGTATATGATATATGCGTGTGTATAGAATATAACAATAGTTGATCACCGTTGGCTCATTACCTTGACTAGACATGGTGTATCTGATGGAGGCATGGGTCAAGGTCAGCAGATCATTGGTCAACTTCAGCAGGTTGCCGTCTAGTTCGGACATCAGTCTGACCACTACGCGTTCCAATGTGGACGATTGTCTACAACGCGTACGAGGTAGTGACAATGTAGGCTATAGATTACACAGGGGGGGCGGGGGCGGGGCTGCCCTACAAGCAATCACTTATGTATAGTAACTATTTGGGAACGTTATCTAAAAATAATTATATATTTGTATTCGTTATTATCCATTCGCATCCGAGGATTTTATAATTACGTGTCGCCTGGATCTGAACGTTTGTGTTTTTTTTAAAAATATGTACGCGCGTTTTAATAAATGAAAACGTGGATATAAATATAAAAAATGTTCTATTACGAATTATAATTTGTTGGGTTAGTATTTAACGTAGTTTATTAATCTGGTAACAAATTAGTAATTAATTAATCATTCAAAATATTATAATCAATTAAAAAGTAACAATTATAATTAATTCTTTAAAATAAAATAATTATATTTCAAACCTAAATTAATGTATATAATACTAATATTTTGTATATGCATTTAGTGTTATAAAGTGGTAACTTTAATATATTAACCAACAATAAACTGAAGAAATTATATAAACTGAGTCATTATTTAATAATTTACAAGTAATAGCACAAATAATATAACATATTTTTTCTATTATTAGATTTTTAAATTTTAAATAAAAAGGAACACTATAATTCTGTACTATCGGTATAATTAATATTGTAACGTATACTTCCGCCAATTTTAATATTACTACGCAAGTTTTATTTATATAATTACGAAAAAATTATCATAAATTATTTGTCGTTAAAAAGTTGCAAAATAATTAATTAGTGGTAATATTTATCTAACTTTTTATCAAATTTGAAATTTTATATTGATATAAAATGATTTTTACTGAAAGAACTATTTATTACAATGATATTTACTTTAGTTACTATAAAATATGCAAGCTATTAAAATGAATTTATATATTTATATTATATAATAATATAACACAAATGATATTAATTTATTAATTATAATTAATATAATTTATTATATTATATGATTAATATTATTTCTAAAAAAAACCTCATATAAGGTTATATTATACCAATTAACTTCAAAACTAAGATATGAAACTTATTTTTTAAAAATCTTATCATAAAGAAACATTTCACTATATACATACTTTGATACATTTAAATAATAAAATGGACTAATTATTAATTACTAGTTAAAGACTAATATATGATATTTAGTAGTATCATAAAAGTTGCTCAACAGAAATCAACAGCTCTGTATTTTTTAACACAACAGAAATCACAGTTCGGACGCAAATGGTTAATCATTAAATATATATATTTCATGTATGAGTTATAAATTTGTTGATATTAATTAAAAATGATATAGTATATAACTAAAATAAAATATAAAATATTCATAATATATACATATGATGTATACATACCGTCTATCCAGGATGGACATGAACTTCCGTGCGACCTTCTCGTAGGAGAGGTCATCGGGTCGGGACAACCTCCAGCGTAACAGGAACATTAGCAGGGCGTAGATATCATGTTCGATGAGGTCAAACGCATTCACCATGTCCTGTAGCTGACTTATCTTAGACTCGTTACGTTCGTGTCTGTATGTGTGGGTGTGGGTGTAGGTGTGGGTGTAGGTATGGGTGTAAGTGTGGGCGTGTTGTTTTTGAAAAATTTGATTTAAACACATCATTATAATGATAATAATTCTATAACGTATAATGTTCGAATGATAGATATTAAATATAGATAAACATAGCCGCGAATAAAGATGATAAATATAGCCGAGGATAAAGATGTTCAATAATATATAGTTAGAATGGAAACAGTCTCGATACGAAACGATTTCGATCGATAAGAAAGTGTGTGTAGTTATGTGTTATCAGTGTGTAGTGGTGAAGTGAGGACAAGTTTACAGGTGAACTGATCACATATAAGGACATAATAGAGGACATGACAATGAGAAATACACACTAGAGGACATGACAATGAGAAGGACACATCAGAGGACATGACAATGAGAAGGACACATTAGAGGACATGACAATGAGAAGGACACATTAGAGGACATGACAATGAGAAGGACACATTAGAGGACATGACAATGAGAAGGACACATTAGAGGACATGACAATGAGAAGGACACACTAGAGGACATGACAATGAGAAGGACACACACGCATTCACTAACGAGCTACTGGGAATGAGACGGGCGATGTAGATGTCAGCGAATCTCTTCATCTTGAACTTCTCGTGGCACTGGGTAATGTAGGCAGGAGTTCTCTCGTTGATCGCTATTCTCTCAAATACCCTGAGATGGGGGGGGTGGTGTGGTATTAGGACGCGGATAGGGGTGAATAGAGGTATTAGAGAGCGGATAGGGGTGAATAGAGGTATTAGGGAGCGGATAGGGGTGAATAGAGGTATTAGAGAGCGGATAGGGGTGAATAGAGGTATTAGGGAGCGGATAGGGGTGAATAGAGGTATTAGGGAGCGGATAGGGGTGAATAGAGGTATTAGAGAGCGGATAGGGGTGAATAGAGGTATTAGGGAGCGGATAGGGGTGAATAGAGGTATTAGGACGCGGATAGGGGTGAATAGAGGTATTAGGGAGCGGATAGGGGTGAATAGAGGTATTAGGGAGCGGATAGGGGTGAATAGAGGTATTAGGACGCGGATAGGGGTGAATAGAAGTATTAGAGAGCGGATAGGGGTGAATAGAGGTATTAGGGAGCGGATAGGGGTGAATAGAGGTATTAGGGAGCGGATAGGGGTGAATAGAGGTATTAGGGAGCGGATAGGGGTGAATAGAGGTGAATAGAGAGCGGATAGGGGTGGATAGGGGTGAATAGGGGTGAATAGAGGCATTACTAGGCCAAGTGAATGTGTTACTATGACACCCGAATAAGAGTGTAACGCTAGATGTAAGAGTTTTTAGTGTAATGGTTCAATTTTATATTGCACTATTATATATTGTTGTTGTTATTTTTATTTGGTGGAGTCCTTTCATCCCATCCAGGAACTTAGATGAAGTTTTCACTTATAACCATTGGATCTAATGTTCCTTCGAAGCCGCTCGCGAATGACTATTAAATTATATCTATATATTGCAATGCAGGCAATGATGGGCACGATCGTCAATCTTTTTACTCGATAATTTGTTAACGATCGTGTAATTATTTTGATCATCGATCGCCGATCTCGATCGAAATTAGTTTATTGTCAACTATTGTTAGATGTATAAAGGAATGATTAAAACGTTAGTTTAGCGATTATTTTTCATTTAATTATTTCATCAATATTGCCATTATAATATAATATAAGCAAAAATATCTAACCAATATTTAAGTTAAATTGGTTATGTATTAATAAAGTAATTATGCAGAAGAAAAATATCTGTTGTTATCCCTACATTAATTAAGCAATATGTTAATAGACATCTATCAGATAACGAGGTTTAAATAACTACACCAGAACAAAGCGAGATTAATTCAGATTAATGAATTCTATGTTATTGAAGAAAATGGACCATCCACTTCTAAATCAATTTTATAAATAGAAATACTCAATAATATAAATAGTAAAAATATTAATTTAGATATGCTTAATAATTATCCTATTATAAAAACATTATTCTTAAAATACAATTCTATACTTCATTATTGATTATATCCTATTATACTTTATTATTAATTTTATTATAATCATATTTCAACATTTTCGTTAATAAAAGTTAACAGTATATCCCCTATTTTGTTATTTCTTGATATAAATATATAAAATTATTTTTTTATTTTGTTCACGATCGACGATCATCTTATTACGATTGATAATCACGATCACTGTAATGATCGTGTCCATCACTGAATGCAGATATTATAATCATTAATTAGCTGTCACGTGTCACTTTCACACGCGCGCGTCACTAACTCATTAGACATGTCGATGTCCTTGTGGAAGTTGAATATGATGGAGAGGACTGCGATGATCTCGTATTCGTAGTCTTTGTTGGCGTACAGCTGTTATAGGCGTGTACGTGTTACATTAGTATCGGTGTAATCGCTTCATACAGTTGTGTTATAGCTACGAATAGTTATTATAGCAATCGCGTTTGTGATTATTTATTAATGATTCGTAAATTTTCATCTCTAAAAACTAGTA
This sequence comes from Osedax fenrisi, assembly GCA_964019155.1. Lineage (NCBI taxonomy): Eukaryota > Metazoa > Annelida > Polychaeta > Sabellida > Siboglinidae > Osedax > Osedax fenrisi. The sequence goes on along the minus strand of OZ025239.1, from coordinate 17,401,080 downwards.
TTAAATATATATTTATGTTAAAGATAGTCATAGGAAATTATATGTATTATTATTCACATCGATATGAATTAATGTAAATTGATATAGAAATAATACGTGAATCTATAATATAAATATGCCAAGTAATGTGTGTCTAGCAATTATTCTCCTAGAACATAGTCCCCTATACGACTATGTATTTAAGTTTAGTTTTTATAAAATAAAATATCCCATCACTACTATTTGTTAATAAATATATATTTTATAAAATATAAAATATTATGGATGTATTATTTATAACATATAATTTTAATAAATTTGTAATAACAAATATTACTATATTCATTACAATAATATAACTTCAATACTGGCTGCGATCATAACTGTAACCCATACCGTCAATCCAGATTTCTTATATGAAATTATTAATCAATATTTGGTATACGCTATAGAATCACAAATTCTAGCGTATTCAGAGCGGTAGATATCCGGCGATAAAAGCGGGGTGAATAAGGTCACGCTCGCTTTAGAGGGGGGAGACTGGCCGACCTTGGTACAGAGGGAGATGAGCGCCTCGAGCTGTTCGACGGGCAGACTGTACCCGTTGGTGACGGTGACCTGGACGAGCCTCGAGAACAGCGCGATACAGGTGGCGGTCCACTGAGTGTACTGGTCTCGACGGAGACCTTTAGCTAGGGCGGCCAATAGAACGCGAGGGATCTTGTTAGCGTGGAACAGGCGGTCGGTGTTGTCGGTGCTGAGGACGGCGAACGCGGCGATCGTCGTGAAGTTACAGACGCTACGCATGCGTGCTGTGTTGCCGTGTATCTATGGGGGTTAGGAGGTGGTGGATAATGGGTAGTGGGGGGTTATAGATGCTGTGTGGGTGGTTCATAAAGAATTGATGGAAGTTTCTAAATCAATTAGATAACAGGTATGTTACTGTATTTAGTCGTATAGTCAGTAGTGTGTGGTGGTGTGGCGTGTGGTGTGTGTTATGTGGATAGGGAGGTGTTGTTACAGAAGCATACGGGCTATGTTTCTGTGTATCTGTTGAGGGGTCTGCAGCATTAGTAGTAGTAGTAGTAGTGGTAGTAGTAGTAGTAGTAGTAGTAGTAGTAGTAGTAGTAGTAGTAGTAATAGTAATAGTAATAGTAGTAGTAGTAGTAGTAGTAGTAGTAGTAGTAGTAGTAGTAGTAGTAGTAGTAGTAGTAGTAGTAGTAGTAGTAGTAGTAGTAGTAGTAGTAGTAGTAGTAGTAGTAGTAGTAGTAGTAGTAGTAGTAGTAGTAGTAGTAGTAGTAGTAGTAGTAGTAGTAGTAGTAGTAGTAGTAGTAGTAGTAGTAGTAGTAGTAGTAGTAGTAATAGTAATAGTAATAGTAATAGTAGTAGTAGTAGTAGTAGTAGTAGTAGTAGTAGTAGTAGTAGTAGTAGTAGTAGTAGTAGTAGTAGTAGTAGTAGTGGTAGTGGTAGTGGTAGTGGTAGTAGTAGTAGTAGTAGTAGTAGTAGTAGTAGTAGTAGTAGTAGTAGTGGTAGTAGTAGTAGTAGTAGTAGTAGTAGTAGTAGTAGTAGTAGTAGTAGTAGTAGTAGTAGTAGTAGTAGTAGTAGTAGTAGTAGTAGTAGTAGTAATAGTAATAGTAATAGTAATAGTAGTAGTAGTAGTAGTAGTAGTAGTAGTAGTAGTAGTAGTAGTAGTAGTAGTAGTAGTAGTAGTAGTAGTAGTAGTAGTAGTAGTAGTAGTAGTAGTAGTAGTAGTAGTAGTAGTAGTAGTAGTAGTAGTAGTAGTAGTAGTAGTAGTAGTAGTAGTAGTAGTAGTAGTAGTAGTAGTAGTAGTAGTAGTAGTAGTAGTAGTAGTAGTAGTAGTAGTAGTAGTAGTAGTAGTAGTAGTAGTAGTAGTATTAACCTTGAAGTAAAAAGGTACAGATTCGCATATGAATTCAACAAAAGATGGTGTCACAAGGCAATGATACACTAGGGCCTCGAGACTCAGTGGAACTCCATTTTTCTGTGTTTATTAAGATATACTTGAGAAAAATGTAAAAATCTCAACATAGGCCTTCATTAAGTTAAATATAAACCTCATCTTATAGAATATTTTGCAGGAAATCATATAGTGGGACTAATATATCCCAATACATAAACATTTTTTTAATCAAGTTTTTAATTTAATTCTATAATAATCTATCTAATAAGATGGTATGGTTACATGTGTACATACTTATATGATGATAATAGAATATAGAAATCAAGTAATGTTTGTCAATGCAATTACAAATAATGATATAATAAATGATATAAAATATAAATATATAATAATAATAATAATTATAATAATAAATAGTTATTAGAAGTTATTGTTAATAATGGTGTAATAAAAAATAAATAGTTATTCTAAAATGATTATGAAATATCGTTTCCTTCTAATGGGTTTCAAGATGTAAACCTATATAGTTCCAGGTTCGATCCCAGTTATTATTTTTGCTCTTGTATTAATCAAAAATTTAATAATTGATAAATCAAAACAGAAGAAACAAAAATGTTACACATTTGTTATGACCTGGGCCCCTCGCTGTTATTTATAACATGTATAAGTCTACAACTTCTCGAGGGTCTATTTGTATCCAATATTTATAGATATACGTGGTTAAATAAATAATTATTATATACGGTGAATAAATCTATCGTTTACGGCGGTTTCATCGAGCGACTAACGGAATGATCCAGAAGAAACTTCCACCTGAACTTGGCGGACTTGGTAACCGAAGGCGGTAGATCTTGCAACAGTTGTATGAACTTCACGAATATGGGGGTGTCGAAGTGGGGTAAGGCGGCTCTCATCAGGTCGTCGGTGTTGAACAGGTGGATGTTGAACCTACAATGTGAGACATGTCGTCATATCGTTGTGCTTTATGATGAGGTAGCTTGTCTATTAAAGCGAAGCTATACTAGAATCTAATTCAGATGTTGTATGTTTATAGGCTACGAAAAGTATTATCGATAATAGAATGTCGATAATGTAACAAAATATGTATATATATATACGTAATAATGTAATGTAACGTTGTATAATGATTAAGTGAATCCTCTCAAATTACATAAACAAAATTGTGTACTTTATTTTATAATTTATCTATAATATTTAAAATTACGTCGATGATTAATTTAAATTCAATCAAACTCGTAAAAATTAATAATAAATAATAGTAGTAGTAATGCGAATACATATTGTAACTATAATATTCGCGAATGTAAATTTAATTAAAAATCCATGTTATTATTTTTATATTTTGTATTTAAATTAAAAATTAACGTACAACACACTTTGTTGTTTACTCTCTTACCGATAGATGAGCCATTCGATAGTCTTGCGGGCGGCGCTGGTCTGAAGGAAGGGAGACACGAGCGCCAGGTACTTATTAACGGCTTCGTCCACGCGCGAGATTGCCTCCTTAGTCTGCTGGGGCCTCGACCAGTCCATTGACGACGTGGAGAATAGCAACTGTGGTGGGTGGGTGGGTGGGTAGAAGTAGTGGTAGTAGTAGTAGTAGTAGTAGTAGTAGTAGTAGTAGTAGTAGTAGTAGTAGTAGTAGTAGTTGTAGTAGTAAAGTAATGGCAAAGATTTTCTAATGAAAGATATAACACTCACGCGAAATCGTGTTATTCTACAAAAACCAACAGCGCCACCTATATAGGGTCAATTTTCGGAACTATATGCTGTTTATAATGTAAATTCGTGTCAAACTATGCACTTTTAAAATAAAAAATAATATGCTTTAAATTATTATTTTTATTATGAAAACAAAGTGTTCATTATTAATATATAACAAAGCAATAGGATATATTGGTTTTAAATGCTATAAATATCTATGTGGTGAGTAAAAGATAATTTATATTGCATGTAATTTAATAGAGCAATGATAACATTGTAGTATGCAAATCGTGGCATAACTAAATCGATTTTGATACTGCTGCAAGCAGCGTGATGTATGAATCACGTTGCGTAGATAGGTGTTATATCTTTGCTTTGCAAAATCTTTGGTAATGTTATAAGTATGGTTAGTAGCGTGGTTTTATAATTAAGTAGATGTATAGAACAAATAAGTACAGATTTGTTAACTTCTTCGCAATATACGTGATGAGTCATCATCAGGCTTTTCTAGATTCGTGTATTTTGCACGAATGCACGATTTATGGTAAATTTGTGCATAATATATATTTAACAAATAACCATTAAATTATTTAATTTTCATAATTTAATTTACTAATATATAATTTAGAATCTATATTATAGACTATAGAATATAAAATATAGAGAATATGTAATTTAAATTCAATATACAATTTATTATTATATTTTTGGAATGTATTTAATTTTAGTTAATTTACCAGATTATTATTTATAAAATTTATTAATTATTAATTTTATTTTATTTACTTATATAATGTCTAAAAAACATAAATGACATTTTCTCTAAACCACTTAATATTAGCGAAATGCAGCCAGAAAGTGGAAAAGTTAAACCTGTAATATGTAAATTCTATATAAATTGGGGAAAAGAGAACTTGGGCGATAATGCTCTAATATTGTAAACAACAAATTGTTGTATATTCATTTTTAATTATACAATAAATCATTTAATAATTAAGTGATTTAATTAAATTTATACTTAATAACATTAACTTTAACATTCTTACAAACATTTATAAATATTTTCTAGAACCAATAGTATCACCAATATAATTTCGGATAAAAACTAATAACTTTTATAGACTTTATAGTTTTTACTTAAATTCGTGCATGCACGAATTCTATATAAAAAGTGCATGAATTTGGTTTAATTCGTGCAAGTTCCAAATGTACGAATTTAGAGAGGCCTAGAGGACATCGCTGATGAAATAAACCTGTTCGAAGGGTTCAAATCTAGTGACGATGTCATCGTTTGATCCGTCGTCGATAACGATTAGCTCTTCTAATCCAGCTTGACCTAGTGGTAGTGTGTTGTAATGAACGACCTTGACCTGGTTACGTTGATATATCGATGCGTAACTTTATAAGCTCTCTTATTTCTCTCGTTGTTTCAAGATATACAACCCTCGTCATATATTACATTTTTTATTTACTTATATAATATTTTTATATTATAAATTATTATTAATAAAACTAAATATATTTCCCAAATAAAATATAAATATTAAAAAACTACTGGTTTAAAATCCATAAATTTACTAAAATACATTATTTTTAATTATAGAGTAATATCGATGCATCAAAATTCAAGATACTGCAATATTTACATGATTCGTAATAATTACAAGGCACTTTTTAATATAATTATATAGTTACGTAAGTTATCCTCACTCAGAATATATTTATAGATACTATATCAATCGTTAGTACTACAATAGTATGCAACCTATTTGTTTGCAGGTTGTTTATATCTAGCAATATTGTGACATATATGTCTTATTATATATAGATGAATATTAGTTATTGAGTTGTTATATTAACAATTTAATTCACCATTTATTAATGTTTATATAAGAATAGGATATAATGACAATTTAAATGCCGCCATGTAATATATAATAATTGACTAGAAAATTACAATTTGTTATTAGCATTGCAAATTATAGCAACAGCCAACTGTTAATGACAACATTTATCTGGTTCAACTATATGGAGCGCTAGTTGATATCTAATTAATATATATACATATGGTTGTGAGTTAATAAAAAACACGTTTTAAACAGACGTTTTAAACATATTTAAACGATACTATAAATATATCAACAATAGAGGGCGCTAATGATACCGAAATAATATCGGAATATATAGTAATAGCTATTATCGTTTAATATAGATTATGAATCTCTATACGAGTATCATGTATAACACTTTAATTTTTATATTTGACAATTAATGAGTTTATATACAAAGTATATTAAACTAAATGTTATACTTAGTTGGCTGTAATCACATAATTATGTAATTCTTAACATACTGACAATGTCGTGCAGCAAACATTAACTAGTAAACACTCGTGACGCGGGTGTATCGGAGGATATTTACAGCTGACTATTTCTAGAGTTTAATATGCCAACCGCATGAAACTAGGTACACAATATTTAATATATATATATATGTATATTTGCGGATTTATATTTTGGTGTTGTTTGATTTTATTAATCAGTTTTTTTAATTGTATTATATCCCAAAGTGAGCTTATAAAATATAACTCGAATATACTAGCATATGAAATAGAGCTTAACGATTATAACTGAGTTTTCTCGGATATACCCGTATCACATGTATAGTCACAATGTCGGTAACTGACATATTTTAATGTTATGTACGATTACATTTTATTTATGGATTATAAGAAACATACAAAATAAAATGAATATAATTATTAATTTGAACCTAATGCAAGAGCTGTTTGTTTATCGATATTAGCTGCTTCTTTGCAATCAAATATTAACGAAGCTCGAGATCTAGAATCAGCATCAAGTATTTGAATTTGAGATAGAGGTATAGCAAGCCGCTCCAACTGCTTAGAAAGCGACGTCATGTCTACTAAATAATGTTTTAATTAATATAATAGTGAAATAGTAGATAATTACTACAATTTTATAATAATTTATATATGTATTACATTTTAAATATTTAAATTTTATTGAGCGATAATTTATTTAATTTCATTTTAATAATACATACAGTTTAATAGATTCAATTTATAGTATATATGAAATAAAAAAATAATAATATAATTTATATATATAGACCAAAGATAATTTATATTATTTATTACCGACTTTTATTATTTAATAGAAACAAATTCAAATCCAAATGTGTGTTTTATTTATTTATTTATATATATATAGAGAGGCGTGGATTTAAAAATTAAATTCATACAAAAAAGCAATAAGCATACACTTATTAATATATAAATATGTTGAATATAATAATATTAAAATGTCATTCATTATTTAATTAACAAATTATTTATGTAATTATAATAGAGAAAGATAATATTATTATCCTTATTATTATTATTATTTAAAAAAATATAATTATGTCACGTGTATACAAATATAAACACAAACTTCCTTTGATAATTATCAAATTGTCTATTTCTTAATGCTATTATGTGATTCATCTCTCAGATAACGTATTTACTTATACTATTTATATTTTAAATATTTTTATTATATATTTGTACAAACTTTGTAATATATATATTATAATTAATATCGCTTTCTTGAATTTTAGAAGTTGTAGAGTATATAAATTTGAAAATATTATAATTATATTTAAATTATTTAAAATAATTTAACAATATAATTTAAAATTATAATTATTAAAGTTATTTAACATGTATTTCATCACTCTAGATATATCATATATTTTATTACAATTAATAATATGTGTTTATTATAACTTTATTTAAAAATAAATATTCCTGAATCATTCAGTGAAGCAATCATTGATTGAATCAATGATTGAGTCAATTAATTGACTCAATAATTAATAATGAATGTAATTGAATTGCTTTATTTTGTGAACATATATTATTAATTGTATTATAATAATAGAAAAGTATAAATTTAGTTTTATAAATTAATTTAAATATACTCTATATTACTGTCAATTACAATTATTTAATATTTAATAAATATACACATTTATATTAACTACTTATTAAAAAGTATTAAATATTAATTATTTATAAATTTAATCTGATTTAGACTGACATCGGTCCCCAACATGTTACGTGTCTTGCCGAGAGTTAAAGTAAATAATACGTGTAGAGCTTATATAATTATTATAATAATAATATCATATTAAATTAATAATTAATATATAAGCATTATGCTTAGAATACGCCGTATGATACGGTATTATGATATGTAGGTGTATATAGGATAACACTTCACTACTAGGTGAATAATTGACTGAGAAATAATGCGCCTGCATCAAAATGTTTACTTGAACTCTCGGTTTGACACGTGACTTATTTGGGGCCGATGTCAGTATTCAGCTTTAATCTAAGATCATAGTGAATTATTATATATATTTATAATATTATATTATATATTATAAATATATATAATATATTTTCCATCATAATTTAAAAAAATATTATGTTTAAAATTTAAACTTTAAATACCTAATTGAAATTTGAATTTAAATATATAAAGATATAAACAAAAAGTATATGTAATTTATAATTTTGTATGCAATCTGTTTCAGATATTTTTTAACCTACGAAACTATATCTTTTGGGTGCAGGAACAACCGTGAAATTTACAAACCGTACAAGAACAACCGTGAAATTATCTTTCGTGAAATTTCCAACCGTGAAATATAATATCCGTGAAAATACAAACCGTGAAATAATTATAAATATATGTATTATATAGATATATATTACGTATATATACTTATAACATAGTGTATATATACTAAGTATGTAAATAAGTATCAATATTATAAAAATATATATGTTATTATATAAAATATAAAATCTAAATTATACAGTATATTTTCGGAAAATTAAAATCTAATTATAATCTTAATTAATGTTAACGAAGACATATGATACATCACATTAATTTTATTATTAAATTTATAAATATAGTATATATCTATGAGTTTACGTAAATTATATATAATATAGCATTCGAATGCTCATATTGGCCGCCGATACTTTTCAAAGTTCAAGTAATGCGTTGCCTATATGTGTCAATCAAATGTAACAGTTACACTATATTGAAAATACACACATTAAGTATTTGTTACGTACCACAGTCCCATATGTATGCTTATACATGTAAATGCAGATGGGACGTGGTACTATGGTGCGTTGGTATATACCATATGTTACAAAAAACCACCAACGTCCGATCTATATGCTTATAAATATGGGACTGTGGTACGTTACAAAAAACTCACCATAACATACACATACAGACATATACACATCATCAATGTAAAGAAAGCTTTCTTATATAAATTGTACACTTACTTAAATAATTATATATATAGGTGTAGGAAACTATTTATGAAATATTACCAATTATATACGTACGACGTATGTTGAATTTTATAGTAAATATATCTAGGTCACCAATAGATTATAAATAAGCAAAGCTTTCCCACTGCAATGATTCAATGCGTGATTCTTAAATTTCTACCTGCCACATATATGATATAAATGTATATTTTTATAGTGTAAAGTGTAAAACAAGTGTTTGAAATCTATATATATATATATAAACACATATGTGTATTCCCAGCAAACAGTAATATAATTTACATTTAATAGCAGCATAATAGTACAATGTAAACATTTGAGGCTATTACATATGCTGTTATGCTGCTATTACTGTTTGCTGGGTTCACCATAGAGCTAGAGAGAAAGTTGGTATTCAAAAGCTCTGTGGTATTCACACACAAACACGCACATTTAAGTATTGTTAATTAAAACACACAAATAGGTACATGTACATACATACTTACACATACGCGCGAATACACACACATACACGTATTTTCATAATTATTTATTTATAGGTATTATACCTGAAATACATCTGAAATGGTAAAATCTATATAAATATAATATATATATATACCTAAGGTATATATATATTATATTTATATAGATGTTACTATTTTAGAATATTTTTGATTGTGCTATATAGCGTAACTGTTACATTTGATTGACACATATATGCAACGCATTACTTGAACTTTCAAAAGTATCGGCGGCTAATATGAGCATTCGAATGCTATATTATATATAATTTACGTATAATTTACGTAAACTCATAGATATATACTATAGTATATTTATAAATTTAATAAAATTAATGTGATGTATCATATGTATTCGTTAACAGTAATTAATAGTATAATTAGATTTTAATTTTCCGAAAATATTCTGTATAATTTAGGTTTTATATTTGACATAATAACATGTATATTTTTATAATATTTATACTTATTTACATACTTAGTATATATACACTATGTTATAAGTATATATACGTAATATATATCCATATAATACATATATTTATAATTATTTCACGGTTTGTATTTTCACGGATATTATATTTCACGGTTGGAAATTTCACGAAAAATAATTTCACGGTTGTTCTTGTACGGTTTGTAAATTTCACGGTTGTTCCATAAGCCATATCTTTTATATGCAATAGAATATCAACGTAATGATTACGTTTGGTAACTAGTAAAACACGAGTTGACCCAATTATATAATATATAGTTAATCAGCTATAAAGATTGTTAGTCGTCTACCCTCATATTTTAAATATCTAATAATAATAAATTCTTATAATTAAAGGATTTAGTGTATTACTGTATTAGTGTATTACTCAGATAATGGGTATGGTGTGTATTCATATTTAATTCAATGAATTTTATTCTAATATGAGTTATTATGCGTTTGCTCGAGTTGCCATTTCTAATAGATGGTAGAGAAATACTCAAGCGTGCACATTTCTCTTATTAATTATAGATTTGTATATATGTATATTATATACAGTATATATGATATATATATACATATATACAAATCTATATATTATATATAGGTACAATTGTTGGAAAACAACTTTAATAATTACCCTCAAATTATCTTACATGATTAGCCTGACTTCGATTGTGAAGCGAAGTTAATAGCACGACTACGATATATTAATCAATTCTAGAAGATAATAGAAAATAATATGTAACTTATAAATTATTCATTTAATATAATATCATCGAATATGATAATCATTATTATAATTTTTAAATTGTTCCATAATCATTATAAATTAAACATATAGATATATATTTAAAAATAGAATAATATATAATTCAGAATGTGCCACATTTGATTATGCATATATAGTAATGGTGTAATATATATATATATGATATTTCATAATGTCTTATAACGATATGTATGTAGAAACCCATATACATATATAAATATGTTTTTATATTATAAATATTGAGTTGTTTGAATGTATATTATTTGCGTGTTCATCATTCTTATTAATATCAGCTGTTAACAGTAGGTAGTGCGAATGCTTTGATTACGCAGCTATATCATGTCATCCAAAGTTAAACGTTATCATTCATTCAGCCTCCGATGCTTTCAACTATTGTTTTAGGATGTTTTTATTTAGTTTTTAATATTTATTAATTATAAATATAAAATATATTAAAACGGCCCTAGATTTGTAGTAGTTTATTTTTACTTTTAATTATGCGCACGCTTCTATTGGCTAGAGGAGATAAGTGTGTTTAGGTGATCACATGACATAGTGTGACACATAATGTGACACATGATGTTTACGCAGTTTTAGGTGTAAAACATCTCATGCATCTCTCCAGCCTAATGTGTGATACCTGATACATATCTTTATATGAACATTGTACACACAAATAATCTGCATTCAAACAAATTGATACATATATATATATATATATATATACTGTATATTATATAGTAAAATGTCAGTAACTCGAGGTGGTTTAACATTCGATTAACAATTATTTTGTTCGGAATAGTATCTTTTCTATGTTAACAAAACCTCGATAAGTTGATATATATATACATATATGGGTCATTCCAAGTGAAATCAATAATCATCCCCGCACCCCGACTCAGATTTTGTTGAAACTTTCACAGAATGTTTATTTAATATAGTTATCATAATAAATATAGCATTCAAAAATATTTTGAAAATTTTGAAATGTAATTTTTGAGTAATAAATTTCATATAAATAATTTTTTTCTATAAGATTATATCATATATTCTCTATATAGATATATAGTAATAGACTAAAAAATATTAAATAATCATATATTTATATTGATTTACATATATGTTAAAATTCACAATATTTGTTTTTTATACCATTTTGTTTCCCTAACAACTTTTTATATATTTTATATTATTTAATTTTTGTTGTTGTATATTGTAGATATGTATTAAATATACATACATTATCTTAAAAATCTAACCTAGTGAATATATTTTTTTATTAATTCATCCATAAAAAATAATTTTTTTAAAAATATACCAAATTCGATACTTTTTAAATGAAAATAAATCAAAATACCTATCCTCCAAATTTATAATTTTTTTTTATTCTATAATTTGGTTAATAATCTAATAAATAATAATCTAATAATCTATTTAAAATCATTTTCACAACATTGCTTTATGATCTATTAGTTGCTGATTTTTAATTTTTTTAAATATACAATTCTAATTTTTAAGAAAAAATATATGATTTATATTTATATTAAATTATGTTTTTTAATTAACTTTAATGTACTTTTTAATAATTATAAATATATATTATATTTTAATGATATACAAATATATATAAGCTCATATGAAACATTCAAAATTATAATATAAATGATGATATTGTATTTTTATTGTTGCCAATATCTGTTTTCATGAAATAATGAATTCACACTAACAGTGCATGTATAGAAAATACTATACATATAAAAATTACTATATCTATATTATTATTATTTTTTGCATTATACTGAGAAAATCTGTTTATATATTACAATAGAGTAATAAATAATAATAATAAAAATACAATTTCTATAGAATAAATGACAATAAATAATAATGTAAAATTGTAATTTATACAAAAGATGCTATATATATCTCTATTATAGTATACATGGAAAATTATAAATATAATTAAAAAAAAAATAGAATGATTCAATAAATAGAATTCTGGGCAATATGCTATTAATAGACCATATGGTGCTTATCTATGTATATGTTAAACTGTGAAATGGCACTGTGACATTTTATTTAATTTTTCACCAATTTTATAATATCCAATACATCATAATTATATTTTTTAATATTGTCTCTGGAATTGTGCATACATATGTTATTTATATAAAGCAAAATAGATTATGTGGATTGCTTCTGTACTTTTATCTAAATACTAATTTATATACGCAAATATAGCAACACAATTTATTCCGAGTAAAGCGCATTTGAAAAGTCAACAATAAATAAATTCAATAAAATTCAAATAAATTATAAAGTAATAAAATTATACATTTAGCTAATATAATAAAGTATAAAGTATTATAAAGTAATAGTTTTATATTTTCTTATCAAAATATAAATGTTATTTTTATAAAATTTATATATGAGATATAAAACATAAGATTACATATCAAGATATTATTATTAATATTAATTCACCAAACATTATAAATAGTCGATTATACAAATTTAATATAGCTGCTATATAGAAAATTAATATGCTTTTATAAATAAAATTTCTAAATTATGTTTTTTTTGTCTTTAATTAAAATATATTTAACTATATATTAAATAAAGATATAAAATAAATATATATTTATTATTGGTGAATATAAACAATATATATCAATATAAAAATTACTTTAAAATATCAATTAAATTAAAATTAAATTACATTTTAATAAAACTATAGTAATTTTGACCTTTATAAATACACTGTTAGTGTGAATTCAACATTTCATGAAAACACCTATTTAAGTTTGGCAACAATAAACATACAATATCATCATTTATATTAGACATTTATTTAGACAAATAATATTCAGATAATATTTGAATGAATGTTTTTTATTAGAATTTTGAATGTTTCATATGAGATTATATATAGTTGTATATCATTAAAATATAATATATATTTATAATTATTAAAAAGTACATTAAGTTAATTAAAAAATTAGAATTGTATCTTTTTAAAAATTCAAAATCAGCAACTAATAGATCATAAAGCAATGTTGTGAAAATAGTTTTAAATAGATTATTAAACCAAATTATAGAATAAAAAAAAAAATTATAAATTTCGAGTATAGATATTTTGATTTATTTTCATTTAAAAAGTATCGGATTTGGAAAATTTAAAAAAAATATATTCACTAGGTTAGATTTTTAAGTTAATTTATGTTTATTTAATACATATCTACAATATACAACAACAAAAATTAAATAATATACAATATATAAAAAGTTATTAGGGAAAAAAAATTGTATAAAAAACAAATATTGTGAATGTTGTCATATATGTAAATCAATATAAATATATGATTATTTAATATTTTTTATCTATTACTATATATCTATATATAGAATATATGATATAATCTTATAGAAAAAAAATTAATGAAATTTATTAAATAAATAAAAAGTTATAAGTTTTAAAAATTTGCGTTATACTCAAAAATTACATTTCAAAATTTTCAAAATATTTTTGAATGAATCGTGAGGGCAAAATATTAATTTTTTTAAATTATTACGCTAACTATATTAAATAAACATTCTGTGAAAGTTTCAACAAAATCTGAGTTTGAAACTGGGAAAAACGTGAAAAATGTGCTGATTTCACTTGGAATGACCCATATATAACTTGAACACTTTCTAAAAACAATTTTAAATTTTTATATAATTTATAATGTTTTAGTTAGAATTATTTGCCACCAAATATACAAACTAAGCCTACATTATTGAGAAAACAGACATTGGCTATTCTATAGCCTAAAATATAGTTAACATGCTTATATCAAAGAGATAATACACAGGCATTGGCTATTTATCTCATTTACATAAGTAGAGATCAAAGAGAATTGTATACCCTCACCAGACATTGCATATATTATAAATTAAAGCCTATATAATATACACCCTACAGTGGTTTAAGTTACATTTCATTAAGAAATGTGACTTTTTATTACTATGTTATTTGTATCCACATCTTCAACAACATTTCAAATGTTATTATTTAATATTTTTTAAATAATTTTTATCAGGAATATTACTATATTTAAAATTCACATTTTTATGACAGCAAATTTTGTAACAAATATTGTATATTTACTTTTGTCAAAATAACTATCATATAATTTGTTGTACCCGTATACAATATATATGAATACAAATATATTGACATATATAAAAACACCAACAACTACACACATACACCCACCCACACATATACACACACCCCACACATACACACACATACATAGGATGGCATCTTACTCATATTCATGCGAGAGCAGCAACAACAACAGCGACGGTGACTCTGAGACTGAAGAGAAGAGGAAAACCTGCATCAAGAGAACCAGGTTAGCCCCCCCGTTGCCCCCACTCTGCCACCACTACCGGTACTACGCGTTCACTTTCCTATAATACTACGCTTTCACCTACAACTTGTATACCCACTGAATTAGAATGCAGTCTGTCACTAGCAGCTCTCTATCCACCACCGATACTAGGTGTTCACTTTCCTATAATACTACGCTTTCACCTACAACTTGTATACCCACTGAATTAGAATGCAGTCTGTCACTAGCAGCTCTCTATCCATCATCGTCATCGGTTACTAGGTAACATGATATCATCACCGTTGTTGTAATGAGTCATAGTGCCTCGATGAATCATCACGCCGTGCACTCTCTCTCTCTCATCTCGTCGTGATGAGTCGAGGTATCTATTGTGACTGGTGTTGATTAGGTGACTTCATAACAGACACTTAAATAATAGTAATAACATAATTCTCAAAAGTGTAATCATATATATATATACACATACATACACACCGTATACGATTACACTTATATATAAGTTATAGTAATGTTAACGTTAGATAAATAGTTATATTAAAAGTTGCCTGATCTGTGTTTTCCGGAAGCTTGAACTTGACTTTCGTATGACGCGTTGTCATCGCGAGTTACTAACCACGGTGACTCATGTCGTGATGTCTACTTGGCTATGTGTAATGTGCACATTGCTGTGTACATTGTACAGGCGATGGCGATGGCTCAAATACAATAATATTTTTCAAAAATAATCGAATACAAATATATATGTAATATTTTATTCAAATACAAATAAAAAATTAAAGTAAAACAAAATATGACTACAGATAATCTGGGAAAACATACTTTGGGATGATTGATTTATGGATTATAAGCTAGGTAATTTGGGAAGAATTTAAAATAGTTATAGTAATTTAATTATTTATTTTATTTTATTAGTTATAGTAATATAATTATTAATAAATTACTATAATTATGAATATACTATTAGTATTTATCAATATGCTAACTTTTATTATTATTTGTAGTTGATTAAATTAGTAAATATAAAAATAATTCACATTTATTTTATATGAGAAGAATAGTGAATTATTCTACGACGAATAGAAAAGTTATTTGTGATGTCTATGTCAATTATTTAGTTTAAATCACAAAATTTTAAAAATATAAATAAAATTATCACTATATATAATAATATTTAACTATTACATAACGTAATCCAAATTACTCCACATGTTGTCCAAGATTAATTTGATCTTCATCTAATATCAAAATACATAACATTTTATTCATATTTTCATTTCTAAACAATTAAAAATAGTTGTCAATATTATTATAATGATAAATATTTGATATGTATTTGATCCCATCCCTGTTATGCATCTTACATAAGTGTTTGTTCTGATGTATTGTAAATGATTCATTGGTCAATAAATATGTCAATTTCAATTATGCGTGGGCAAGCAGTGTTAATTATAATGATTGCAAATAGATTGTAGTGACCTTCCTAAGTTTGTGATGAATTCTACATTCCATCTTATAAATCATCATGTACGTCAACATATATATATTTGTATAAACAATATATATATATATATATAGTAAGTATACACCCTTGTTATTGTAACTATAGTATATAAACAAATGTTCATAGAACATATTGTCGGTACATTATCTCTTTATAAACAAATATATATATATATATATATATATATATATTTATAAACAATATATATATATATACAATGTATATTATACACATATACATTTATCATAGTAAACAGTTGCTACTGAGTATTACTACAAGTTGACAAGGGAATGTGTCCAATGCTGATGTCATCATCAATATCATCATTATCTTCTGTTGTAAGCTGGGACTTCATTAGATGTGCAGATGTATGTCACTGAATACACGATGTAATGCACATACACACACACACACATACACACATGTAAACACATATACACATGCATCATTTCACAATTTGTTTTGTACATTGTCCTAGTTTAACTATAACTTACAATACTAGTTTATATACTCTGTAGATATCTACCCTATTCTTCTCTATCCCTCACTCCATACCTCCACCCCTCTTTCCCTCCCCCTCCCTCCCTACCTCCCCATTCCTCCATCTCCCCATCCCTCCCTACCTCCATCTCCCCCTCCCTCCCTACATCCACCCCTCTCTTCCTTCCCCTCCTCTCTTATCATTACTTTTATTTATTTCATAAATAAACTCAGTTATCAAATTAATATATGAATCATTATTAGTATGAATCCGTACACTTTTCCATAAGTTAGGTGTTGATTACATATATGTGTGTGTGTGTATGCATACATGAAGGTATTATGATATCAGTGAGATAGCCTTACTGCTCTACAACCCACAAAGCCACCTCCACCATACATACCTCACTACCAATCATATCATAGTGTGAACACACACACACACACATATCTGTAACAATAGTGCCATTGTTATCTGCCCAGTACAGCTATTGTTACATAACAATGTGTTAGAGAGACTGTGCTATTCAGTTCAGTTGATATTGGTCTGCAATCAGTGCACAAGTCTATATGACAGTATCTATTATACGCTTTACACATGACACATTGACCAGATGAGGTTACACATCCTTCATGAGAATACACCTGACCACCATAGAGTGATGTACACTGTGTGTGCAGACACTGAGGTTCAGCACATCATTGTCACTGTACTGAATGCCACCCATCAGAAATAGCCCCTCTTCTCTATGTATTCACTGGTCTTACTATGTTTACTTATTTAGTTATACTATTCACAAATTGCACTGTATTTTAAACATTTAATATATACACATGTATTACATGTATATATATATATATACATATGTGACTATGACTATGAGAATTATGGTGACTTGATTACATCAGTATACACATATCTGTATGCTGTTGTATGAACACTAAAGATATGTTGTAGTTATGCACGAATACAAAGTTAACGAACTCTGAATAAATTTAAATAATTAACCAAACTACAATTAAACATTCGCTCGTACATCAACATAAGCTGATCGCCCACGTGAAATGACAATGAGCGAGATATTTATGATTTGTTTTTATAAACTTAATAAACAATAATATCGTGGCACATTGTTATGAACCATCGCTTTCGTAAACTAGTATTACTACTAGAGTAATCAGTAAGATGAATCACCATCGATGAATCACCACCGATGAGTGGTGGTGACTCATATCCTACTGAGATCCTTGTTTACATCAACAAATCGCGCGTAGTTTTAAATCCTCTCTAGTATACGATATTTAGTTAGGCATGTCACCTCAATTATAAGACACCAGAATCGTATTACGCATGGACACCGTTTTCATTCGAATACTATTACATACATTACATTACATAGAGTATATATATGCATAATAATAATAATAGTATTTATTTGAAGAATTTTAATTTTTTTTTCTGTTAAATTACAGTGAAATTTAGACATTTATATAATATTTTCTACTAAAGGGCTTCAAAATAATATGATTATTTTCTGTTGTTGTTGCCCATTAAATGTAAAGAAATCAACTATATATGCGTGCAGCATTTATGAAGTACATTTAGGGCGCGATTACGAGGTTAATATCTACAACGACACGATAAACCGTCGTACATTTCGTCATACGACCCAATGAAAAGGTGTTTGTAGATTCATGTCTGAGACGTTTACTATGTAAACATGTCCTTAGATATTAATTTTGTTTACATAATATGTAAACCCATTACCTCTACACTTCTTGTCTATACCCCCTTACTCCTTTATATGTATCCCTTACCCCATTAACGTACCTCTTATCTCTACCCCCTTATTTCTATACCTTTATCCATCTGATCTTTACCTCAGTATATCCACCCCTATGATCTCTACCCCCTGATCTCTACCCCACTGATTTATACTATCTGATCTCTACCCCCTGATTTATACCCCACTATCTACACCTCCCTCCCTCCCTTAGTTCCTACAACGTGCTGCCTAAATGCAATAAACCGTGTCTCGTGAACCGAGCCAGCAGTGTAAGCGTGGAATCAGTGGATGACCCCTACTTGACCTCCTACATGGCTATCATGAATCGACCCCGAGCCCAGTCCACCAGTTTGTAGCACACGCGTGTCTTAGTGTCCATCTATGTGTCCATTTAGAGATGTTTTATATCAACATCTAATGTAGTGTCTTTATTAGAATATAAATATATTTATTTTTCAATATGGCACTTCCCCTCGATAAATTCCTGGATACCGCCCTCGTATTAACCACCTATAGTAATGTTAATCTGAACATATTATTCATAGCCACACTCATTATTGTTGATTTTGCTACATTTTACACTTATGTATTACAAACATGCATTTATATCATTAATAGTAATACACCTACACTATCTAATGTATATGTCTAGATATAAATTAAATCTTTTTATTTTATTAAAATTATTATTAGTAATAAAATCTATAACCAATCAGGTAAATATTAAATGAATAATATAATTATTAGTAAATTATAATATAATATATATCACATTGTATTGTCAATTTACAAATAATAAATCAATAGTTAAATCATACATTTCATACATACAATTCATAATTATCATATATTATATAGTGTTAAACATAGTGACATAAAATTGATACATTTCAGTAGTTATTAATAGCCTATTAATATAATAAACCAATATTTATTCATCCAGTTATTGAATTATCATTACCAACTACTAAAGTCAATAGCAGTCCATTAATAATCATAATCCAAGTGAACCATATATTGGACAACTAACAGTTATCAATATAAAATAGCCATACCTATATTTTCAATACAAATACTTTTCGATATATGCATTCAATAAATGGTCTTACTTTATTAGAGACTATATTTTAAATAAATTATTTATTTTAATCAAAATTGATTAAATGCTTAATATATAGATACATTAATTATTTAAATATTTTATAATTATAGATTATTATATAGTTAAATTCTAAATAACATATCAGACATTTACTATAGATGTGATCAAATTCTAATTTAAAATAGAGCTTATGATATATAAATTAATTATATATATCATTACAATTTTAATTATTAAAAAATAAATATAAAGCCAATTCAATAATATTATAAATTACTTTATTATTTTATTAATTAAATAATAATATTCATTTAGATATATATATATATATATATATAATGGTGATAGAAATTTTCAAATGTTGAAAATATAATTATCATGTAGTTAACAAAAATATTAATATTTGAAATAGACAAATAATATAAAATAGATATTTAATCCGTTATCTTTGTAACAGTATATATCTGACCCAACATTAATACTAAATACCTGAAACCCGCTATTTCATATTTGAATATCTCAATCACTAATATTTATCACATATTTATATATATTATGTATGACATTTATTTTGTTTATATTGCCATTTCATCAATTATAATAGATAATTATAGATTTTTATCACGGTTTTAAATTGGACAATTCTATTTATTATATAAATAATATAAACTTATTGTTCTAATTTTTTTTGAATATATTTAATTTTTAATAAATTAGTTATAATAATATAGAGTAATATAAAAATGTGGTTTAAAAAATAGTGGGTCCTAAACCTCTGAAATATTATTATTATGATATGCTTTATTTTATTAATTTATTCTTTAATGATAGGCCTTATTTATATGTATAATTTGAACTTATTTACCTGAGCAAATTAGAAAGTTTTTAAAGATTATAGTATCGTTACAAATTATAATTGAAAAAAAGAATTTCTTATAAATTTCTTTTTAAAAATATATAAATTTCTTAAATCATATAAGAGTATAAAAACAATGTTTGCTTCTGCTTTGCGACACGCGATCACCACCCCACCCGCCCGCCCACCCGCACAGCTTCGATAACACTGGAGGGTGCCACGACCCATGAACTCATGGAGCATCCCGTCACGAAGACCATCACGAAGACCATCACTATGAACATCACTCTGGTGGTGGACGACACCAGATTCGTGGTGCCCGCCGACATATTCGCTAACCAGCCGGACACTATGCTAGGCAGGTTTGTACGTGTACTACCCAGCTCTGTGTGTGTGTGTGTGTGTAGGCAGATATATGGCAAGCTGGGTGTGTACGGGCAGGTGTGTGTGTGGGTGGCAAGCTGGGTGGGTGTGTGTGTGTGGCAAGCTGGGTGGGTGTGTGTGTGTGGCAAGCTGGGTGGGTGGGTGTGTGTGTGTGGGTATGAGGTCAGGTATTCGTGTATGGGTGGGTATGCTATTACCTCGGTCGGTTGTATGCGAGTGGACATGTGTGTGTCTGTGTATATTCATGGGTGTGTCTGTGTATATTCATGTGTGTGTCTGTGTTACTTTGTCTTTGTGTGTTATTTTTATTTTGGTGGAAACCTTTCATCCTTTCCTAGAACTCAGATGAAGTTTTCACTTATAATCATATGGCTCTAATGTCCCTTCGACAAGCTGCTCTCGTGTTAAGAAATTCGCAGTTTTAACGAGAGTAGATCATTCTTATACACAATTATATACGATCACTTCTAAATAATATTTTAAGACCTATTTCAATGGTACAGATGAGGCTCGAACCCGTGTCCTACTGCTGCTTGTGTGTATAGCGTCTTCTTAGTTATATGTGTTATGTGTGTGGGTATTTATGGATATGCCTATATGGGTCTGTATGTGTGTATGTGTATGTATGTGTATTTGTGTATTGATAGCGACTAGTGTAAGGGGAATGTGGAAAATGTAAAAATCAAAAAATAAAATAAAATGTTTTATTCAAATATTTTATTTTATTTTATGTTATTTAGTATCTGTCTTGAAAAGTGATCTATCACTTTGCATTTTATATTGTTCAGTAAACATTTTACAAGTTATTATTTGCATTTTAATTTATATGATTTAAATTTATAGTTATTAGATAAATAATTGATTTAGAGTATAAATTACATTATATATACATTACATAGTTATAGTTTTATCAATGAATTTATTTGATATTAATAGCATTTATATTAGTTTTATAATTGTTCGAATATTTTAACTTTATTCACTTTTATATTTTACTCATAATAATTATTTTGTATTATCTAACTAAATATAAATATATATTTAGCAAAAACTATTTTAATTATACTATTTTTTTGTATGCTATATGCATAGATGTATAGTTTACATAGATTGGTAGTCACGTGGTTTTTCTTCAACATACATGGTGCCTCGATTTAGGAAACTTAAGATGGTGACCATCACATATAAACATAGATTTATAGTTTACATGTAAAATACAAATCTATGCATATAAAGTATTATTTAATCAAATTAAATGTTGCAATTATATTGCAATATAAATAAATATAAATGTTTATTTATTATGATTGAAATGCACTTTATTAGCATATAAATGTATGATAAATGTATTTAATAATAAATATTCAACAAATAATATTGATTTTTAAATACATTTGATTTCTTTTCAATAGAAACAAATAATATTGAAAAGAAATCAAATGTATTTAAAAATCAATATTATTTGTTTCAATTGAAAAGAAATCAAATGTATTTAAAAATTTGTTTGAATATTTGTTATTAAATGCATTGTTCATATGATGGTCGGCCATCTTAAGTTTCCTAAATCGAGGCGTCATGTCTGTTGAAGAATTTTACATTGGTGAGATTTAGCAATACTGATCTATGTAAAATACAAATCTATGGCTATATGTAAATAGTATATAAATATGTGAGATCATGTGTGTATAAATATGATTAAAAATAAGTGATAAGAAACAATTTCTATTGAAAAATGAACATATTCTATTGAATATTTGAATAAACTATATTTAATACATACTGCTCAATATTGTATTGCTGTATATATTTCTATAATACAAAAAGAAACATTAAATGCATTTAATAGTTTTTCCTAAACATTATTTTGAATGGGGCTTTGTCTATTAAATGAATGAAATAGCATTCACAGCCCAAAGTCTCATGTAATCTGAACGTTTTCATGATTTGTTAAGGGGTATCTCAAACCACACAACATTTGAATAGATACATATGTTTATTCAAAGTAGGGCACATAGAAGTATAATCATTGAATTGAGTCCTTTTTTAAAAATTATAATAATAATATATAACACAATGAAATAGCATCATATTTATAAAATATAGTATAGTGTATATTTATTATCTATTTATAGACATAAAAAATATGGCTTATTTATTATGATATTTCTAATTATATTTATAAAAATAGCTCTTATTTTATTATATATATATAATTTTATTATATTTTAATTTTTTTCACTTTAAATGTGTTTTACTCAGAATAATTATATTGCAATACCTAGGTGAATATATATGTTCTTTATATATAGTAACAAAAACTATAGCTATAGTAGTTGTTTCTGTGTCCTTATTTGCACATGCATAGTAAGAGTGACATTATTATTTTAAGATAATGTGTTTGAAGTTTTGAAAGTACTTTTAAATAAAAATGTAATATTTCATAATATTGTTAATAATTATGTTTCTTTAAATAAAGTCTTTCATTGGTCTGTAATATCACATTATACAGTATATATACCAAAAATAAATAAATGTAAACCATTTGGTTTTTATTTTGTTTAATCGTAAATATATAGTTTGTAGATTTCATAATGCTTTACATATTTATATATTTATGCAATTATCATAATTCGCTTAAACCACTTTTATATGTTTTATAGATATTTTATGGACGGATACGAAAAAAGCATATTATAAAGTAGTAATATGAAGTAAAGTAAAAACTAAAATATTTTATTTTCACCGTTTTAAAATGCGCGATCACCGTTGAGCTACTGCCTTAGCTGCTGCTACACCTCAATATTGACTAATATAACTAAATATCCCCCGTTTGTTGTCAGCGATGTCTTAATGATAGAGCAGCCGCGCTCTTGCATTGTACACAATTTAGTCACCTTATTTCATCTTTCTTCATTAATTGAGTGATAGGTTATGTAAGCAAATATACAGTGGAAAGTATAATATAGAAATATAGACGCCATACGTTATCGTAACAAACAAACAATAATACGAAATTAAAACTTTTACGGTTACCGTAAATATTATTTATTAATGATTTTTATATATTTACCGTATTCATAAATTTGATTGTAAACTCTTTATTAAATCTGCAGCTTCTTATTCGGTGTATACGTAATAAATGTGGTAAAATCTCCTTCCTAGAACCTTCACAGCCACCACCACTAGCCCCGTCACACTCCTATCTCCCCTACAGAATGTTCAGCTCGTCGCTAGAAAACAACTTCACTCGGCCTAACGACAAGGGAGAGTATGAGGTCGCCGATGGAATCTCTGCCTGCATCTTCCAGGAAGTTCTAGTAAGTGCACGCGTACCTAAGTATAGAGTACACGCGTACCTAAGTATAGAGTGCACGCGTACCTAAGTATAGAGTGCACGCGTACCTAAGTATAGAGTGCACGCGTACCTAAGTATAGTGTGCGTATGTACTTATTATGTGATATACGTGGGTAAAAATATTTAATGATAGTCATTTATTAAACATTGTTGTTTATAATCGTATAATAAAATAGCTATAGTGTAATATCTTTTTTCTTTCAAAATATCTTCTTCGAATTTAGATCTCAATATTTTCTATTGATTGATAATTTATTTAAGCATTTATTATTGTCAATATTATTCGATAAAGCATATGTTAATTGTTTTAACCTATTTATTATATTCCCGATAATAAGTACATATATAACATAGCAGCTTTATATCACCAATGTTGTTCTCAAAGGTTTTTATATTTAAATGTATGCTATCAAGATATTATTTCTATGGAAAACTTATATATTACATAATACTAATATTGTATACAACTACACAGGAATATTACAAAACGAATGTAATTCGATGTCCTCCAAATGTGTCTATATCGGAACTTCGCGAAGCCTGCAACTATCTTCTGATTCCTTTCACTGCCGAAAATGTAAAGTGTGTTAATCTCCGTTAGTATTAGTAAGGGTAGTAGTAGGGGTAGTAGTAGTAGTAGTAGTAGTAGTAGTAGTAGTAGTAGTATGATCCTCTAAACCAATGGTTTTATATCTTCTTTTACTTGTTGAGTAGACAGATAAGATGCATTATTAGAATTGCTAAAAACGACTCATAGAGATCACTTTTAATTTTATATTAGCACTTTTTTAAATTCAATTGTTGATGTATTTAATCTTTTTAGTGGAAGATAATTATCAATAGGAGGCAGTTTATATATAGAGGCTTTTTTTAGTGGTGTGGGTGGGTTGATATAGAGATACTTCTTTCAGATGTAGTATTCAGATTTTCTAACATATATAATGATCATTCCTAGTTGATACTTTACTTTGTGATTTAGTAAGCAATTCACCTGTATATAATCTAGTGACTAGTAGACGTGCACTTCTGTATACGATACGAGATCTTATACGAGGCAGATGTAGGTATATAGTGGTTAATAAGACTGTGTAGGTGAACACACCTTTAGACTAGTAGTGTCGTACATCATTTATAACACAGCTCAATCACGGAAGCAGGACAGGTCATAGGCGATCAGGCGATGACACTCGGGTAATACTGCCGCATCCCGTTCACTAGTAATATGATGTAATATAACATAATAGAATGGTTATTGACTCGATGAAAACGATAGACGGTTATCTGCGTCAAGTTGAAATAATAAACAAATAAATAAATACACGAATAATAATAAATTTAAAAAGAAGAAATTATAATGATGACATATATGAATATAGTCGACATTTAAAAGTAATAAAAGATGATACGGTCTGTAACAGGATGTACTACATATAAAGTAATGCAAATGTTCATCAATAGGAGGTCTCCTGCATGAACTGTCTAACGACGGGGCCCGCGAGATGTTCAATGAATACCTGGACACTATCATAATGCCCCATATGGTGACCAGCGCTCAGGTTTCTATCTTGACCTTGACCTAGTGATTGATAACGAGGGCATTGGTGATATCGTGTACCATGTTAATTTCAATCTGATCTTAAATGTATAATTATCGATAATTGTCTAAATTGTAATTTCAATTATTTCGCAAATCATCAATAATTATTTATAAATAGTAGACTTTACATCGCGCACGAAATCACCGAACCGAATGAAATCACTTGTTACCTCTCGACCACTATATCACCGCTGTGTATTACTGCTGACACTGATTACCCTACCCCCCACTAGAAAGGAGACAGGGAATGTCACGTGGTGGTATTAGCCGAAGATGACTTTATAGAGTGGGATACCGAGTATCCTCCACAGATGGGCGATGAAAATCCAGTAGGTTATTGAACATTTAATTATTAATTAATTATTTTAAAAATCAAACATTTCAGATCTATTATAATCTGATCATTAAATGAATGATTATCGATAATTTTCTAAATTGTATATATAATTTAATAAATTGCATTTTCAATTATTTTGCAATTCATCGAAACTTAATTAATATATTTGTATCGTTGATGATTTATTAATTTAATTATAAATTTTATAGTACTATTTGTAATTTAATTATGAAAATAAAAGTTCTTTATCGAGTATTTATTGATCTCGTAAAATTATTGTTATCATTTGAAAGATATATTTATACATATACACATAAGATAAACTTGTAAACTACCATTTTTTATTACATCTAGAATTATTTGTTTGAAAATTTATTTTCAATAATTAACTAATTGTCAATAAATTATGGTTTAAAAAGAAAGAAAAACCATTATTTCAAATACATATATAAAAAATATTTTATAACAAAATTTGTATCTAAATCATTAACTACCAATTTTAATGTACTAAATCTATACTAAAAATAAAATTATATATTTAAAATACATTCCTCGTAATTTTGTGTATTTAAATTGAAGATATCATACAATTTTATTGATATTTATAATTTAAATCCATTGATATAGTTAGAAGTCACTTTAATCTATTTCGACGAAAAGCCTACTATTTTAATATTTGACATATATAATATGACTAATATCCAATCTAAATCACTGATGCCATTTTATTAATTTATCGATAAAAAAATCACTGATGCCATTCACGTATCTATATTTTACATGCGTACGTCAATTGCTTATCCACTTTCTTTATATCGATGATCTAAATATGCGTATTCATTTAATATATATAAAGTTTATATTATAAACCAATTTTAATTAAGAAATATAATTAATTAAATATTAAAATAATAAGTATGATATAATTAGTAAATCAGTATATTATAAAAACTAAATATGTGGTCCTAAATTTCTCTATCCAAATCTTAATAACAATCTTAACTTTT
Source organism: Osedax fenrisi (assembly GCA_964019155.1). Taxonomy (NCBI): domain Eukaryota; kingdom Metazoa; phylum Annelida; class Polychaeta; order Sabellida; family Siboglinidae; genus Osedax; species Osedax fenrisi. The sequence continues at coordinate 17,373,516 of OZ025239.1, read as the reverse complement.
TATAATCTCAAATTTGAGATACAAATTAATTAAATAAAATATAAATATAATTAAATATGAAGTATTTGATATTATTTTATTTAAAAAAGTAATAAAACAATTTATACAATTTATAATTTAACTAAATGATATGGAATTTAATGTTACTTTTATCATAAATAGTTATCCAGAGTACGAATCTGTTGAGATTCTTTAAGTACATCGAGAATAGAGACGTTGCAAAGCAAGTTCTCAAGGAAAGAGGTTTGAAGAAGATTCGCGTTCACATCGAAGGTAATTAGCATCGTTGTCGGTCACCTCAATTCCATAATGTAGTCACCTAGTCACTGTATAATGTATAGTTTAATAACTAGTCGTTTATCATTATAGGATAATATATATATATATATATATATATATTATTTAGAAGTGATCTTATATAATTGTGTATAAATAATTGATCGGCTCTCGTTAAAACCACGGATGCCTTAACATGAGAACGGCTTCGAAGGGACATTAGAGCCATATATGAGTGAAAACTTCATCTAAGTTCCTGGATGGGATGAAACGACTCCACCAAATAAAAATAACAATATAAATCTAAATATATATTACTAAATATAATTGTGATGAGAAACTTCTCGTTACGAACATTACTTTATTTCTATATCACAATTGACGAACAACCGACCAATGAGATAATCATTCCTCATTTATTCTCTAGGCTACCCGACTTATAAAGAGAAACTGCGAACCAGATGTGGAGCCCGACCAGAAGGTAAGATGTCCTCTCTTACTCAGACTCTGAATATGTCAGAATATGTCTGAGATATCAGACATTATTCTTAAATGTATTTATATAGGCACGAAACCATGCTAGCATTTATATAAAGTCTGAGTTAACAGGGTTACTGAGTTTGTGGCAGTACTGTATATATATATACATAACATTTATATAATTCATATTCGTAGAACATTCTCATACACACATATATATCTAGTATAATGAGAATACTCGCTCATATGCATATGATAATGGTTCTCCCTCCTATACATATATAATAATATTTATTTAATGAGTGACGTATAATAATAGCGGATACAAATGGACCCCTCGAAAAGTCATAGACTTGTACATGTTATAAATAACTGTGAGGGGCCCTAGAAAATACAAAACTAATAGTAGCATTTAGTTTTTTTCTTGTTTTTTGATTTAATGTTTATTAAACTCTCGATAAACACAAGAGAAAAACAAGAAATACCTGTAGTCGAACTCACGGGACATCTCGCTTACTAGCTTTTAACTGTTTCACTAGCCATAGACCCCGTGCTAAATATACGATAACGTTTCTCCCTGCTATACGCGTACGTTAATCTCTACCCGTCACGCAGTGATCTACAACTACATACAACGGCCGAGCTTGCACATGTCCTGGGAGAAGGAAGAGGCGCGAAGTCGTCACGTAGACTTTCAGTGCGTCAAGTCCAAGTCCATCACCAACCTACTCGAGGATTCCATGCAGAACAACAGCATCGACTTCCAGCTGAACGTCAACATTGCCTAGCGAGATTAACAGCGGGGCGCTGCCATCACGAGCAAGTGATTGACAGCTATACATCTAGGCATCTATGATTGGCCGTCTCGTATCGCGACGAGCCACGTTATCCCCCCGACGGTGAGACTAGCGGTGAGTCATGAGAAGCCATGAGTCACCGCCCAACTCTACCCACCCAACTATGACTCCTACTGTTATTGTTTTATTTATTTTCTAGCGACAACGCGTATGTTTGTATGCGCGCACGTGCGTAAACTCTACTACTACTACTACTGCTACTACTACTACTACTACTACTACTACTACTACTACTACTGCTACTACTACTACTACTACTACTACTACTACTACTACTACTACTACTACTACTACTACTACTACTACTACTACTACTACTACTACTACTACTACTACTATTACTACTACTACTACTACTACTACTACTACTACTACTACCACTACTACTACAACGATATTTGTATATATAAATACCTATGATAATAATCCTCATCCACGATGATAAGTTAACTATATGCTGAACACACGAGAAAGAGACTCGATGCATAGAGGCATTGTTTATACACTGGCTCCACCTGTTTATAACACCTAGTCTTCTTCTCCTCCTTCTCTTCTGTGCGGCGCTACCAACGATTGTTCACGTCGAAACCACCGCATCACATTCATCACCAAATGCAACGAGAATCCAACGAATGTACACATGTTTTGTAATAAATTGTTTTAATCGTTCTTTCACAATGATTATTCGTCATCGTGGTAAATAACAATCGGATATTTATTATTTTAGAATCAATAAAATGTCACCAATTTCTAATCATCATCTTGTAATCTATACACACGCACAACTATATACATATGTGTTGATATATACGCCCGTATCACTATTTCAAATTATCTACTTTTATTTCATATGTATTCTTAATAATTTATTAAAAAAATATATTTTAGTGAATCTATCGAAAAGATATATCACTTATAATGCACAATAATGTAGGAAAAAGTTGTATTAGATATTATTATTTAATAAACATACTATTTCACTTAATGAAATTGTATAATATCTTAATTTATATTTTATTTGTACTCACATTATCCTATTCTATATTCACCATATACCATGTATTAAATTCGCTAAATGTTATTTATATATCCAATAATAATTGGTTAACATTCATTCAGAATATGGTAAATGGATGTAAAGTTCTTAATACTATATATTAATCATTCCATTTTAACTATTGTTGTTCACAATTATTCCATTAGTTGCTAATATTTATTAGTCATCAATATACAATTATTATAATTAGTGGGATAAGGAAATTATTAAAATACTTTATACATATTAGTTTTTTAATTACATAATCATAAATTATGCTAAAAGCTCAAGAAATAATAATCCAATGATTTAAAATAATCATTAAAATTCTCCAATTGATATTCATTAAATATCCCATATTTAAAATAAATTAAATGAATTTAATATAATTTTATTAAAATTGAGTCATATTTACTTTAATCCATACTATTTTCTATTCAGCTAGATAATTAATTTTAGAGAAATATATATATATATTATAAATATCATCAACCATTAATATATTAATAGCCAAGATTTTTAAATATTTATAATTCCATGTATTTCCTATCTGATTACACCCACAGTTTTTGAAAATAGATATTTAAAATAAATGAATATCTTATTTTTAAATATTGAAAAGCTCTATAATATAAAAATTATTCATTATATTTACCAATAATATAATTAATAGTTGTAAAGAAAATAAATATATATTTATTTTAATGTGCATTCAATTTAGAAACTATTTTATAATAGTTACAGTATATGATTAAGGGAACATTTACCTCTGCTCAGAGACATTAGTATACCCAGCAAACAATGTATTGTTGCTTTTGAGAATTGTTGGGCGCTTTGATTCCGAATCGATTTAATGAGTGCTTTTTGGTCACTTCAGTTCTCAATAATATAGATTCGTCGCTTTTGAAATTGTCATCAAAGCGATGAATTAATTCGGAACTTTTAGGCGCTGTGTGATGTACACTGCGTCCAAAAGCGACAAATATATAGAAATTATAACACTTCTTATTAACCAATTTTATTATTAAAATAATGAATTTCTAATAATAAAATATATATATTCATACGTATATGTTTAACAATTCATACGTATATGTTATACAATAACATTGCACACATCGTATAGAGATGATAATTCAATACAAATGTACAATTACAAATTGTACTGCTAATAGGTTACCTAGGTTACCCAGGTTACCTCTGATACGACTACAAACAATAACTATCACCACTTTTACTAAATATTGTCAGCAATTTCATATCAAATGAGAATAAGACTGCAGAGGTACACATTAATAGAGAAATACAATCCTGATACGGTAAACTATCGATAAGTCAGACTATCTCGATATATCAGAAACTCTGCTAACTCAGACTTTGTAGAAATTATATCTAAATATATGTAAGAATAATTCAATATCTTATTATTATTTGACACATTTCTGAATTCCCTTGAATTCTGAGATATTGAGAGTTAACTATAAAGTGTACACTGTACACTGTACACTGTACAGTGTACACGAAGGAGAACTAGGATCAAAGAAAACGGAATGAGTCGATAAACAGAATATTCATCAAACATAATCTAAATAATAGTTTAAATATAGTAAAAACTAGTTATATCAGTGGAAAAGCAATAATATCAAATAGGATATCGAAAAGATATGAAATAAAATAAATATATTTCAACAGAAGGATAATTCGAAGAGTGTACAAGGACAAATTATTATAATTTAAACTTGTAGATGTTCTCCTTATTATAGTTTATGGTTATATACTATTAATATTCGGTGTACTTAGTAATATGAGAAATAGATTAATATACCATGTAGCACAAGGAGGAGGAATAAATAGGGGTGCTGCAACGGGGGGGGGGGTATGTCTCCCCCACTTTAAAATCTAGGGGGACCTCCTATGTATTGGTCTCCCCCCCACTTTTACCACAATATTTATTTTGATTGGTTGGTCCCCCCTACATACACACCATCGTTCCAGAGCCCCTAGGAATAAACGCTAGTCAAGAACATTGATAGATATAATTACGTACTTGCAAGGATGGATCCAGAATTGTCAAGGCTGCCCTATCTTTTTCGGACACGTTGTAAGATCAGATATAATGGAATTGCAAATGATGCTGGGAAGAATGGAAGGTCGGCGAGGAAGAGGAAGACCATATTGCACCTGGCTAGTCAATATACAAAAATATCTAATGATATTATGAATCTCCGACTAGATACAGAGCGGGATGGAGAATAGCTACCATGGATATTGCCAGGGTTCGGTTTTGACTCGACGGCACAAGGTAAGGATGGATCAAAGAGATGGATGTGAGACGATGTAAAACATTTAATAAGGTTTCGGATAGGACTCGGTTGAATGGACAATTAACATGCTAGTATGATATAGGTTGAACACCGAGATCTGGCCATTTGTTCTGATAACATAAATAGTCCTAGGACAATATTTATATTAAGATTTTACTAAGACAATCCTAGGATAATTTATGTCATCGAAACAACTACGATTAAGTTAGATTTATGTAAAATATGAATTATTCGTATAGTTATTTTAGATGCATTACATTTCCATGTAGAAAAAAAGATATGCATACCATTTTGTTCGGTATGCATAAATCAAGGCGTTTTGTTATTAAATGTAAACCTAATGTTAATTTGTGTACCCTGTCGATTTGGGTATCAATTCATATCTATTTTTTCTTCCATATTTTTTTGTTTACCTAATAAACTATATATATTATTATATCTACACTTATAGCGAAACAAATAAGTGGTGATCACAAAGGCTAAGGTTATTATTAATAACCAAGTTATTAAATACGAGCAGTAGGATGATTAAATATAATCCTATACACGTAATCCCTCGACTCATCATGTTATTAAATTTACCTCAACTCAAAAGCTAATATAAAAAAGTGTGTTCACCATAGAAAAATACATACAGTGTACACTATACACTCTATACAGTATGTTATACAATCTCTAACGCATCTATTGATTAATTTAAAGAAAAGGAAAAGTATACTAGGATATAACATACATTTAAGACATCTCATTATTTTCATATCGGATATTTCCAGATTATTTCTTGCTAAGATCATATTTATCAGATTATTTCTTACTAAGAAGACCACATTATTTCTTGCTAAAGATGGTATCCCACTACACGTATTTAAGAAGACCACATTACCAGATTATTTCTTGCTAAGAAGACCATATTTAACAGATTATTTTCCCGAAATTATTCGCCAACAAAATACAGATTATGTGCATAAAATTCCGGATATTACCAACAATGTGGTATAAGAAGATACTAAGTAATTATTTTAATCTGGTGTATAATATAGTAAAACAATATTTGAAAAATGTTCGACAATTTTTGTAATTTATTTACGAATTTTGAAAATTATTGTAAATAATTTACTAAGTTTGCAACTTTCTGTATATTTTTTGAAAATAAAACATGAAGTTTGCAAAATAATTTACGCACATATATGAAAATGATTTTCAAAAATTGTACGAAAATTATTTCAAGTAAAATGTAAAGTTTGTAAATTTTTAGGAAATAAAACACGAAGTTTGTAAAATATTAAAAAATAATATACGCAAATATACGAAAATTTTACGAAAATAATTTGCAATTATTACGCAAAGTTTGTACATTTTTTGAAAATAAAACATGAAGTTTGCAAATCCTATTATTATCTAATTTAAATCCTATATTAATATAAATTAATTTATATATTAATAGATTTAATTACATTTTAAAATATAATTTTTTTAAAAGTCTACTTTCTATTATAATAAATAATTATTTATTTATGATTAACAAAAAAAATATAAAATAAATAAAAGGTTACTATATTAAAATTGATTTTGATTAATATAAATTGATATACATATTTTATATTTAACGTCATTATTACCGGTTATTACCCCATCATTAAGGCTATATTTATTCATGAAAAATAACGGAGGATAGGTATGCAAACCCCAATTAATAAACCACTGTTTATTCACTTAAACCTATTTTTGAATCAGTCAATGAAGGAAAAAACTATTTATTTTATGTTATACTATGGTAGGAAATCCTATATAAAAGTGAATACATATTTTTTTATATTATAATATATTGATTATAGGCTTATATATATAGACATATATATATATATATATATATATATATATATATATATATATATATATATATATAAATATTTAAATATATAAGCATATCTTTTATTTATATATATATATAAATATTTAAATATATAAGCATATATTTTATTTTTATTATATTATCTAGATCATTATTTTGTACGTTTTCCACGTTTGTAAATGATTTTCGAAAAATGTATTATATAAATATTTATTAATATCTGAAAATTATTTGTAGTATCATTTATTTTTGATTGTTGACAAAATATGTATTACATTTCTAAAATTATGTGCCACGTTTGTAAATGATTTTCGAAAAATGTATTATATAAATATTTATTAATATCTGAAAATTATTTGTAGTATGTAAAAATGTGTCCAACAAAATTTCGAAAACTTTTCAAATTGTTTTCAAATTTGGTTTACTGGGATTACATAGCTTATTTCAATAACTTTTATCTAAAATCAATTAAATATATTTAAATATATTTGAAAAATATTAAAGTATAACTTGTGAGTCTCTTAGAGTCTCAGTTATTACATAATACATTATTCTATGTTTTACTTTTAAATTTGATAAACATCTGATCTAGGAAGATATAGTTATTTATAGTAATTTATTTATCTGAAATTCTATCTCAAATAATTAATGATATTATTACGTTTATAAATAATATAATAATATAAAAAAGTTTATTGACTCAATGAAAACGATAGGGGAAAGTAACTTAATACGGACACTTTAACAATAAATGGTATTAAAATTTTATGACTCATTATTTTTATTCAAAAATTACAATATATTAATATTATACGATTATAGATATTATTGTGATTTTAAAATTGTATTTAATCTTTTAATTCTATGGATAACAGGGGTGTCCGTATTCGGTACCTGTGTCCGAATACGGACACCCTATATAGCACTAGATAAACTATATATTATTGATGAATCAATCAGATAAATTACAATTACATTATTTATAATTAGTATTATGAACAATTTATTATAATTTAATTAGTTAATAATTTATTTATTTTTAATATTTTTTAATTAAAAATACAATTTAAGTATCTAAATTATAAAATTTTTAGATTTAGCTTTATTGGTTGTATTAATATTATAACGCATGCGATTTTTTATGAAAATCAGAATAGTTCGCGCTGATTGGTTATAGGGTGTCCGTATTAGGGACTTATATGACATCTATATATATGCTTATAACTTAATGAATATTTGATAACAATAATAGAAATTATATATATAATTTTTAGAATGCTTTATTTTTTAATAATATTGTGTTATATTTTATATCGATACATTTATATATTCTTGAGAAGGTTTTAAGTTGACATTTTTTTCATAAATTTAAAAACGTAATAAAAAAAATCAGTTTATTTGATATATCAGCAATATTTTGAATAATTAAAAAATAAAAAATACCTTTTTAGTCTATTTATATATTTATGAATATTTTATTCATTAACTAATATTTTTTTGTAGGATTCATGGTTTCTGAGATACATAGAGTGTCTGTATTCGGTTACTTTCCCCTAGACGTTTATATGCGTCAAGTTGATAGGATATAATAAAACAAATAAATAAATACACGAATAATAATACAATTATAAAATAAGACATTATAATGATAACCTATGTTAATACACGTATGAAATATACATTTGAAAGTAATAAAATATTATATAAGTCATCGGGAAGACTGTGCCAGTACTTCGGAGCAGCAACAGTGAAAGCATTATATGTATACATAGATGGAACAAACGGCACAGAGAGTTTCATCAGCTCACATTTGAGAATCGGACGAGGATTTTCTCGAATTCTGACTATCTTTGATATGTATTCCGTAACTCCCATATATCGCCTTGTGCACTCATGAGTGATGCAAAGAAGACGAAACTAGCATATATCCTGAAACTTCAACCACCCGAGAATCTCCATTATGGAATGGATAGATATGGTTATATCAGTACGCTTAAGTTTAAATAATATGCGAACAGATCTATAGATCTCAACGTATATATACGTATACGTTGTATTGAATCGAATTTGTTCATCCATTTTTGCTGAATGTTAATAAAAAGCGAATTATAAAAGTATAATATTAATGACCTACATGATAAATGTTGTTCTTTCTAATCCAATAATACTATTTAATTATTCTTATCTTTCAAAATATTGCAAAATTAATAATTATTCCTAATGTTCCTACTTATTATTTCGATATAATGTTGTGTTTTGTATTATTTTAAAAGATTATACTTAGCATCTATTTTCTTGTACCTATATTTATATATGACAAATTACGATATGAATTAACTAAGATATGTATTATATTAATATTTTATTATTGATTAGAATATTGTTTACATTAATACTAATCTGAGAACAAGATATTTTATGTTTATACGTATGTAAGATTAAAACACTATCTATATAAACGGATATATAACGTATTATATTTCGTATAAGTATTGTGAATGAAAGCCAATATGGTATGAACTATATAATTCATATTATAGTATTTAGGTATACCCATAAAATACTCATACTATAGTATACTATGGTATACCCTTTGTACTAATATACCATTAAGAAAATATCTCTGCTTTATCTATTCATATTGTAGGATTAGGTATGAAATACATATTCTCTATTTTATTTTATTTCTGGCAATCGCGGGTAGAAAAATAGATAAATCCTATTGATATATATATATATATATATATATATATCAATGGATGTACTATATAAGTATTGATAGATTTGTAGAATTGTTATTTTATTATTAATAATATAATTTCTTTATATCATATATCAAACTAAAATTGTAATTTTATAACTAACAAATAGAATATACTATATATATATATATTGATTAATTTATGGTAGTACAACTTTGATGATGATGGAGGAATCACAGAAGAGTCTGGCAGATTTTGAAAACAAAGAACATAGCTATCATTTATCACGTGACAAAACCACGTGTAATATGTTTCAGATATATCTTACATATATGTTATACGCTATATATAGCGTTATGAAAATTTTTTTAATTTTATTAGAAGAATACACCCGTTTCTCATTATTAGTAGGACACATTTAGGACATACGATCATGTACTTCAATCTCAGGAGAAAAACGTCACCGAGCACAAGTGAACGAGTTAAATTATATAGTTAAATCGGAGGTACATTTCTTGATTAGACATAATAATGACTATTTATAGAATAAAGTTTTACTTATCGATATCAAATTATCCTGATACCCATTAAGTATACTTATATGTAAGATATCTTGTAATATATATATACTATAGTCTCGAGACTAATTATTTCCATACTACAAATCATAAACATACTGTTGATATATTAACATAATTCATAATACTAATACCTATTAGAATATATATATATATATATATATTTCTCCTGGTGTATCTAGTACATACTATCTACTAGTCTACTCTGAATATTATTTTCATAATGTTTCCTAACTTATGTTTGTAATTATTCAATATTAATTTGAGTTATTAAATTTATCTTATATTATCTAATATAGTTATCTTATATGAGATATTATAATAGAGTATATATATTATAAATATTTATTTTTGTAAATAGATTTAAAACTTTTTATTCTGTGATAATTAATTCTTATTTTCAAAAATAGTTATTAAGTAAAATCTAACAGTGTTCAGTAATGAAGAACACAGTTAAAAAGAAAAGTTAGAATAGAAAGTTAGAAAAAATTAGATCTATCACATATAACTGAACATATAGTAATATTTATTTTTAATATCAGAATATATAAATGTATTTAAATCTATAGTAGTATTTAATCCTAGTAGTAGGTTTATGATATATATACTTATCTGCAAATAATTAGATAACATCAACTGTACATTTAAATATAACCTATAGGTGTATATGAATATATATATTCGATATTTTAACTACTATATATACTACTATAGTAGTTAAAATAGCGAATATAGTTTATATTTAAATTAGAATATAGTTATTGGATATTGAAAATAGGTTATATTTAAAGTATACTATAGTATACCTAGTATACTATGTATTTAAATACCTACTACTACTAATACTACTACAACTACTACAACTACTATAGTAGTATACTACTACTACTACTCCTACTACTATATATAGTAGTAGGAGTATTATAGTATACTACTACTACTACTACTACTACTACTAAATTAAATTAATTAATTTATATTATAATAGTATACACTGATAAAATAAATTATTATTATCAATTTCCATTATATAATATAAATTAATTTATATAATTTAAATTTTAGTTTTGTAATAAAAAATAATATTTTAAAATTTAAATAATATGTTTGGTTTTATACATTTATAAATTTACTAACTTTATTTAAATTGTTTATAAAAAGTTTGTTATATATAAATAAATATATTTTTAGAATAATTTAATCAAATAGACCAAGTACAAATTTAACACAAATACATCAATTCGGTGTATTTAAGCCCACATTCATCATTTATATCCAATACACAAGATTACCTAACAAATGTATTTAATTTAATATAATTTTAATTATATTTCTATAGAAAAGAAATACAAACTATAATTGATTTTTAATCTATAAATGAATTATTTAATAAAATACATGTATGTTTCAATACATAATAAATAGTATGATACATTTCTAATTATCCCATTTTAATTGACACTAGTTTCATAAAATAAATATATTAATTCATGTTTAGGCTTACGATTACTAAATTGAAAACTACACAAAATATGTCACTATGGTGAATATATAGTGAAATAATTTCTAGAACTATTTATAGTAATATTTATTATATAAAACATATATAAATTATTTTATAAAATATTATAAATATATTTATATATATATATATATATTATGTAATATTTAAAATATAAAGTGGTCAATATATCAATATGTTAACCATTTTTCATAAATATACTGATGATTGGCATGACAGAAAAGGACGGATTATGTACATACTGTAGTACTATATTCGGAATATAATATTCTATATATATATGAGAAATACGTTAACATAGATTACAATTTAAGTGAACACAATAATAATACTCGATAATAATTATAATAAGGCTATTTTAATTTTGTATTTCATAAATATATTCTACAAAAAGAATACATTAAACTGTATCAATAAAGTTATTACCATATACATATCCAATATCATGAATATATATACACTAAAGTATAGTATACTACATTAGTATTACTAATAATATAATATTATAATTATATAATACTTATAACTTCTATATATCAATTATTAGATATATTTAATTGTAAACATTATATACTATATAGTATATAGTATATACATATGTATTTAAATTATTTTAAAATCTGATATTAATACATATATTTATTAATGCACAGCTATTTCATTATTTTTCAATATTAATATTACATAATATATTTATGTAGATTTTTTATTTATATTAATTTTCATAATTAATTTATAGTATATAATATATTATTTTTATTAATTGATACTAAAAATAATGTTACAAAATAGATGTGTAGTAATTCTTTGTAGGTGTTTTTTAATATAAATACAAAATATATTTAATATTATAAATTTATAGAAAGTATTTGATTTTTTTCAATATATTCATATTTTTAGTTTACCTAGTTATATCGGGGAGTTATATCCCGGTTATATATAACATATAGGACAAATAGAAATCTATGAATATATTGTTCATCTATTTTAAATTATTCTCACACTATATATAGGGTACTATAGTGAGAATAATATATAAAGTATATCTAGTCTATAGACTTGATATAATAAATATAATTGTACATTTACACATATTTAAAGATTATATTAGTTTATATCTATATGATATATATACATATATATATGTATATATATACGTATATATAAATATATTTATAATATAAAGTAATTATGAAATATATGTATACTATAGTATATATATTATATACTATATATATATAGTATATGTGACATATTGTGCGTATATATATATATATATATATATATATATATATATATATGTACATATATGTACAAAGTAAATCTATTTTAATCTAACATATTAACATTTACGTTTTCTAATAATCTATATTCATATTCAATGATATATGTATATTATTATATTAAGTATATATGCTTATTAGAGTAGACTCTATGTATACTCTATATATACTCTATGTATATATATAAATATATATACTCGTATATAAAATATATTGTAATGAGTTAATTCGTAAAATAATAAGTTTAAACTGATATATCATATTTGTGATATATTAATGTGATATATATATATATATATATATATATTGTAATTTATAATACTATCCATGGATATGTTTACGACATCTATAGTAATATCATGGATCCCTCGAAGTCACTGGTAATATTAAAATGATATACAATATTATTATTAATTACTATTTTTTTTTTACAAAACTTAATATCATTACATATTTATAATCAGTTACATATTTAACAAGTGTACTTATAATACATATTGATTTACTTGTAAATATAGGTTTAATATATTATATATAATATTATATATAATATATTTTTAATTACAAATATATATAGCTATATCCCTAAACACTTAATCGTGATGATTTATTAAAATATTTTTTAAATATAAACTATTTTATTTATATTTCAGAATAATAGTATAATAAAATTCGTTATTTCATTGATATTGTATGTATTTAACTTATAATTTGTTAAGCATATAATATTTACAAAATTAAGCAAATTATACATATTAAAATATAGCGATATCAACAATGTTAAATTAATTAACATTGTTAATCTATAAAATTATAATATGTTGTTAATATTTTGTTTATTTACTTTAAAAAGGCCAGTTTGTTTTACAAATCGATAGCCCATTAATATAATAATAATATTAATACCCCATGTAAATTCAGTGTTCGGGCCTCAGGTTATAGGAGGTATTGGTATTATATATATATATATATATATATATATATATATATATACAAACTATTTTATATATATATATATAAATTTAGAAAATCTAATTTGTAACGTTATAATAATATATTAAAAACTGTTTTTGTTGTTAACATATATTAACACATTTTACTTGTTTTTTTAGGTTTTTATTAATTAAATACTTTATATTTATAAAATTATTTCTTCTAATTTGATTTATATTCATTAATGATAATATTATGTAATATTTAATATATATATTTTTTATAATTTTACTATTCATATTATTTATTATAATATAATTATGGATAATTTAAGGATAATTATAGTATTATATATATTTTATATCTATTTAAAATTAAAATTAAAATTAAAAATGTAATTATAATATATTATTATATCCAACAATGTCAATAAATTATTTATATAATCTATTCTTTATATCGATGGTTATACCTCACTAGCTATTTTTATATAAAGTTAATTCTATTTGAAATCGTACAATACATAATTATATATTTCTACATTACATATAAATTTGTATTTATACATACAATAATGTATTACATACAATATTGTATACAACAATTTTTATTTTATATACAAATTATACCTAAATAATTAAATGTACAAATATTTTTCAATCATTTTTATTTTCAAATAAATTCTTTGCAAATCATAATTCATTAGCTATATAATACAATTATGTAATAAGTTGCATTATGCAATTAATTATTTCATCGCGATTAACAAATAAGCATACTTCGGATATATGTACATTTGGTTAGTGTATATAGATATATATATACATACCGTTACATGTTACAATAGACTAATGACTAAAATAGTACGCGTATTACGTAACGCGTTACGCGAGAGGTGATGATGTAACTTACAATTTATCATCGGAACATATTCCGGTAACGATGCCGCGTTTAACGTCTCCGGGCAGGGAGGGCCACAACGAGAAGGGCAGACGATATCGCTGCGTTACGCACCCGGCGACGAACGGGGGGAACGCCAGCTCGACGCGCTTGTCACCCGCACCGGAAGCGGGTCTGATGAGCGCCGGTTCCGGTTCGGCTACCACCACCACGTGGACGTCGGTCGCCGTCGTCGCTTCGTGGTCGTCGTCCCGAGATTCGTCCGAAGAGTCGGCCAACAGACTGTCCACGTCGAAAGTACGCCTCTTTCGAGAACGGTGTACCGATCGAGGAGGTATCTGGCGGAATAGGTTCCATCGGGTGGCCGTGGCGAACGCGGTTATCGAAGGGGGTTGCGGCGGCGGAGCTCGTAGCGGTAAGGGTTGCTGAGACGGGGGTACCAGCGGGGGTGTACACGGGGGACTGTCGTCGTCTTCGTCCGGTACCGCTAGCCCCATTGCCCTACGAACGCGTCGTTGAGCGCGCCTACGTCTGTAGTCGCCGCGTACGAAATCGTCCCTGTTAGCCGGGTGGATAGCCCAGTAGTGACCTTTCCCGTTAGCCGACCTACCGGATTTAACGAAGCAGTCGTTTAGCGACAGGTTATGACGAATGCTGTTACGCCATCCGGGCCCGCGCGCTCTGAAGTAGGCGTAATTGTCTAGAATCCATTGGTAGATGTCGCTTAGCACTAGTTTCTTGTCTTCGCTGTCCAGTATGGCCATGGCTATGAGACCGATGTAACTGTGGGTCGGTTTAGGTTCGTCGTTTATACCGGAAGTCGGCATTAAACAGCCGGCGTTACGATCGTCCTTGTAGAATGCGAGGTCGGTGGGAAGTTGAGGTCGTTGGGTTATAACCGGGAATCGAAATCTCGGCGGCCATTGATGAAACGCTTCCGGAAATATGGGCGGGGTGTGGATGCCGAATGCCGGGTGTCGTAGCGGCATCAAGGGGTTGATGGCGAGCTTCAGTTGGTTCGGGAATCTGCAGATATCGGTCACGTGATTCATAGCTTCCGAATTCTTCATATATAGAGGGTACTACCCGTTCTCTCGGCGGTTCAGTTTGAATAGCATAACGAATGTAGTGTGGTATCTGGTGAACGACTGTAATTGGTTGTCACGTGATAGCGTTTAACCAATGGGTAGATAATGGGGCGTGTCTTGAATGTTCGTGAGTATTGTATAATTAGATACCTAAACAATGTACTAACACACATTATTGCGTGACTGTGATATGTGAAGAGGTATATATATATGTATATATATATATATATATATATATATATATATATATATATATATATATATATATATATATAAAATGTATACTTGATTTTAAATTGGACGTCATTAATTACTGAGAACCAGAAATAGGTCTTATCATATACATTTATTTTAATTTTTGTTATAATTTAAATTAATTTAATTGATTTTCAATAACTATATATAGTTATAATATTATAATAAAATATCTTATTATATAAATAACAATAACACATATTATTAAATAACATGATGCATTATTCATCATATTATATGATAATTGTTATTTTTATTATGTTAACTATAGTTATGTATAGTAATGTATACATTTTACATTATTTGTATTCTAATGAATTACATTTATTTTTTAATATTTATATTGTATACGAATATATTCGTTATAATTATATATCAATAATTATATTAAGTTGTAGTAATTAAATTAATATATATATACTGTATTATACAGTAATACATAATTATAAAAATTAAATCGTACTTCTGAATACACTTTATATAATATACTTTATTAACCTCTCTTTATATGAATATATTCCTATCTATAAATATGAAATTACTATTTAATATTCTCTACAGAATGATATATATAACTATTATATAATAAATACATTTTGACTGGTTGTAAAATAATCATATAGGATTATTTTGTATATCTTATTTATAAGATTATTTTGAATATATGCAGAGGATTTATTATAAATATATCTATTATATATATAAATAGATATATCTATTTATATATGTGTTAACTAAATATTATATATATAGATGACTATATATATATATATATATATATAAATATATATATATTAAATAAATATACACACATACACACATACACACACAAACACACACACACACACATACATACACACATATTTATATTAATATACCGTTACTTTCAATTAATGACCATGTATGCATATGCATGTGGCTCACACATGCCCATGGGCATATATTCCCATATATGAAAAATATGTATTATATATATATATATATATATTAACAATTGGGATAAATATTAATTATCATTTTTAATTCTCGATAATCGATATATAAATATAATTAGGCAACGATTAGAATATCGCTTTATTATTGTGCGTCGTAAATTATTCATAAGTTTTAATGGATAGAGAGAATAATAGCCGTAATTGTTATGAATAGAAATATAATACGAGTTGAGATCAATTATGCAATATTTGTTATTCGTTGTATTGATCAGAGATCACCAACATTGTAATACCGTGAATGAATGCTTAATTATGTCATCATCATTTATCGTAATAAATTTAAAAATTGTATATAAAATGTGTGAATTTATTGTATTATACATATTTATAATACGATATTTATGTATATATAAAAACAAATGCACCTTTGTATATATATATATATATATTACAATTTAGTTACGTTTTACACACGGTCACATTTGATTATTACATTGTTACCCATAGGTATTAGTGTTACATCACAATGTAATGGACACGTGATCATGCTTGTTACTAATCAATTAGTATTAATTAAGCATTTTCGGTGCACCATGGTATCAACATTATGTTGAAATAGCCAACTATAGTTAATATATATATTCATAGATATTATAAATAATATATTTACATATATGTATATATAGGCACATACATACACATACACAAACACACACACACACAAATACACACACATATATCTACACTATAATTTATACATTATTACGTAATTATTCTATCGTCTGTCAGTACTTCTTGAAAAGCTATGCAACTGCCAAAGATCTTAACGCAATCTGTTATTGTTGATAACATCGTTTAGTAAACTTACTTATTTAATTGGTCTGCAGAGTAATTAAATTATCTTCTGCAGAACAATACAAACTATTTATAGAATCAATTAGTACACCCTTGCTACTTCACAAAACTTTTATATGTACTATAGTATACTTTTATATACGATATTCATTGACATGTACATTTAATTATAAACATATTATATTATGATGAAAATACATAAAAATATTTATTAATGAAATAAAAAGGCAAGAGGACTGCCATAAAAATACATTGGAACTTTATGGTAACCATTTGATAAAATATACTATTATTATCATTATTATTATTCAATATTGTGTATTTTAATTTAATTTGTAAATTTCAATACATTTCTATTTATTATTCATTTCTATATATATTATAATCTATATAATATTATTCGATATATACATATACATATATAATATCATATACATCTGATAGCTCATTTAATCAATGCTCACAAATTTAATTTGAAAAAATTAAATAAATCATTATGCAATATTTCTAGAATATCCATATTTTCTATTTATTTAAAACTTTAATTCAATTCATTCAATTCAATACAAATAAAATAGACTGTGTATTTAGATGAACATTCTGCTATTATGTTCATGTTGTTCACTGTAGCGGAGAATGTATACGTACTAGTATACTGGTATGACATATATGCGTGCGTTTGTACGCGTACACGTGGGCGCGCGTGTGGGTCGTGATAAACGCATTACTACCTACGCCTATAGGATATCGGATAGTGTAAAGTTCCCGTTGCGATATAGCTGTGTGCGCGTATGTGTGCGTATGTGTGCGTGCGTATGTGTGTAGATGGAGATAGCTTGAAATAGGTGTCACGGTTTTGGCGGGAAAAGGTATCGCTATCACTATCTAGGTTACGTAACACACACACACACACACACACACACACACACACGAAACTGTCACTAAGGTTAGGTTTCTAACGCTCTCCATGTGACGTCCGCTGGACACCGGTCAATTATAATTATTGAACGGCTAATTAGGTCACCGTAAAATCTACGCCACTTTGTTTTTATAATATTCTATTAGTTTATTATAAATGAATAGGCTTAAAATTAACGTATAATATATATATATACATATATAATATATATATATACTATAGTATACTTATAAATATATAATGCACATATATTTAAAGCACACGAATTTAAAATTATGTAAGTTTATATACACACATATAATCACACAAACAAACACACACACGCTCACAAACACACATACATACACACACACACACATATATATATATATATATATATACATATATACTATATTTAGTATAATAATACAGTATACATTATGTTACTATATTTAGAAACATGATACTAATCAATAGAAGTATTCTAAAGAAACGAATCAATTATTAAATGTTAATATAACAAGTACGTAGTGTGTCTTAAATATCAATAATAAATGTATCATGTTACATGTTAATATAATATTGTATATATATATATATATCACACAGTGTATATACTGTTAGAAAAATGTGCTTACACTAGATTTGTTTTCTGTAAAACAATTTTGATATTATTTATACAACTTATATGCTATATTAATATGAATACTAATAGTTGTATATATTATATATTATATATATATATATATATATATATATATATATATATAAATGTGTTGGTTTATGTTTACTCTAATTCGGACCACTTTTAATATCAATTTATATACATTAATGATTAATACATATATAATTATTTAATATAAATAATCAAGTTTATTTTATATATATATATATATATATTCGTTATAATAAATTAAATATAAACTATTAAATAATACTATAGGTTCAATGCCTAATAATAAACATTAATATGACAATAACTATAATTAAATATATAAGGATGCTTCAAAATAGTAATAATATTATATATATATATATTTACATTATTAAAATTAATGTACATACAATTTTTTAACTCAATTTTTAAAATATATTTAATTATTTAATAATATTTAATAATATAAACAACTTCTATATTTTGTATTTGTGGATGAACGATTACAATAGAGCATCTATAGAGCATACTAATGGAGGTGGTCCGAATTAGGCTTCGAAATAAGCATATCATATGATATAACTTCTAAATACTATTTTAAGACCTATTTGAATGGTCCGGACATGGTTTGAACCCGTATCCTATAGGATTGGTGTACTGTTGTGTGTATGACACCTAAGCCTACCGAGCCAAAGTGAGCCAAACAAATAGGTCAATATATATATATTATATAATTATATATAATTTACTAATTATAAAAAAATGATTATATATATAATAATGATTATATAATAGTCAGTATTATAATAGTAATGTTACTTATATTACGTAACTAGGTTAGGAAAAACAAGGACAAAATAATAAGAACATTTTGTGGTAATTTAATTTATTATTTTGAAGAATATGATAAAAAAATAATCAACAACATATATGGATATAAAACTAATGATATTTGTTTTTAAAAAATATTATACAAATTTGTTGATAACATTTTATCAATAAGATTATTTTTGTATATTTTTTTATTAATAAATATATATATATAAAGTCTATATAAACATATTTTATTTTAATATTGCATATATGCATATATTGCATATAGTATAATATATGAATACTATGTATATATATTTAGATTTGATTGTTTTATAAATTTACAAAACATATTAAAAAATTGTGGAAATATTTACATATTTTATAAATTCAAGAGCATATTTATATCCTAATTATGTATAATTCTGAGAAGAAGCAATATTGAAATCTAAAAACTTGCCTTAACTGGCCACACCCAGCTTAGCATGTACCACGTATACGTTGACGATTGTATACAATGTATTATAATGTACGTTATACGGTATACCGTATAACTATAACTATAACTATAACTATAACTATAGTTCATATTACTGAGTAATTAATATATGCATACATGTGTATATATATATATATATATATATATATATATATATATATATATATATAATGTATGCATATATTAATTGTTATTCGACTCCAGGCAGTTCTTGTTTTTCTCTTGTGTTTATCAATAACTTAATAAATGATAAATGAATAATGAATTAAAAAACAATTGTGTTTTTTGTGTTTTTGTGTTTCTAACAAACAAACAAAATGTATTATTTGTTTTTGTATTGTCCTGTGGCCCATTCACAGTTATTTATAATATGTACAAGTCTACATATTCTTGAGGGGTCCATTTTTACCGCAATAATAATTCTACGAGTGTATTGATACTACACATGTTATATATATAACGTGTATGTATACATATATGTTATACATATAAACCTATCTTACATGTATATCGACAATATAGGTTTAACGTGATCCTCTCTGTCCTAAACGAATGAGTTGCGCCGCTATAGCAGCCTGTAGGCCTGGGATAACAGCGCCCTCGTACGGAGAACAATGCATCAGCATCAGCAGCGGCAGCAGCAGCGGCAGCAGCAGCAGCGGCAGCAGCCCAAGCAGCAGCGGCCATTGTACGACACTAAATGTGATTACCGCCAGTGATACGCAGGGGAACCGTAGTACAATGGATGCCACCCCCACCCCCACCCCCCACCCCTCCCCCACGTACCCGCCACCGCTAATTTATCCGATAACAAATGATTACGTGTGTGTGTATTAACGTGTGTAGCCACGTGCTCTATGATTGTCATGCGCTCTCGTACAATGTACGACGTATATGCGTTCTATGCAGTATTTCCCCGTGTGTATACACACATACACACATACATATACACACACTTACATATAAATATACATACATATCAATACACTTAACACATTTATATTAATATATTTATATATATAAATATATAAATATAATCATAACAATTGTAATATTCCATTTTACGAACACAACATTATTTATTAAATTGAATTATATAGTGTATACTTTAGTTATTACCTAATAACTATACTGATATCGATCTGACGACTAAATAACACGATCAATGTACCGCCACGGTGTAATGTATACATTTATATACGTCGTATACGTGTTTGTTTAAATTAGAGAATGCATTTCCTTGATACTATAGTATAATATAGTAAGTATAGTATAATGTACAAACACAAAATGAATCACATTCACATTTACATTTACTTACACTAAACTAAATAATTGTAAATACAAATAAAACATATAGTATCAGATAAACAAGATTTCATAAAATTCAAAAAACAATGTTTACCCAAAGTAATAATAGGATATATATGAATGGGATAAAACATTGGAATAACCTTAACAATAAGATAACACATATACACATTTTATAAAACTACAAATTTGTATAATAACAAAAATGAATTAAAAAAAATACTACTTTAATCAATCACTTACTTTTCAAATCATACGGAAATACCATTATTTCCATCAATTGACCATAATGGATGGCACTCATTACAAGTTGTATCAGTATAATTTCTGGTAGCTGATTGAGGAAAAAAACAAACAAAAAGACACACATTAATATAATAAAAAATAAAAATTACTTCACTCAATAAATAAAATCATTTCAATTAAATTCAATTAATTATATATATATATATATATATATATATATATATATATATGTACTATAGTACATATATTGATGTATATAAATGTGTATTAAACATTGCGTAATTCACATATAATGCACATATATATGATTATTCTATTTACGCATTTGTTTTGATAATATAATTTATTTATTTTTTCACTTCCAAAAAATTAAGGACATTATTTGTATTAACGTATATTTTGTAACACTATTATTTTACGTTTGAATATTGTTATCATATAGAAGGAATACATATTTGAATTTGATTTACAAATCGAGGCAAAAACTCGTTTGTAAATTAAATGATTTAAATAAAAAAATATTAAAATTATAATATACTTTAATTTTGTATATAAAATGTGTTTACACATTGTTTTAATTGGAATGTAGATATAAAGAGGATAGAAACAAAATATTTCTATTCAAATCGATTTTATAAATAAATAAATTATTTTAATAAAATATATAGAAATTAAAAAAATTAATGTATTTTTACAAAAAAATAAAAATTTGTTTTTTAAATAATTATAGATAATTATATATACAAATATATAGAAAGTAAAAAAAACTAATTCATTTTTATTTAAAATATCTATAGATATTTTATAGATGGGCGCATATCTGCATATATGTTTTAATTATTGAAATAAAATTTAATAAATACTGCAGTATTTATTTCCGAGTACACAAAGTTACAATTGAAAATATAACGAGTGATATTTGTTCGTGCTAACATATATTCTCATATTTAAAATATTTACTACTTTTACATACATTTCTTACATATATATATATTTTTTCCTATAGGGAAAGTCTCCAATTACTCACCCCTGTTTATTATTGTCAATGCAGTTATATCAAACATTTAAAATAGCAACATTATGTATTACATTAATATTATTTTAATTACAAAATTTAAAATACATAACATTTAATAATATATTACAAATAGTAATTTAAGAATTCGGTAATTAAAGAATTTTCCCTATATTCTATCCTATAGGACACATTTAGGTGTAATTAATTCACAATATATTGTATATATAGTGACTATATATAATTTTTTTTGTAGTCAACAAAATATTTCCATCTAACTATTTAAAAAAGGTAATCTTTTTAAATAAATAAGGATATTCTAGAATATCAAGTATGCCTAATATGCATTATATACATACGTATGTACATGTACATTTACATGTATATATAATATAATATTAGTTTATTTTACATTATTCTATACAAAATGATATATATATAACAGGTGCATTCACAAATATTTAAAAGCTTACAAATAAAGGCACAATATTAATATTTATATAATTTGTGCGTTAATTATTTGCGTGTTAGATTTAATAATAAATACATGTCAACAATGTGTTTATACGGCCGTAGCGAATGCACACGCAATACCCACACCGCACGCACGCACGCACACACACACACACACACACGCATACACACATATTGTTAATTATTACGTAATTATTAGGTATTGAATGGCTCTTCACCGACAACACGGTTAATGCATTACTTGCCAATATCTCTCGTTGCCTCTTTAGCATCGACGACACCGAAGCGGCCTTTTGTTCTTGAATACTTCTAGTGTGTGTGTGTGTGTGGTCGTTGAGTGCATTTCTCCCGATAGGGGGCCTCAATAATAACCTCTGTTTACAATAATATTATTGTTATTAGTGGTGACTATGCGTAACTCTCTATAGAGACGGCTGTATACAGCGTTAGCGTATATGTTACAAATGTATGAATGTTTGTAAACATGTCATAATTGAATATTTCCGTAAAAATTAATAATACCGAAATGACTTTATATATATAAAATAATGTATAGTATACATTATTTGTTATACATTGTATACATAAATGTATATGTATATACAATATAATGTATTATTTTGATAGAATATATTCTACATATATGTATTAACATTTTAAATTTAAGAGCATATATTTGTGCATCTAAATTTAAATTTATTAGCCGACATTTTTCGAATTTACCTAATATGTTTTGATGGTAAACAATTAAATTATAGAAACTCCATGCATGCACATGTGTTACATATGCATATATGTTATGTCACATAGCGCATATGCCAGTTGTTTCTAATTGTATATACTATGAGAATATATATATATATATAGGGGAAAGTCTCCGATTACCGACCCCATCCTAATACCGACCCCCTATCGTATCTCATTAACTATAAGAGATATCAAAAAATAATATATACACGAACTGTTAGTAATTTAATGATAAATATGAATACGTATTTTATTTAAAAAAATATGTAATACTACAATTGTTATTTGATAAAATGTAATATTCTGTTTTTACTTTTTAAATATTTGAAAAATAACTTTTTTTAAATCATTGTAAATACTTTATTAATTAAAAGAAAACTTAATACTGCGCATATTATTGTAGATCAATAAATGTTCGTAAAAATTATAAAAATAAATTTGAATAACTATTAACCAAAATATCTTAATAGCAACCCATATGATTTTCCTAATACCGACCCCCTAAATTACCCTAATACCGACCCCCCATGTGATTTATAATATCCAATCAAAATAGATCAGTATTTTACTTTAAAATATGTCATAAGTTGTTTGTGTATCATTGATATAGATTAATGATTCATGATTCCATTCGATTATATACATACTGATTAATAACTAAATATTAAATAATAATATACAATATTTTAATATAATTACTATAAAGTTTAAATTTAAATTTAATATTACTATTAAAACATAAATTCAATACAAAATAATTGCGTGCATGTTATAATTACTTATATTTACAAATATCTACTATGTTGATTGGATATTATAATACTAACATTATTTATACCACGATTATTTTAGTGGGTCGGTAATAGGGGAAGGGGGTCGGTATTAGGCATATGCATCAGATTACCGACCCCCCTGTTTATTATTGTAAATATAATTATATCAAAAATTTAAAATAGCCATATTATTCATTGCCATAATATTACCCTATTTACAAAATTTTAAATGATTATATTTATTATTGAATACGTTATTACAAATAATCATTTAGGGGTCGGTAATCGGAGACTTTCCCCTATAGTCAACTCCCGTTAACTCAGACTCCTGATGAAATATTCCCGCTATCTGATCATATTATATATAATTATACATTTTGTATATGTTTTATATTAAGGGGCTTTACACATATATGTATTATGGATATATCTATATGTTCTTATATATCTATCCTATATATCTATATATCTATATGTAATACATATATAAATATACTATTAAGATATATATATATATACGAATGAGAATATTAATTAATTTGGAAAAAGAAAAAATCAATAATATATATATATATATATATATATAATTATTAAACATATCAGTTGATATATTAGATAACCAGAAAACATTATTAAATAATAAGTTATATTTAAATTTAAATAGATGTTATCATCATTTAATTTTTAATTTATCCACATAATATACATATAGTATATACATATATACATATAGTATACACATCGAATACAATTACAATATTACATAATTTAGATTTATTTTATATTTAAATTAAACTTATCTCAACATTATCTATATTATATGTAATATATATGTGTGTGTTAGAGATATCTAAACAAATTGAAATATTATAAAGGTGCATCTTTATTAACACAACATGGTATATTAATTATTTATCACTATATATATAGTGATCATCATAATGATGAATTAAATAAATATAAATTATGTTCTATTTATTTTAACTATATTTTAAGTTTAATAAAAATGAAATATAAATGTATCATAACACTATGTGTTTCGTACACCCGATAATTATCGACTGATCAGTATAACCATTTTAAATAATATGATACGGACTTTTTTCAATATATATATATAATAAAGTAATCGAAAATATAACTAGATACATAAATAGAAAACTGATAAACTGATCCCTCGCAGCGCCGCCATTGTTGAGTAATCGCTACTATTATTGACACTGTATATACATATATAGTGTATACACGGCAGTGTTTGAATATAAATCTGATTACGAGTGAAATCGATAAACAAATGGCATATAGGTACGAACCGCTACGGGTGTAACTTAATAGCGACGCCTAATTGGATGAAAACATTATCGAATAAGGATTATTTTACGTTTCTACGCGTTAAATGCGGCGTGGGTACCGTTACCGGAAGTTATCGTGACATTCCGCTAAATTAAGCGCGCGAAAGCACGTGACCGACGCGCGTCACGCGTAATCATTGTGGACTTAGCGCGCCAAAGATAATCAACGTCGAGTCTCGTGTACGCGTATACGTGATTTCCTGTTTGTAGATATGTAGAGCGCCGTTCATTTCCGGTCACGTAAGAAATGTATTACCTTTTACCTTGTTTAATTTAAGAATATATATATATATATATATATATATATAATACTTGTGTATACATATACACATACACACACATACATACAAACACATATATAATATGAATACACAATGGTCATATATATTTTTATTTATGAATAAATGTGTAATATTTAAATCGAAAGTGGTTTTACCTACTAGTAAATTATGCCCATAAGCATGGGCACATGTGCCAATCTCTTCTATATAAAAACATTAGTAATATGCTTGTTAACAGTATAATATAGTAATATATAATAGTAATATACTACTACTGCTACTACTACAATGTATATGTGTGTGCTGTCACTTAACTGGGCCTGCATGCATTAATAACAATATTCGCATTATGCTATGGGTCAATGAGGTAATAGGGAACCTATTGATTTACAGCAATACATTTACTACATATACACACACACACATATATATATATATATATATATATATATATATATATATATATATATATATATATATATATATATATATATATATATATACATACTTATTGTTATTATATATATATAGATATATAAACTAACCCCATCCTAATTACATTATAATTAATTATTTATTCATTATTAAGTCTATTATTTCAAAAATACATATTTGTATAGATAATTTTATACATATTAATGATTATTTTATTGTCAAAATAATTATATATATATATATATATATAGGTAAATATAGTTTCTTCCTATATTTCCTTTGAAAACAATAAAACTTCGTTTCCACTTTATATTTGATACATTTTACATATGTATTTTACATATGTACCTGTTTGTAACATATATGTATACATCATATATGAATATATAATAACATATATGTATTCTATTATATACCATGTAGATACTTTTAAAAGTAATATAACTTAAATTAATCTAATAAAGGAGTATCCCCTACAACAATTTTCGGAAAGTATTCATGTAAAATAGGTTTAGAGTAATGTTTAATGTGCATTCTATTTACTAATGTATATATATATATATATATATATATATATATATATATATATATATATATGGTATACATATGGTATACCGGAAAATAGCCAGAAATCTAGTAAATTAAAACTTCTTGTCTTTTTTGGGGTCTTATTTCCCTGAAAAATGTTTAACAACCTGTTGTATATTACCGATTAGGAGTAATGGTATATCATTATTGTGTTATTTTAATTTTTTTAATATTTTAAATATATATTAAATTTATAATTTATAATTATATTTCTACGTTGATTAAATTAAATGAATACATATTTAAACTTATCGAGCGAGATAATTAATTAATTATTTCATATCTAGCGGAATTTATTGTAGTAATTTAAATAATTATTTAATATTAATATATTATTATTAAATAATTACATTTAATATTAATATATTATTATTAAATAATTACATTTAATATTAAATATAATTAACATACATAAACATGTATTAAATACCATATGTGCCATGGCATAGACAGACATGCATGAACATCTATAGGAGCATATCTAATATGTATATACATAATCTTATTTCATATTGATTACGATTTCCGAGGTCAAATTTAAAAATATTTCATTTATCGCTACATAATTTATAATCATATTAAAAACTAATATATAAATATGTACCAGTTACTATATATTACTTGAGAATCCTTGAGATTATAAACTATAAATAGTTTATCATGTACACATGTGTATATAATTGTATACAAGTGTATATAAGTGTATACAAATATATACACTAGTTCTTATTACTTACTGCAGTAAGTACTTACGGCGTGTGATTACTACAGAAACCATCGTTTACAATAATAATAATAATAATAATAATACCATTGCCTTTTCTCTCGTCGATAGTTACGTAATCGTATCACACGAGAAATGATGAGAATATACGTTATCCTATATGATTACTAGACATTCATTACGCAACCAATTCTTCACATTAATATGGAATATACTTTTCGTTTATCAGTCAGTAAGTCTGCCGATACATCGGGCTTAGTTTGCGCACGCGTACATTCCTTATATTACGACCGCACCATTACACCATTATCATCAACCACTGACTTCGTGGTTAACTCTAACTTTACTAATACCTACATTATATACCGTACTAGTTAGATACCTACACAGATACCTACATAGATTTCCTACACAGATCTACTAAAGTAGTAACTATATAAAATAACTTACACTAAGATAACGTCTATAGACATATACTACATATACTACATATATTTAGTCTATATATAGACGTCTATATATAGACTAAATATATGTAGTCGTGCACACTATCGTGTTATCTAGTTTATAATGTAACGCCACTGCAGTGGTAGGTATACCTATTCCGTATACGCTAGGTATACAATGGTATACATGTCGTAGGTCTACGTATTTCTTACTGTATCCGTTCAATTGATTCAACTTCAATATTGAAGTCAAACACCAACACATTCCTTTTTCACATTTAATACATTAATCTTGAAGCATGTCCGACATATTACAACGTTGATATCAGCGTCTAAACCAATTAGATAAATGAGACAAGACAAAGATGATATCAATATATCAATAAGAGCATATCGTTGGGGGTAAAACGATCAACGATGAAACTATCCGTCACTTATTCACACCGTGTCACCTTTAGCATGTCACCGAGAACACCCCACCCGATGACGTCTGTCACGTGGCACAATGCACATCCTATTACCTTCTAGTATCGCCCAGTAACACATTTAAATAATGAACACTCGCGCCTCGTGTAGAACAAACATATTACAAGTATATTACAATCGTGTATTTTGTAAAGATTTGAAAGTGGAGGCAAATTCAAAAAATAATTATTTTGTTTTCAATTGTATACAATATATATATTTATGAAAAAAAAACAATCTGACATACTATATCTATTGATTTATAATAAATAAATAAGATTATGTTATAATACGATATAATAAAATCTGATTTTTGTATGGGCACAATTTAAAAGCGGGGAGGGGTGGGGAATAGCCGACTAAATACCGCTTAAAAAGGCACTGAATTCGTCCGATATTACGTCACACCGATATACAACATTATCACGTGTATGCATACCTACTAAGTACGCGTAACTACTCGGTACTTAGCACCTATCACCTGTTCTACGCATACGTTAGTAACCGTTACCATAGTAACTGTAGTGTAGTAGCCCGCCGACGTGCGCACACACACACACACACACACACACACGTTAGCTAGCGATATCACCACCTCTAACACGGTCGTAACCTTGAGTTACTGTGTGCGCGTGTGTGTGCATCGCGATAATGTTACGTAACACACGCACACACACACGTGTGCGTCTAAACAATGGCGGCCGTAGTAGTGGTGGTATTAATAGCTAGGCCTCCGTATACGCTGTTTACCACTACTTTCACACGAGTGCAATAATAGAACATACATAGTATACATGATATATAATATTACTATACATATTTTGTGTATTAAGTTATAGGAGGGATGGACATAAGTGAGTGGAACGAATCGACCGGTTGATATTATATTATTGTATATATATATATATAATAATAAATATATATATATATATATATATATATATATATATATATATATATACTATAGTAAACTGTAATAATGGGAGATAGGGAGATAGTGGTATATATATATATATATATATATATTTATCTGTAGAACGAGTATTACCGCGGGAAGTAAATATAATATATTATCTATATGTTATTTGTACTCTATTGAAGGAAATACTTTCCGGGGTAAGTATTGAAATGGTGCCCACTTAAGGTATAGTATTGTAGTCGTCGACTATACAACAAGTCTGATAATACATTATTAAAGTATACATTTAATTCCATTTGTACAATATTTGATTAGCATAAACTAAACTGTTTCCTCCGTATAATCTAGAAGCCAACAAGCTCCACGCTACACATTCATACCTTATAGGATATATAGTATATGGCCTATACCCTATAGACAGCTATGCCTATACCCAGCTATAGCTTATACCCTATATGCAGAAATACCTTATACACTATAGAGTATAAGGTATATACCCTATACCCTACACCCTATAGATTATACGATAACCTCTATACCGACGCAGTATTGTTACGTTGTTTGTGTATAGATTAATCACTTATTTTCTCAATTATAATCTATAATATTGGATCAACATTGGTTTACGTGTATGCTAATTAATTTAAAATCAAATTAAATTCATATACATATATATTATTGTTATTTGTTATTATTATTTTGGTGTATAATATATATATATATATATATATATATATATATATATATACATATACTTATAAACAAATGGATCCAATATCCCTTCGAAGGCACTTTCGTGTTAATGGTTTTAACGAAAGCCGAACATTTGTATTCATAATTATAGAAGATCACTTCTAAATATTATTTAAAGACCTATTTTATTGGTCCGGGCGAGGTTGAACTTGTGTCCTACTGATTATGTGCCTGACGCCTTAGCCAACTGAGATACTCAGACAGTATATATATATATATACATATATATATATATATATATATATATATATATATATATATATATATTAATAAGCTTATTTGCATATGTACATATATAGACATATGTATTATATGATACAATAAATAATAGAACATATGAAGAAGATTATGTCAATATGAAACGTGTATAGGTACCTACATACTTATTATATAGATTATAATTAATGAATTGTATAACGTAAATAATACATTTAAATTCTCAATAGAGAGTACATGTATTATCCTAGGTTACATAATATTGATATAGATCTAGATAGAGAGTGAGGGGGGGGGGAGTGAAAAGGAAAAGTAGGCGTGTTTAAATGCCATATCAGATCACGTGATAATTAAGATATTCGATATCTAGAACTGCGCGCGCGCACACTCACACACACACGCACACGCACAATGCGTCGCTAATGGACGCGGACGGGTCGCAGGACAGTATACTACGTGAAAGTGACCGGTACCACGTGAAATGACCACCACCACCACCACCACCACCGCTACTACTAGCGTAATCACGGCGGTATTCATAATCGGGGTCCGGAGCGTGCTGACCCCTAGGGTGTTGCCGCGATCGACCGCTAACTCGGTGTGTAGTACTCGGTGTATAGCAGACCTATGAGCGCGTCGTTATGCGTGCGTCACACAACGATTGTTATGTGTTTACCATAACAATGTCACGTTACTGTTATCAATACCGCTTGCATCAACTTATGCGTGATCACATCATAGCTGTGCTGGCATTATAATATATATATATATATATATATATATATATACACATGTATGACGTATATGTATGACGTATGTATTTGTATAACTGTACAATTACTGCAGTAATACATGTATAACCAATTAACAATGCTGTACAATCACCGTACACTGTTAAAAAAAAGAGTTTTCCAGCGTTTATTAAAATATAGAAAACTCTTTTTTTATAATCTAGAAAACTCTTTATTTAAAAACAGTTTTCTATCTACTAATACGGCAAAATACTCTACAAAAGAGTATTCCATATCATAACAGATATAAATACTACCAAAAGAGTTTTCCAGCGTTTACAATTTAGAAAACTCTTTTTTTTATAATGTAGAATACTCTTTTTTTATAATGTAGAATACTCTTTTCTGTAGAATTGATGTAAATATTACCTAAATTAAAGTTATATTAATTATTTAATATATAACAAATAACATATTATACCTTTTATTTATTTTATTATATTTATTATATTGTTGTTTATCAAAATTAATTATTAATTATTTTTTTAATTGTTAATATACTGTTTAATAAATAATTTTTTTTTTTTAAAACATAAATTATTTAAGTATCCTATAGATTTTTCTAAATTATCAACTACAACTTGTATCATAATTATATTGATAATACAATTCATGTTGAATAATTGCTCGATATTGAATATGTATCAATTGAATATTGATTAAATATTGTATTCAATATTGCAATTTTATTATTATTGAATTTAAGTTTGAATCTAACTTAAATGAAATTATATAATATATTGTAATATACGAGTTAATACTTTCATGTTACGATACTATTTACTACAATAAGATACTAATATTTATTTTAATATTTTATTTTATATTTAAAACTACATCAACAACTTAACTTATTAATAGCTAGAATAATATGTTAGTAAATAGTTTTTATATGTATTAATGGCTAGAAAACTCTTTTAGTAAAGAGTTTTTATATTTATTAAAAGTTAGAAAACTCTTTTGGTAAAGAGTTTTTTATATTTATTAAAAGCTAGAATACTCTTTTAGTAAAGAGTTTTTATATTTATTAAAAATTAGAATACTCTTTTTCAAAAGAGTTTTCTATTTGCTTAATGCTCGAAAAGAGTTATAATACAGGGACACTTGGAAAACTCTTTTTCGGTGGTATAGAAAACTCTTTTTTCTAACAGTGTATACAGTATACATGCTATGTAGAGTCACGGTGCAATTACAGTATAAACACAGTGTACTTAATGTTCAATTACTCTGTAATTACTTATTTATTTTTACTTATTTTTACTTATTTATTTATTTTTAACTTACACTGTGCTTATAACAGTATACTGTAATTGTACATTGTACAATGTACACTGTATACAGTATACTGTAGTTGTACAAGTATGTATAACTGTTACAATTACTGTATAATTACTATAGTTTATAACCTCATTATATAATCACTGCTAACGACTCCATAATAACTATACATATAGTAATGCTAACAGATATATTTGATAAGTTTCATATTACCATATGCAAGAAATATGAATCTATATACATGTTTACATATGAATCTATATACATGTTTATATATATATATATATATATATATATATATATAATGCAGTATACACAAATAATAATCAATTGACAAATAAAATGGCCAATCAAAACTAGTCATCGACTCACTTATTTTCAGATTCGATTTGAAATATATTTAATTCGTTATTATTAAAATAATCACGCATCTCATACAAACATCTCACTCGTAAACACCGGAAACAATGTTATCGTTATAATTAGTTGTATTATATTGTTAATTATTAATTTAATTACGGTTCTGATACATACGATAATGAAGAAAAGAATATCTATATGATTTGTAACTTCTTAAATTAATAAATATTAAAAATTACAATAGTATATGATTATAGATATTATTGTGATTTTAAAATTTTATTTAATCTTTTAATTTCATAGATAACTGGGGTGTCCGTATTCGGTACCCATGTCCGAATACGGACAGTGTCCGTCGGATACCCTGTGTTATAATACGGATACCCTATATAGCACTAGATAAACTATATATTATTGATGAATCAATCAGATAAATTACAATTACATTAGTTATAGTTAATATTATGAACAATTTGTTATAATTTAATTAGTTTATAATTTAGTTATTTTTATAGTTTTTTAATTAATAATACAATTTAAGTATCTAAATAATAAACATTTTTGATTTATCTTTATTGGTGGTATTAATAGTATACTATTAATACAATTTATACATAGTATACTATTAATACCACCAATAAAGATAAATCAAAAATGTTTATTACTTAGATACTTAAATTGTATTATTAATTAAAAAACTATAAAAATAACTAAATTATTAACTAATTAAATTATAACAAATTGTTCATAATATTAACTATAACTAATGTAATTGTAATTTATCTGATTGATTCATCAATAATATATAGTTTATCTAGTGCTATATAGGGTATCCGTATTATAACACAGGGTGTCCGACGGACACTATATATAACGCACTCGATTTTTATGAATATCAGAATAGTTCATACTCTGCGCGCTGATTGGTTATAGGGTGTCTGTATTAATACATCTATAGATGACTCTATAGAGTGTCCGTATTAGGAACTTATATGACCTCTAGATATATGCTTATAACTTAATGAATATTTGATAACAAATATAGAAATTATATATTTAATTTTAGAATGATTTATTTTTTAATAATATAATGTTATATTTTATATCGATATATTTGTATATTCTTGAGAAGGTTTTAAGTTGACATTTTTTTTCATAAATTTAAAAACGTAATAAAAAAATCAGTTTATTGGATATATCAGCAATATTTTGAATAATACAAAAATAAAAAATACTTTTTTAGTCTATTTATATAATTATGAATATTTTATTAATAAAGCATTTTTTTGTAGGATTTATGGTTTCTGAGATATCGAGAGTGTCAGTATTCAGGGACTGTATATAGGGACAGTATATAGGGACTGTCCGTATTAGGTTACCATCCCCTACATAATAAATGTTCAAATTTATAGATATATTGAGATAATTAACAAAGAATACATTTAAATCTATAGATTATATATATATATATATATATATATATATATATATATTATAATTAATTTTGTAATGAATTCATTTAATAATGATCGTAAATAAAATGTATTTAATATAATTCAGATACAAAATTACCTGATTCCAAATATATATATATATATATATATATATATATAGTGTATATTAGAAATAACTTTAGTGTGAACAGCCATTGAAACATTTGTGTATCCAGAAATAATTTTCCGGACAGGTTTAGCGCGAGTGATATATCATATATTTCGATACTTTATAGTGTATTGATTTCACTGAAAACACTGACTATATATGTATTTCAATCGCAACGTATCGTGAATGTATACGTTCTATATATATATATATATATATATATATATATATATATCACTATATGTTTACAATAACGCGTGTGTGACTTTTAGGATATGTGTATGTTTAGTCACGCATGAATGAACACACCACATATTTGATCATCACAATTTACAACAGAAGAACTGCGGTCTAAACTTACACACGCGCGCGTTAACGCATATGTATACATATAGGCCTATAGGCCGTTATACGTTGTAGGGTCCACAGGGAACGTTCAAACAGTTCGATTAATATATGTTATCATAACCGATATCGATATAGAATATTTAAATGTGTTACTGTATATATACATATATACGTATACGTGGGGCTGTTATATACTGGTATACCATTAGATGTACAATTTTATGTATACATAACATTAGTTTTAATTCGGTCCCTTCGTTAAATTCCTGGAATGGCCCCATTATATATATATATATATATATATATGCGAGCTATGTGACCGTTGCTCTTTGTCCGTTTCTCTTCGTCGAGATTACATTGTATACAACAGATATATATGTATATATATATATCTTTATCGTATATGATAAAGATATATATACATCTATATATGTTGTATACAATGTAATCTCGACGAAGAGAAACAGACAAAGCGCAACAATCACATAGCTCGCCACAAAAGCACCGTAACAATAGTACATATATATATATATATATATACTATTGTATACAACAACATAGTTGTATATTTCTCTAATTTACTACTCGAGCCGCCGCCGCTGCTGCTGCGATGATGACGACGATGATGAAAGTTGCGTAGGTACTTATCACATCGAGTCTGACGTCATATCATCATCACGTGGTGGTGGTGGTCAGCATCCTTTGTTATAACAACGGTGCGCGCTGATTGCGATCGTCACGCTAATACCACCCGCACCGACGGGCCACCTACACACACCGCGAGAGAGACACACACACACATACATACACACAACTTCACACTAATTGCGATTTTCAGATGAAATCACATTTTACACGACGTAACACCTCGCCAAGCTTAGACACACATAGGCGTGCACGCACACATGAACACGCGCACATACAGTATGTATCGGTGATTGTTTGTATGTTTATAAGTATATATACTATACTATATATATATACTATATACTATAAGTATACTTGCATACTTCGTATACGATCATGTGATTATTTCATATGAATAATTATAGAAATATTTCAAATGAAATAATTTCAATTATAGAAAATGGTAATATATTCTTAAAGTTACTTTACTAATATAATATTATTGTACACAAAACCACTCTATCCATGTATGTAAATATACAAAGCGTTATATAGATATATCTAATAACATGAATTTAACACATGCATTTATCGAGGCGCCCCTATAGGGTATATAAACACACGGGTGCGTTCGTTGTGTAAATAGTGTATGTGCGCGTGTGTTCATGTGTTATTACACCGTATAACTAGCTTCGTACACTCCCTAACCGTGTATGCAGTACACTACCATATATGGTGTTAACGTGGCTAACTCGTGTAGTGGTCGCGGTAACAGGCACACGCTGTGAGCGCACACGATAATGTGGCATATATCACACACACACACACACACACATGTGTGTACGCGACATTACGAACTAATCATACGCGATGTCACTAATCAAATTAGAAGTGTTATTCGCGTACGGAACATATTAATTAAGACCCGCGTATAACAAATTCATTAATTCTTATAATATAAGTATACTTCATTTGATTTTTAAATATATATGTGTGTATGTGTATACACATATATGTGTGTATATATATGTGTATATACACAGATATATGTTTCTAGTTAGGTGTGTGTGTATATGTTTGGATATGTGAATATGTGTATATGTGAGGTTTGTGATAATTTGTATGTGTGATTTTGTAACGTTAGAATAACTAAGACACGCCCATGTGACATCGATTGGTCAATTATAGAACTGAAGTAACCAATCATACTGTCCCTTAGGATGGATAAATAATATATATCAACGCCAACCTACTCATATAAACAAGTAATAATATACATGCACATCTAAGTATGTTATATGTGAATGCATTGTATAAAAATACTTTTAAATGTTGTGTATATACTGATAATACTATATATATATATATATATATATATATATATATATATATATGTATATATATATATATATATATATATATATATATATATATATATACATATATGTATACATATATATTAGTCACTATAGTTCTATAAATGATATAATCATTTCAATTTCAATAATTTAAAAATTATGATGTTCATTATATTAATTATATAATAATACTGATTCGTTACCATTACATATATATATATATATATATATATATATATATATATATATATATGAATACACGTGTATATGTGTATACACATATATATATGAGGAACTATAGTTCCTCTATATATAGAGGAAAACTGAAGTCATAATCAATCTATCCAATAACCTGCTGAAATGATCTCATCCAAAGAAGATTCAAAATTAATTACATTACAAACTTAAAATATCTGAGTGCATGTTCAGTATAGTGAACAAGAGGGAGTTAAAGTGTTAGCCTGCAGCCATGGCTATAGCCAGGCTAACGGCTATAGTCATATATACAGTGAAATATCTATATATATATATTTGTATATATACATATTAACATATATGTATGTAAATCAGTGCATTTTTAAAGGTTTATTGGGAAATGCCCCCACTATTATCTTTTACCCCTCCCCCACTTTTGAATGTTTGTACACACGCACAAAATAAGATTTTTATATTATAATACATTATTTTGGAATTAACCTCAAACTTTCAAATCCCTAGATTGGCACTAATGTATACATCCAACTCGGGTGAAATGAAATAATAATAATGAATTAAAAAATATAACACTATATATATAGAATATGTCTATGGACAACATTATATAGAAGCTATAGGATGGAATGTAGATAGAAAAAGTGTAATAACTAATTGATAGTTGCCACGCTTCTTTAACATGGTAACCAATATATAATTTACAATGAAATAGGCCCTATAATCGTATAGCCCGTATACGGAGGATGGGAACCTATATGGGTACCTATAGGGGCGCAGTTGATTTATTCATAATTTCTCTACATTTATTTCGGTTCGCCGTGGCTCTCATCGTTTCACTGATTTCAGACCGGTCCAATCTATAGATTGTATCGTATACAATGTTATCTTTAAATAGAGGTATTAAAGGTATGCCTACCTATAGGCAGACAAATACATGAGTCGAGGAAATCATTCCCGAAAGAGATTGCTTCTTCGAGAAGGTTGACCATATTCTGAATTTAGGATGTCATGTCTAAGGATGCAAAGTTACTGCAGGATCTTGTCGAGCTAGAGCTCCATTACAATCACGTCAAGTAAATAAGAACATCTAAGTATACACGAATTATAGTTAGAACTGCTATAGAGTAACGTTAACACACGTATCCTATAGGTTGCTATATCCTATAGGATAACACGAATGTGGGCTACGTTATGGCTAAGTATCGGTGCTATCACGGCGATCCAGCAACCATATATGCTCTAGAACCGGCACCGTGTTACCTAGGTAACCTATAGGTAACACGGTGCCGGGTATACCTAAATGGTATTCTTAATTTCTACTGTGGAAAACCATCTAAACGGTATTCTTAAATTCGATAATAGAAAACCCTTAATATGGTATTATAAAAATTTCACTGCATAAAACCATCAAAAGGGTTCTATTATAAGCACAGGAACCATTTACTTATTACAGTGTATACCCGGAATTGATTCTAATGGTATACCGTAACAGTACATACGTTAGTAATGTATAGTAGTGTTAGCATTCTACAATGATTACGGAAGTTGAGTCACGTGCGTAAGCTATAGCCTGTTTTAGTACGTATATATGTATACACGTGTGCATGTTTGAGTGTGTGTGCACGTTTGAATGTGCGTAAGTATTAGTGTGTGTGTGCGTATACGTGAGTGTGTGCGTTCGTGCGTGCGTGTGTGCGGTTTACCTACACGCGAAGGTGCGTTCGTGTGTGCATGTTTGTACTGTCGAGTACCTACATATGTGATTTCCTGTTTATAGACATGCGTACCTCTCATTTCCTGTTTGCGGACATGGTCAACGTTCATTTCCTGTCACGTGATGTGTGTTCTCTTGCAGAATAGTGAGGTAATGATAAATTAGAATTTGTGCAGAGAAATCACTACATACATTATATACACCGTATACATATACATATATATATATATATATATATATATATATATATATATAAATAAATTCATGATTTATTAATTACACTGAACTAGTGTATATATATCAGCACTGCAGTGTACCGTATACCGTATACCGAATGTATACATTCGGTATATGCGAGTGTGTTCAAGGATTTGTCCTTGTTATTCCACCGTATCCTTCTCATAATTATATGTATAAATATATAATTGTAATATATTCATAAACTAATAGAAATATTCTATAACTAGATTTATATAGATACACATATATGAACACTGAACAATTCATTTCAAACGAGCACTTTAATGCATGCATTTCTAACCAGAATTGTAATTATACACAA
Organism: Osedax fenrisi; assembly: GCA_964019155.1. Lineage (NCBI taxonomy): Eukaryota > Metazoa > Annelida > Polychaeta > Sabellida > Siboglinidae > Osedax > Osedax fenrisi. The sequence goes on along the minus strand of OZ025239.1, from coordinate 17,333,177 downwards.
CGTATTATAAGTTAATATAATAATACATATAAATATATATATATATATATATATATATATATATATATATTATATACAATGTAAAAAAAAACCTAACTGATACCTCAACAACTCTTTGTATATAGATGAATATGGTTATACATGTTTAGTGAAATCTTTTTATCCATCATTGAAAGTTTAAAAATTGGAACATTTTTTTCTAAATTATTTTTTATTGTATATAATATAGACTATATTTATTGCATTTAGTGTATACAGATATTAATTACCGTATTAAACCCATAACTATATATATTCTGAATCCCATAACTATGTGAAATTACCGAATCCGTACCCCTAATATATATATATTATTAAATATTATATATAATATATATTATATGAGCCTATGATGATGTTGATGATGTATATATACAATGTATACACTATATACATATATACATATATACACGATGTAGCCGGTGAACGCGGTCATTACATAATGAAGTGCACTCATGAGTATTATACAAGAATTCGAATATAATTTGAAATTAATTATGATACACATACAATAGAGCCCTGTGAATATCCGGCAACTTGTATTATCATATATCATATATGGTATATTATAATGTATACATATCATACATGTTATAATTATTGCATAATTTACAATAGAACATTAACTATTATTTGTTTTTTCCATATTATAATATGATAAGTAAGATTAATAGTATACTAGTAATGACTATGGTAATTTATAAAATTGTATTGATGTAATATATACTTGATGTGATATCATTGGATTAAACTTGATATAAAGTAACGCCATCTAGTGAATTAATGACTGGCCACATTATCCTCCATGGAGGGTAATGTGGCCACCTTAATAATTTAAATTAGAAGAGTTAAAATGAAAGAATGATTCGGAGACTTCTTGAATATACCTATAGGTATCTATAGATAAACTATTTATAAAGTTATACAACATTATCTAAAACTGGCACATTACTCATATTTTCCATACAACTATATACGGATACATCTGGCAATGATTTGCCTATAATACATTCATATTGGAATGATAAAATGAAATCATCATCTACTTTATCTTGATCAAATTTTTAAAATGCCCCTACAAAATCAGTTAAAGGCATTGTTCCATTATTTTTTGAATATAAATTTATTAACTTTTTTATTTTTATTTTTTTCTTCACAATTTATAATATCATACTGATGCTAAATATTGAGATCAATACATTTGTCAATAACCAAATCTCAAGCGCACCCGTTAGAAATTGTCATAATAATATGTAATCAAAATTTATAAAATTTAAACTTATAAATTTATAAATTTAAAAAATAATATAGTATTCAGTTTTTACCTATAGACAAACATAAAAAACTACGTAAAAAAGAATATAATGATGATGATCAAAATATATTTCGAATGATTTAATAGTTACATTTATTGAATATTTGCGCTTGACAGGAGATTTAGAAATTAAATCAAGGTGCTCAATAAAAATTGATGTGATTCATTATATTCATTTTCATATAAAAAAAATTCCTAATAAAAAAATAATTTTTAAATAAATCAATGCCATTTGATAATACTATATATATATATATATTACCTTGTGATTAGAATTTATCAAAAATATGTATTAAATTTATATATTATTGTATTTGATCATTTTGTAAATACATTTTATATTTAGTAATAGGCAATTTCATTTTCTCATTCCAAATGATAATATTTAAATTGATATTTATTAATAGAAAAATATATGTTAGATATGTTATCAAAATGACTATATAATATATATATATATATATATTAAAATGTGACTAGAATAAATTTCAATATGAAAATTATTCTATATTTTTGAAGATATGTTCGAGCATAATTCTTGCAAGGAATGTATTGTATCGAGATCAGATTTTGTTCTCTTCGTTTAATTACAGCAATGTGCCTAATCTAACACCCGGTGTAATTCGTTGAGGAATATATTTGCTGATGTAGTTTGGAAGTCCAGGGAATGTTGATGAATACGCTTCCTTGTATAAAGTAGTATACCATCTCACCTGAAATATTTGAAAACATAACATAATATATTATAATAAGATCAACTTATAGGTAAGTATATCAGTAAATTCATCGTGGTGTTTATTTATAAAATGTTTCTCGAAATGTAATTCACAAACAACTGTAGGTTAGGTAATATTAATAGCTCTCAGTATCATCATAATACATTTATTCCTTAATACCTTAATTCCTGATCTGTTGGAATCCTGAATGTTGCTATCCTTTCTACTGGCGATTTTTATCCAGTCTAACAATTCGGGACACAACATATATTAACCATCTTATATCTGTAAACATATTTTCATAATTATTTTCTTATATATGTTGTAATAAATATAGATAAAATAATATCGATGTAATTTTAAATAATTAAAAACTAATTAAATATATTTAATCATCAAATTGTTATCAAATTTAAATAGTCGGTATTAGAAGGAGGTCGGTAATTGCAGACTTTCCCCTAATATAATTAAATTTCATAAAATAAATCCATTTCTTTAGGTAACAATTGTGTTGATAATATATTGGACTTACTTTTTTTCTTTGTTATTATCTTTATTATATCCCAAATACATATATAATTCATTAATAAAAATAAATATTTGTTATACATTAAATGAATCATCTTTACGTATACAATGAATCGTTTTATGAGTCAAATGACTTGTTTTTATGAGTCGAATTACTTATTTTTAAGAGTCAAATGATTATATTAAAATATAGTATTTATAATCATAAATAGTATACTATAATATATATATACAGTCAAAGCTCGATAACTCAACATTGACTGGACGGAGTTTTCATGTTGAGTTAGCGAGTATGTTGAGTTATCGGATGTATAAATTAATGACTTAATTAATGTTTTGTTCACATAAATGCATTCAAAATAGTACTCGTATGATAATATAATAATTGTAATTGTATTTTTACGTTTATATATTTATATCCATATATTATTAAATAAAACCATGTTGAATAATGTATGTTGAATTATATTTGTTGAGCAATGTACATTACATGTAAAATATACGAATCCAACAACATATGTTTATGATATTTTGATTTTTCATAAATGTTGAGTTATCGGATGTATATTTACATGTAATGTATAGGCTAGGATTATAAAAACGATGTTGAGTTATATGTATGTTGAGTTATATTTGTTGAGTAATAGGGTTTTTGTTAACATGTAAAAGATACGAATCCAACCAAATATTTTTTGGATGTTGAGTTATCGGCAATGTTGAGTTATCGGCATGTTGAGTTACCGAGCTTCTACTGTATATATATATATATATATATATATATATATATATATATATATATATATACATATATATATATATATATGTGTTATTTAAAATTAAATAAAAAAACATATGCTAAATAACAAAACTCCATGGATACAACGATCAAATAACATTCATTATTGGGAAATCAGGATAGTAGAAATAAATTAAAATTGTAAAATTAAGCTACTATTAAATTCACATTTATTATAGTTTCACAATATATTATATATTTATTTACTTATAATAATGATAATTAATATCTGATAATTAAATGTAACGTTATATCCGTATGAAAAATATATATAAAAGAAGTAATAGATGAAGAAAAAACTGGCCTCTCGCTTTTAAAATCAATATTTTTTTTTATCCAGTTTTCGGCCTCTAGGTTATAGGAGGTATTAAACACACGTAAATACATAGGCAAACTTAAGCATGCACACATCACGTGGTGTGCCACGAACGAATAAGTAAAACAATGCTTAATCAATACTATTTTATAGGATTAACTATCGCGATTATGTTACATTTATCCTCCTCTTCTTCCATATCCTCCCCACATCCTCCTTGTAAATTGGTGCTGCAGCAACCATGGTTATTTATTGATTTCACTTATAATTATATCAGTGTTTAAACCGTATGTCAACAACGGTGATTAATTACTCACCACCATCTTTATAGTGCCCCTAGCGATTATATCGGCGTCACGTGATTATCTATTCGTACCACGTGATACGAATTATCGCACGCAGAGTTAGGCATTGTTTCCCGAGCTGGTTAATAATTAATAACTCTCACCCACCCACTAACAGACACACATTTCAGTTATTGTTGATGATTATGCCTAATAACTACACATTACATTATCGTATATATATATATATATATATATATATAAATATATACATATACGTATACATTATGATATGTTATTATTACGTTATTATAACCTATAGGTATACAGTGTATAATATACACACATATATTTTATAATTTGTATTTATATGTTTATGAATATACATATATTTATTTCATGTTTATTTGTATGTTTCAATAATATTGATATATAAAATACGATGCAATATATTACAATAATATAAATATTACGTAAATATTTATACTCGTATATAACAGCACCCCAGCGTAACAATGTAAACTAATTATGACCAGTCAATAACAATAATATTATTGTAAACAGAGGTTATTATTGAGGCCCCCTGTCGGGAGAAATGCACTCAACGACCACACATACTAGAAGTATTCAAGAACAAAAGGCTGCTCTGTCGGCGATGTTAAAGAGGCAATGAGAGATATTGGCAAGTAATGCATTAACCGTGTTGTCGGTGAAGAGCCATTCAATACCTAATAATTACGTAATAATTAACAATATGTGTATGTGTGTGTGTATGCGGGCGTTGTGATTGCGGGCGTATTCGTACACGTATTATACTATAGCTTTGCGTGTAAACATGTTTGCAGCAATTTATCTAATAATTTAGTTATTATATCTTGAAGTAATATCAAGGACAGGACGTCTGCTAATGCATATTTTGCGAATATTGTATTTTACGCTTGAGTATATATATATATATATCATATTGCATTGTCCATATATCTATCTATAGGTACAGATTTAAATTTGATAATAAAATATATTCAAAAATTCTTTATTACATATATTCTTTCAATATGATTATATAATAGGTATATATATATATTATATAATATATAATATATATATATATATATATATATATATATATATATCATATATCATATATAATAATGTATTAATGTATTATATATAATTTTTAATTAAAACAACAGGTTATTGTATATACAACATACATTATGAGTACCTTTTAATATATTTCTCGAATTTATTTATATATATATATATATTCTATAGAATATAAGTATCGCTATATTAATTTAATGTATGGGTATATTACAATCAATGTCGGCCATGTTTTATTTTTTTTGGGTTTTAACCTTTTTGGAATTGTATGGGTTTTTGAGTGAAACCTTTTTTGTAACTTTAATGTTAAATAATGTCAGTTATTTTTCTGTTAAAATGAAATATATTTATGATTAATTGATTACAATTATCTAGTGTAAATATATAATCATATATATATATATATATATATATATATATATATATATCTTTAAAAATATTAGAGTAAAATATACAATAATGTTTTATATTTTATTAAATTAAATGTTATTATTTTTGAAAACATACTAAAAATCCTTAAAAAATACCCTATAACACTGTATAATTCAAAATGAAAAACTCGTATACGATTATCTATAGATTAAATTATAGTTTTTTTGAGGTTTTTTCCAACCATTTTTAAAAACCATACATTGTTTGATCAACAAGTGTAAACAAATTATGGTTTTCATTATAAGTATATCAAACAATATATTTATATTTCAAAAGTACCTATGTTACATCTTCTGTATAGTATTTATAAATAAAAGTTTATATATAAACTCTGAAAAAGTTATAAAGATCAGGCGGTTCAAACGGTTGAATCTACCAAACATCATAACTTGTGTACAAATAATTCCGAGATATAAGATTCTAAAATTTCGTGTTTAATAAATAGTAAATAATAATGTGTGTTATATTTTGTACACGATTATGTTTATAATATATATATATATATATATATATATATATATATATATGTATATATATATAAGGCACTTGTAGTTATTTTTGAACAACATATTATACATAATTTTAAAGATAATGGATTATATTTTAATATTTAAAATAATGTGTGATAACCAATTAAAATCAACGCTCCCCTGTGACGATGCGTGAAGTAAAAGCTATAGTTCTGAACTTCAGTAGGTAAAACACGACGAACCCGCTATAGCATATATGCTGTGTATCGCTATACCGTATTACCGCGATCATTATATACACGTTACGTAACAATCGCGAGTTACATAACGTTGTGTATACGTATATACGTTTATACGTATATTTCTCGTATATACTTATACGTATATAATATATACTACATATACGTATAAGTATGCATGGCGAGCCGTAGCGACACATTTGTAGCGCATTCACGACTTATCGTACACGTATACGTATGCGTATATATACACGCACAAGAACGACACATGTTCGCATACATACATGTTTGTGTCATCGATATAAAGAAACTTTCTTTATATCGATGGTTTGTGTATACATATCCATCACCTACACATACCCATACACACACACACACACACACATACTAACACATATATACACACGATTACACGAATACCCACACACATACTCGAACACTCACAAACGCATACACGTTATAGTATACTATAGCTCTCTAAACTACATATATGTATACTGTACAATTGTATATCGTACTCCGGCCACTGTCCAGCGTCATTTAATTGTAATATGTCTGCCAGCGTAGACAGTTGTATACTAGTTAACTAGATATTTTATATTTTTCGATTATATAAATTAGTATTGTTAATCGAATAATTTATTTTAATTTTTTAAATATATCACATTATATTATATATATATATATATATATATACATTTAACCATGATAGCGACATTCGATGAATCTTTTCGGATTACGAGTGTATATATACACTCGTAATCTCAGTAAATTTATATATATATACACTAGTATACACTCGTATACACTTGTATACATATGCATATGATATACATATCCCATGTATACGAATATGTAGACGTGCACGCTATTGTTTCCGCCTGATGTTAAAACATATTACACATTGTAATCCATGTAGTTATATAGGGATACAAGTATTCTCCTATATATACCCTATAGGGTAAATAAATATATATGTTGCGATTTAGAAATTTTATAATTCTAAATTGTATACAATTCTCTCTCTCTATATATATATATATATACAGTCAAAGCTCGATAACTCAACATTGACGGGACGGAGTTTTCATGTTGAGTTAGCGAGTATGTTGAGTTATCGGATGTATAAATTAATGACTTAATAAATGTTTTGTTCACATAAATGCATTCAAAATAGAACTCGTATGATAATATAATAATTGTAATTTTATTTTTACGTTTATATATTTATATCCATATATTATTCAATAAAACCATGTTGAATAATGTATGTTGAATTATATTTGTTGAGCAATGTAGTTTTATTATATGTAAAAGATACGAATCCAACAACATATGTTTGTGATATTTTGATTTTTCATAAATGTTGAGTTATCGGATGTATATGTAATGTATAGGCTAGGATTATAAAAACGATGTTGAGTTATATGTAATAGGGTTTTTGTTAACATGTAAAAGATACGAATCCAACCAAATATTGTTTGGATGTTGAGTTATCGGCAATGTTGAGTTATCGGCATGTTGAGTTACCGAGCTTCTACTGTATATATATATATATATATATATAATAATAATATTAATATCAGGGTTTAGTATACATTCTATTGAGTAATATTTTCCAATAGGATAAAAAAAGCTGAGTGTGTCAAGTTTTCATCCTGTTAAATACAACACATGACAACATAACTAACACTAATAATAAATATAATTTTAAATGGTGTAAACAAATTAAAAAAATAAACTAGAAACAAGTTAATGGATTTCAAATAAAATGTTAATAATATAATATTATTTTATAAGTTAATCTCATTGTATTCCAATTATAATAAAATAAAATAGTATCTACAATATACAAATGTTTGTATAAGTGTAGATATATGTATATATATATATATATATATATATATATATATATATATATATATATATATATATTATCAATACTATGTAGTAGTTATCTGTATGTTTATAATGAGTACTTAATTAAAAACTAATTCTAGGGTAACCATATTAATTATACATCTGTCAACAAATGACCAGAGGTCACGAAGGTAAGGTCACCTAATTATTATCATTGTAACCAATATATTATTATAGGTACAGTATACTGTAGTTGGTGATTTATTATATTAGGAGAATCTGCTTCTTTATAAAATTAAATAGATTATATTTATAGTATAAATAATAGTGTAATAATTAATTAATATATATATATATATATAAATTCTGATATTATTATATATATATGAATGAATGAAAATAGTTTATTGAGTTCATAAAGTAAAAACATTTAGCAAGTACAATTTGTTTTTATTAATTAACTTAAAAATAATAATTTTATTTTATTTTTAATGCATTTCTGCTCAAAGAAGAGTACCATAGATTATCTCGTGATCTATACTCACAAAGACGGTACTCTCCAATATATATATATATATAAATATTATAATGTAGTACTCTTAAATGGTGTGTTAACTAACATTGTTCGTGTATCAAATAATAAATAAACATATTCAACTTTTAAACAAAATAATACTTCAGACGATAATTTTATATGTCAGAATACTAATAATTTTTATAAAAAAGAATATTCTCACAATCATTGATTTTTGAAATATATATATATATATATATATATATATATATATATTAAAATCCTATTTACATCATTTGAAAAGAAATACATATATATGTTTCAATCATTCAGTCAATCAAGTATTTATTCATTTTATATATTATATATTAGTGTAATCTTAATATTACAATTTAAAATAATCATTTATATATATTAGTATACCATTAATTATTTATAAGTTGAATGTATTATACAAATATATTAAATATATTGTATGTTTCTGCTTCACTAATTTCTAATTTATATATTTTTTATTTTACTAATATTGATTTTATTTTCTTGAAATAGAAAATATAAATTTTAGAATATTTGTATATAACTTTGTGATTACCTTTCATTTAATTTAATTTTTAATATAAGTTTATCTAAAATAATTATTTATCATTCATTATATAGATCTACTTAAATATAGTTATTCTTTATATTTATTTTTGTATGAAAATAATTATATATATATGTATACATATTAGTGCTGTAAAATTTCAAATACTTAGTTGTTCTCGAGAACTTCAAATCTTAAAATTTTGTTCTCGAGAACTTCAAATCTTTAAAAAAATATCAAGTTCTCGAGAACTTCAAATCTCTCATATTTAGGTATGTTCTCGAGAACTTCAAATCTTTTAATATTTTAAAATACGTTAACGAAGAAAAAAATTAGATATTAATTAATTAATTATTATTATTAATAATAATAAATTAATTAATAAATAATTATTATTAATTAAATTAATTATTAATTATAATAATTTATAAATAATTATAATAATTAATAAATAATTATAATAATTAATAAATAATTATAATAATTAATAAATAATTTTATTAATTAATAAATAATTATAATAATTAATAAATAATTATATTAATTAATAAATAATTATAATAATTAATAAATAATTATAATAATTAATAAATAATTATAATAATTAATAAATAATTATAATAATTAATAAATAATTATAATAATTAATAAATAATTATAATATTTAATAAATAATTATTATTAATTAATAATAATAATAATTAATTTATAAATAATTATTAATTATAATAAAATAATTAATAATTATTAAAATAATATATAATTAATTATTATTAATTAATAATAATAATTGATAAATAATTATTAATTAATAAATTATAATTGAATAATTAACATTACATAATTATTAATTACTTGAATTATTGAATACGTTACTATTCTAATAATCATATATAGCTATATAAACCTATATAGTAATTTAAAACCTATTTAGTAAAGTTGTAAGAGGAATCCTATATACTATATACACCACAGCTTATATATATAGAAGGCTAAATATAAATATTATTTTTAGACTATATATAGATATATATATATATATATATATCATAGTGTCAAATATTTATTCAATATGTACTTGTAGACAAATATAGTTTTAAACGGTTTATGAATTAACATTTTTATATATTAGTACAGAGTAGGTACGATATGAAGAATATACGTAATAATTTTTAAATATTGTTATTAATGGATAATAAATAAAGGACACGGTGTCCTTGATAACATTATTCTATTTTAAATATATTATCATATATGTGGCATAACTGATGATCGAATTAATAGTATCTATACAGTTTAATGGATATTTTAAAATAGTTGAAAGAAACTTATTACATAATTATGTTAATCGATCGTTACCCGAACAATTACCCGACATGATACCCGAACCGAAACTAAATTTAAAATAAAGATTTGAGACCATCAAATCTTTCCAGATACCCGACAATTTAAGATTTGAACCGAACCGAAAAAAAAAGATTTGAGATTTAATATTTGAGATTTGAAATTTTACAGCACTAATACATATACTTTATATAATTTAATACCTAGTCGAGCTTTGATTTTGTATTTTGAAGCGGAGATCACACCAAAATATAGCGTGTTTGCAATTATTCAAGTGTTTACCTATATCTGATTATAATATATATATATATATATATATATATATATATATATATATATATAGGTGTGTAACAAAGTGAAGTTCGTTATATACATTTATTAACAAAGACCTGTATAACCACATAAATGAACATAATAACAATATAATAATAATGACAATTGCAATATGTACCAACCCGGTGAGACGCATAACAGAAACGCGACATGAAATATACAAAAACGATAACAAATATAAAATACAAAACCAATAACAATTTATACAAATAATAAAACATTTAATTATAAAATAGAAATCTACACATAGCTATGCAATCAACCGAGCGTGAAGCCTAAAACAATTTATGCATGCAGATATATCGATATTACGTAATGACCGAATTGAATTAAATTCAATTCGACATAAATGTATATTACATTAATCGATATATCTGCAGACTTCACTTTATAACATATATATATAAGTAATAATATATATTTTCTCATAATTATATATATATATATATATATATATATAATAATTAAGTAATTATTCAATATACATATTCGCTTATTGCATTTAAATTATCCTCAATAGGAGGAATTGATATGCCTAGAATTGGTATCGATAAGAGTCGAATTTAATTTTCTAAAAGATAAAATTACGACATTTAAAATTAATAAAGTTCCAAGTATGAATTATCATAATAGTAAGAATATCGAAATTTAAGTAGTGATAACCTCAACACACCAGGGCTAAAGGTATATGAAAATGACTCACGTGCCATTACCATAATACAACTTGGATTCAAATTATGATTATAAATGTTACCTTCTTATATTAGTATGGTCCGTAATATCCTTATAAAGTCGCTTCTAATAAGCATTATAGTATGCATTAACAGACTAAAGGTACAATTTAAAATCGAAGTTATTTATCAGCGAGGATCTAACTCGATATATGAGTAAATGTTTACCAAACCTAAAGCGTGATGAGTTAACGCACATAGGTTATGTGTTATAATTGATTGATCTGCTATACGCTTTAAATATAGATATTGGTATACTTTTATCAGAATATTTAGTCTATGAATTATTGTCATACATGATAACAATAAAAAAACTATGTCATTTTTTCAATTTGACTAATATGTATTATTTTTTTCTAGCGTACATTTTATTTGTTCTTGTTATTGTTGTTTACTCATGTTTATTCAATGTACTCGTTATACGTATACATATTTTATACCTATTTAATTAAGGGGATATCCAAATGGATAAATACATTTATTAAAATCCAAAATAAATTAATTTATTTTTAATATGGACTATTGATTTATGATATGTTATTTAGCAACTGTGTACAAATTATCTAAAAAATAAATTTGGAGGAAGCATAAAAAGAATATTTATATAGCATTTCACTAGGGGAAAGTATCATAATCGGACACTTTAACAATAAATTGTCTTAACATTTTATAACTCAATATTCTTATTCAAAAATAACAATATATTAATATTATATGATTATAGATATTATTGTGATTTTTAAATTGTATTTAATCTTGTTATTCAATAGATATCGGGAGTGTCCGTATTCGGTACTCATGTCCGAATACGGACACCCGATGTTATAATATGGACACCCTATAGGGTGTTTGTATATACCCTATATATAGGGTATATATATACCAATATAAAACTATATATTATTGATGAACCAATCAGATATAGGATACCTATTACAATTACATTATTCAAAAATTAATTTTATGAATAATGTAATATAATTTAATTAGTAATTAATTTATTAATTTGTATTATTTTATTAATTAATAACACAAGTTAAGTATCTACATAATACATTTTTAGATTTAGCTTAATTGATGGTATTAATATTATAATGCACACGATTTTTATGAAAATCAGAATAGTTTAAACGCTGCGCGCTGATTGGTTATAGGGTGTCCGTATTATGGATTTATATGACCTCTAGAAATATGCGTATAACTTAATTACTATTTAATAACAAATATGATGTTTAGAATGTTTTAGTTTTTAATAATACATTGTTATGTATTAGAAACATTCAATATACGTAAGCAATATTGCTTACGATATCCTATCTCTATACATGAAAGTTCAACAAAATGGCATTCTCCTTGAGATATCCCCTTAAATATTTATTAACTTTATATATATATATATATATTATTACACTTTTTTATACATTCATTTCAACAATAACTTTTATTTTTTAAACTTAAACATCCTTATTAACTTAATTTTATATATTATGATTTTTACATCTGTTTACATCGTTAATATATTATTAATATAAATACATTTACTTTAAAATATCAATTAATAACATTAAATTACTCAAATTAGAAGAAACAGTCAAAATTGGGTCGAGCGAGAGCTGGACGAAAGTAAGTAAGTAAGAAACTCAAATTTAAATTCAAGATACATATTTTTATATATCAACCAGTATACTGGTGTTACTAATACATATGGTACTGATAATAACAAATATATTTAAATAATAATTAAACAGTTGGCTGTGATTATAAATTCAATAATAATTCTTTTTAGTATACGTCAGAGGATTATATTTATATTATAGTATTGATATATTTATACTATTGTTCATAATTTCAGTTGAAATATTATGATTTTAATATAAGAAGTTTAAAAAAAACTTCAATGGCTACAAAACCTACTCTTAAATTTGCTATTATTTCATTATCAGGAACTTGGTTAAAATACAATCATTATTTTATCTTTGAATTAACTGGAATTATTATTAACCATATATTTTCAAATAAAATACTTAAAGCTGGCGGTGGAACGACATTATTTTATAAAATAACAAAACATATTATTCTAAATTTAATATATCGTTGCCCTAAGCTGGATAATGCCCCAATATCTGTCTACATTCACATTATTTTTAATAATATATGGTTAATATAAATATAATAAAAATATAAATAATATAAATAACCAACTTCCCTATATTAATAATAATATTATATATGAATTTAAAAATGAATTGAAAAAATCATACTTTTAAAAACTCAGGAAAATATGTTGATATACTTAATTAATTTGGTTGTGTAGGCCAAATCGTATTCAGATTCCTAAATTGTTTACCATTATTAATATTAATTTTGCTTTTTTCAATAACAACCAATAAATCTGGAGACACTATTTTTGATATTTCTGATTACTTTCCAATTTTATATAATACAAATTTATCAAATATACAACTAATAAACTTCTTAAATAAAATGCATATACTAAACAACATTTAATTAATAATAACACTATATTTTATTTATTGGAAAGTTTAAAACATAAATATATAAATTGGGTGACAAATAATACCTACTAAAGATGATTGGAGATTATTTTTAAATTGTATTAATTAATACATTTAAGAATAATTGTTCTGCATATAAAATGAAAAATGAAAACAAAAATTTATGTCTAAGAATACATAAGAAATAAAAAAAAATGTCCACGAAAAAAAACTAATAAAAATATAAATTTTCAAATTCTGAAAATAAACTTTATAATTACAAATCTTTAAAAAATAAATATACATATCTAATTCGTAAAACGAACAAAACATATTATTACGATGCATTCAATAATTGTTCTGATTCGAAATGAACTGGGAATTTAAAAAATAATTTTTAAAACTATAATCCTAAGCATCGTTATTTACTGATAGCTTTGGGAAGGATAACTATATATTATTATCACTAATCTAGTGGAAATATGTAATAAATTTAATATTTTTATTATATAACAATTTATATTAGTTTTGAATGTAGATCTCAAAATAAATAATTTATTTTAAAAAGGGATGTTATAAAATATAATTTTTATTCTATTTATAAACTGATTTCATAGATTATTTTGCCACGGTTAACAAATAGTACGTAATAAAATATGTTTTTTTTCTTCCGATTTTAACGAATTTACCCATGTCGATATCCCCTTAATATTATAGGTGCTGCAATTTTCATTGATTTAAAAAAAAGCAATATACAGTTACTATATAAAACTCTACTTAAAAATAATAAATGTGATTTATGTTTAAAATGTTTTGTTCAATTAAAAGCAATGCATTACATATATTTTAGTAAGTAATTAATAATTTAAAAAAAACCCTAGCATGAGAAATACAATTAATTTGAAAATATATATATATATATATACAGTAAAACCTCTCTATAAGAAACTATTTTTTTTCAGTAATTTTTTTCTTATAGAGAGGTTTTCTTATAAAGAGGTTTTTACTTTTCCAATGATTTTAAGAATTAATTTATAATTGAAAATGCATTATATAACCTAGAGGTTATCTATATATAATATCTTTATATAATTCGTGATTGCTCAGTAAACCTTCATATACTTCTTTAATTATATTTGATTTAAAATATATACTGTATTATTTGGGCTTAGACATGATAATGACATAATGACATTTTATTAGATTTACATTAGCAATTATAAATTATGAATCATCATTGATGAATATAATATAATGAATATTATAATAATCTAGTATTTAATTAATTGTAATTAATGGTATAATAAGTAATTAATTGTATAATATAATAAATTGTATCATCAATACATTTTAATAAATGTATGGATATACAATTATATTTATTAATTCATTTTAATAAATTCAAGGATAACAATAACATTTATTAATTCATTTTAATATATTTATGGATATACAATAACAATTATTAATTCATTTTAATTCATTTCGAGCTTTTTGGTAATATAAAATATTTTATATAATAATTAATTTCTATAATTGTTATCAATATACAATAATTCTATTTATATATAATTATTTTTTTTATTTTGTATACAATAAGTTTCTTATAAAGAGGTTTTTCTTATATTTTTCTTATAATATTTTCTTATAAAGAGGTTTTTTAATGTGGAAAAGGTTGAATTCCAACCAAATGTGTGAAAAATTTTCTTATAAAGAGGTTTCTTATAGAGAGGTTTTACTGTATATATATTGTTATTGTTATTTTGTTATTGTTATTTTTATTTGGTGGAGTCCTTTCATCCCAATATATATTTAATTATTTAATTTAACTCATGTAACAAAATATAAAGGTATGCACACTAAAGCTATAGTTATAAACAATAACATTGTTATATATACACAAAAGTGGTAATTTTTATATTTATTAAATAATAAAGAAATAAATGTTTAAAAAGACACTTTTTAAAATTAACGAGGAAATTCAATTAAATAGAATATATTTTATATTTTACCGAGATGTATCTTCCCGATTTTACTATATAATAAAATCACATTTATAAAGAAGTTTATGAATAAAAGATTATTCAATAAACATATAATACATTAAATAAATTGTTGGATTAATTAAATAATAACTTCGAAATAAAAAATCCTATATATCGATGACAATTCGTTCGTCATTTTATTTATACAATGATCTATTTACGAATGTATACAGAACGGAATTAATAGAATTACAATTATTTATAAAATAATTTTCCAACGAAATCGACAACTGATAGAAATCGACGCCTCCTAATCTATATTTAGAATACAAATAACGAATCCCTCGCCGTCCAATCAGCGCCGGGTACACAGCATAAACTCTTCACTATTCGTAACAACCGCTATAACACATCGAAGCCTGCCGCGATACAATCGTGTAGTTATCGAACGCTCGCTAATTATTATTCCGGGCCGGCCTTGAACCGGAACATCGATAGTGTAACACCGTCTCTCACGCGCGCGCCTAACAATAATATTAATCAACAGCCCGCCCACCACGAACAACAATTACGTAACGTGCCGTAAGATATCGATAACTGACGTCGTTGAAATATTAATTAGCGCGCCGTTAATTGAGTAACGATGCGGCGCGCTCGTCAATAATTGATCCCGGCGCGCCCTCTCTCGGTAACCTTGCATCTTAGATCTTCGCGGAGAACACGTGACCACCGTTTCTAAATATAGACCGCGCGCGGTTTGCCTACGATTACGTAATCTGTTTCCCAGTAGTCCGCCCTCCCGCGCTATTACTACTACTCCTCCTCCTCCTTCTCCTACTCCCCGTCCTCCTGCTCGTCTATCCAGTTCCATATTCTCCCCATCCTCCTTCTCCCCTACCCCTATACTCCCCATGCTCCTCCCATGCTCCTCTCATTCTACTCCCATCGTTCTCCCCCTATATATATAAAGATACTCCCATCCTCTTCCTCCTATCATCTCGACCCATCAGAACGATTATTATTGTCCGCTAATCTAATCGCGACCGTGATCTATTCATCGCGTTCTCTCCCCCCCCCCGCTAGATGGCAGCACATGCTTGATGTTGATTACGTCATCTAGAAACCTTAGTTATATTACGTAATGTGATTTAGACGACGCGACGCTGTTTTCTCACTGTATTATTATTATTGTATGAGGAGGTTATTTCGTCTGGATTGATTTATTATCGTTGTGTATTTATCCAAATGACAATTCGAATAATAATAATAATAATAGTAATAATAATATAAACCATGCATGCATGCATATCATCGATATAAAGAAATTTCTTTATATCGATGATGCATATATGGTAAATAGTATGGTATAGTATGGTATAGTATGGTATAGTATGGTATAGAAAACAAATGTATGAGTCGCATTCATTTAAAACGGTATTTCTACATAAAACATGTTATATTTCTTTGAATCTGGTTAATTTAAGCTGTACATTTGAATAACCATTTATAAGGAATTACTTTCGATATTTATGTAGCCATTTTAGGAAAGGATGACAGTTTAAAAACGTTTAGAATATAAGAAAATACGATAATTATAAAAAATATGAAATATATAAACGTTAATTCATTTATTAAGACAAATTTAGATTCAGAAATTGCAAAATTTAAAAACATCAAACAGTTTGTTAATTAATTAATATATATATATATATGTATATATATATATATATATATATATATATATATATATATATATAAAGAATCTAATACGATATATATATATATAAACTATTTAAGCATAATACATTTATCACATTTAAAAAATATGGATTGTAGTACATTTAGCTTAGGAATTACTAATGAAAAATGTTCATATGGTATTACATTGCATATACAAATCAATTATACAAATCACAAATTATGATTTAAAGTGTATTTAATAAATCACTACCAATATATACTATTCAGGGATAATGATCGGGTACTATTATTAATAATAGTCATATTAATATATTAATAAAGAACACAGAAAATAAATTAAATGTTATTTTGTCTAAAATCACTGCAATAATTGATACAATCGTAGTTAAAATACATATGCTAACCTAGCGACTAGTTTAGCTTATGATACAACACATATTGATAATTTGGTAAAATCAATAAATAATATAGTTATTGATAAATATATTAAAATAATTATACACAATATAAATATAGGGGAAGTACCCTATTACTGACCCCCTCTTAATACCGACCCCTATCGTTTCTCAGTAACTATAAGATATATCAAATAATTATATATACATTAACTGTTTAGTAATTTAATGGTAAATATGAATAAGTATTTTGTTAATACAAATATTCAATCCTACAATTGTGATTTGATAAAACATACTATTCTGGTTTTACTTTTTAATATTACATTTTTTAAATAATTGTAAATACTTTATTAATTAAAAGAAAACGTAATACTATACATAATATTGTAGATCAATAAAATGTTTATAAATATTATTAAAATATTTAGAATATTAATATTATAATTTGAATGAGTATTAACTAATATATATTAATTATAGTAACCCATATGATTTTCCTATCACCGACCCCATGTGATTTATAATATCCAATCAAAATAGATTATTTTTTTCTTTTGAAATTATTTATAATTTGTGTTTGTGTCATTTTAACCTGTCAATAGTGTATTTTAACAGCGTCAATAATACTATACAATGATTCTTTAGTATATGTAATTATATTCATATTCAGTTAATTTAAAGTTTAATATAGAAATATAAAGTTCGATTATTAATTTATTATGAATATTAAACTTAAATTCAATGATATATAAATGTCGTGCTTTTTTAATTCATTATATTTATTAATGTCTGCTATTTTGTTTGGATATTATAATATTACAATCATTTTTATCACGAGTATTTAATAGGAGAATGGGTCGTTAATAGGAGAAGGGTTCGGTATTAGGCACATGTATCCAATTACCGACCCCCGGTTTATTCTTGTCAATATAATTATATTATTATATATATTATTTATTATTATAATATTATCCTACTTACAAAATTTCAAATAAATAATTTTAATATTGAATAAGATATTACAAATAGTCATTTAGGGTTCGGTAATAGGGGATGTTCCCCTAACTATAGGTAATATATTAATATACCTATAGGTTAATATATTAATTATAAAAATAATTTATTTAATAATTAGAAACTATTATTTGTAAAACAGTAGACATAAATATATGGGGTGGGGTTTGGGGGGATTGGGAATACCTTTTCTACTTAACCGATGTCTTCTCTAACCACGAAGAGTAATAACCTATACTATAACCTATATCTATAGATAGTTTAGCGCACTTCTCTCTCTCTCTCAACTGTCATTGGTTGGCTCCTCGTACCACTCCCCGTTAACCATGACGACCCCTTCAGCGAGTGGGCTAACACGATTCACGGGGATATCCGCACCGCATCGCTGAAGCGGAGGAGATACTAGATAATCAACGGTCAAGAGCGCACGAAGCAGGGGTCTCATTAAGGAATAATATTCACTGCATATACATATATAATTATTAATAATTATTTATCAATTAATATTGTGTAGTTGTAATTGTTATATTTAATTATGGTAGGTAATATATATTATATATAGGTATTTATATAGGTATATAGGTATATAGGTATATAGGTATATAGGTATATAGGTATAATATATATATATGCATGTAATCTGAAATACTGTTAATTACAGCAAAAACGTATGACTACAAAATATATTTTAAAGATGAAGCGTTTATGTTTATTATTGATTGTGCTATATTTATAATTTTATTGTTTTAAAAGGAATTTTATTTTCTTCTTCTCCTTTATATTTTCCTGCTACAGAAAAAAATCCCTTGAAATACTCTTGTGTTTTACCATGCTCTCTTTCGTGTTATCTATGATTTCGTTTATTTATCCTAATAATATTAGGTTAATCTGAAATTTCATTAAATGATGTCTAACATATTATTAATGACTTTTTAATTAAATAACTAACCAAGCTAATACCGCAGGTCTTGGATTCCATTTTCATGATCTGGCATATTATAATGAATAAATAATTGATTATTCTCAGTTTTCATTGTATTTCTATGTATAGACTTAAACACATTATTTACAGATATAATTCTTTCCACATCGGCTCTGTATGGTTTAGCGCCATAGACATTAGAGTGAGGTAGACTGTGATTCGATATCTCAAAAGCGTAACAATTTGAAAACCACTGACGCCATTACAGAAAACCACATTTACAATATTCAAATAATTATATTATTTTTATATTTTTTCGAATAAAATTATCTGTTTTTGTGGTATTAATTGTCATAACTATCATAAAAATAAACCTAAATAAATTGCCTTTTACAAGTAAATTAATTATTTTATGCTAATATAATATTTTCTTATATTATTATTATAAATATGCTAATAAATAATATTATATTAGCATAATAATTATATAAAATGTATACGCAATTTCGCGATCTTTTTAGGAGTGCCTCTATTGGTTTTAAATGGTGAATTCGACGCACGCCATTCTCTTTTAAATTTATGCCGCTATAAATATGATAACTCTATAAAGTTATAATAATTATACTATTATACTAGAATATTCAAATGTATAGAAGAATATTTTTAAAATTAGAATCTTTATATTTTATCACGCCATTATAATAATAGTGAATGCTCATCTTGGCCGCCGATATATATCATAGTTAAAGTTGGTCGTGCTTATTAAGGTGCCTAATATTGTGGGTGTTAGTTAAAATAATTATTTCACTTGTTTGGTTTGGTGTATCCATAATAATGGCGTTCAAAATCAAGGAAAGGCTCATAAAAGGAAAATTGCACATAAATGTTATATATTTATAATTGTGTGTATTTTGACTGTCAACAATTGACAGTAATATAATAATAATTATTTACATTGTAGATATATGCATTTATTTATAATTTGAAATAAATGTCTAGAATATATATATATTTATATATTAATGATAGATAATTAGATAGCGCAACATATATTGGTGTTTATTAATATAATTGTTCAAATTAAAGTTGTTGGGTACAACAAATTTATTGTTTACATAAAAGTTAATGAAATAGTTTGGTCGTAATAGTACTCAATATATTTACAAAAAGTGAGACGGGTATCGAGCGAGTTTATCCATTTGTAAATAAAGATTATATGCTTGTTTAAAAATATTTATTTATACTTATATGTTATGCCCTAATACTTATATTATATAAATAATATAGACGAGACTATACAATTTCCAGATATCTTTATTCAAGTTATATTCTACAACTACGTTAGATAATTCATCGACGCATTCGCTTCGACTTCGAGTGATAAAAAGCCTAGAACACAATTGCAATTGGAGACCATGGTCTCACTATGCCCACGATATATTTAGTGTCGTAAACTATACAATTACGCATGAATTCTACTTATACTGAAATAATTAAAACTTTTAGAGGCAATCATGTTACACGTGTTTCGGGTAAGATTTCTTAGAAGTCGATATCTGCCAGCGTATTTGCTGGTTCCGGGTCTTGCACTGTTGTCGCTATTCATTGTCACTATTATCTCCATCGTTATATAACATATATCTATAACTCGACTAGGCTATAACCAAAAGAGACACTTAATGTGTATGGGGCTAGCTAGGCTATATCCAATAGAGACGCTTGATACGTATGAGGCTATATCCAAAAGAGACACTTAATGCGTATGGGGCTAACTAGGCTATATCCATAAGAGACACTTAATGCGTATGGGGCTATAGCCCGGCTCTAACCAAAATAAACGCTTGATGCGTATGAGGCTGGATAGACTATAACCAAAAGCGACGCTTGATGCGTATGAGGCTAAATCCAAAAGAGACACCTAATGCATATGGGTTATAGCCCGGCTCCATCCAAAATAGTCGCTTGATGCGTATGAGGCTGGATAGACTATAACCAAAAGCGACGCTTGATTCGTATGAGGCTATATCCAAACGAGACACTTAATGCGTATGGGGCTAACTAGGCTATATCCATAAGAAACGCTTGATGCGTAATAGGCTAGCTAGGCTATATCCATAAAAAACGCTTTATGCGTATGGGGCTAGCTAGGCTATATCCAAAAGAGACACTTGATGCGTATGGGGCTAGCTAGGTTATATCCAATAGAGACGCTTGATGTGTATGAGGCTGGATAGACTATACCCAAAAGCGATGCTTGATTCGTATGAGGCTATATCCAAAAGAGACACTTAATGCGTATGGGGCTAGCTAGGCTATATCCAAAAGAGACGCTTGATGCGTATGAGGCTAGATAGACTATAACCAAAAGCGATACTGAACTTAATAAACTATAAAAACGA
Source organism: Osedax fenrisi (assembly GCA_964019155.1). Lineage (NCBI taxonomy): Eukaryota > Metazoa > Annelida > Polychaeta > Sabellida > Siboglinidae > Osedax > Osedax fenrisi. The sequence continues at coordinate 17,310,659 of OZ025239.1, read as the reverse complement.
CATTCGCTTGTCTCGTCTCCTTCCTTGACTTCAAAGTCCTCCATCGTATATTATATATATATATATATATATCATATTAAAAGATAATTATTAATCTTATATGAAAATATTATTAATATATTTAAATGTATTTAAAATATGTTACAAATATTTATTTTATTAATTTTATTACTATATTAAATTAATTATTAAATAATTTATTTATTACATTTTTAATAATATTATATATGTTTTACCAAACAATTAATTATAAAACTTATACAAATTATTTATTCATATTACATAAAAAATACTTAAAATTATTAAGATATAAATTATTTGAAAAATTAAAATAATAAATAACCAACACAAAATTGACCATTTTGATTAATTTAATATAATATTTATAATTTATATTAATATAATATATTTAAACGAATAATGTGTGAACAATTCATCGTAAAATATTAATTAACAAATTATCTGCATATTTGTTTTTAATAACAAATAACTACATATATATATATGGGCTAATTTTATATACATAAATTTGACATTGTTTTACATATAACTTTTTTATTTTTATTCTGATTAAAAAATGAAAATATGAAACTCCTATTACTTTTTAATTATCTTTCCAATGGTGGTAATTATTTTATTCTAGCATCAATAACAAAAACTCATTATTATATATTGAACATATCAATCGGCGAAATTTATTCTTATAGATTTACTATTTCGACCGAAAGATGGTATAATAGTATAATTATTTAATATATTATGTGATATAAAAATCAATAATAGTGTTATTAACTATATTTATACAAAATATATAATATATTAGTGTTTAGGAGTAGGAAAATTATAATATAACTTTAAAATGTACTAATATATTAAATATTATTTTGTGGTTTTCTGTAATGGCGAATGCTTCTACACGACTGTTTCGCTAAAATAGGTCACGTGACGCGTCGAATAGCAATCTACCTCACTCTATATCTATGTTTAGCGCACATAATTATACTACAACACAATGTAGACATTTATTCTATGCTAGCAAATAATAAATTTATATTAGGTATATTTTATGTCTATTTCATACATACATTGATAGCTTTATAATAAGTTCACGAAGATTATATTTTCTAGATATATTAATTTCTGAATACAATAATAAATCGTTATATTGTAAGGACAAATTAAGGTTTAATTATCACTTATCAAAGTATGTAATTGCTTTATGTTTACTTATTCTTTTAATTTAATAAAATGTTCAAGTTTTGAAAATATATATATATATGTTATAAATCGCTCTTTAAGATTATTTACTACAGTTTTTATAAGTTCTACTTTTATTGCAGATATATCTCTCATTTCAGATACATATAAATTATGTCTTACTTCACGGTTATTTTTTCTCTTCATCTCAATATATTGGTATAGGTACTATAAAGGTATACCTTTCAAGTAATGCGTACCATTATTTTTTCAATTGATTCGATTAACTTAGTAAACCATCCACCAATTATATCGGTTGTTAATAATGTATGCAGCATAATCTATTAAAGTTACATTATATTATGAAATATTATGAAACATTATTTATTTTACTCTCAATAGCAGGGCTATATGCATTATATTCTGCAATATTAATATTTAATTAAATATATAAATATGATAAACCTCAATATTATTAAGTTGTTGATGAATATCACATATCGTAGTCGAATCGGATGTATATTTTTTTGATATCGAGATAATACAATTATCTCGATTATATGATGAAATACCACTAAATGTCATCAGCATATTTTTAATTTCTGGTATTTCATTGCTTGCCGCCTTCCATGCCAGACTTGACTTATGTTCACAACACCATATTGTAGAGGATAGTAGAGGAGCTACGGGATAACTAAACTTCTTCAATCTATAACCTGAAATATATTCCATAAACCATTATTATGTCTTGTATTTACAGATGTATCATCTGTCACTAACGACGACCCATATTTCATTATTAAAGTTGTTACGTTACTTCCAAGAAAATATTTCATTGATTTAATCATTGTGTTAAATATCCCAAGAGATCCACATTCCAAAGGTTCTCCCACACCTAAAAAATATAAGCGATTTGTTTCCAACTTTATCTATTAATTTCGCAAGTGTGTATATCTTATCAACATTTGTCCTGTCTACACTACCATCTGATCGAAGAGATATTGAATTAGCATTTTTGATTTTTGTTTGTAATGTTTCCATATATTTATCTATTATAATGGATAATAATTATTTACCTATAAGGGTGTCATATATTGTAAATCGGTATTCGTAATAATATTATCATCCAAATTATATTTAAATGTTGATGCCATGGCCACATCCATTGTGAATAACATGCATGTTATTCACAACTGCTCTAGCAGGGAAAGAATATTCAGGTAAAAGCAAATTATTTTCATCATAATACACGATGATAAATAACGATCCTATCTTATAAGCTAAATCACTATTTGCCTTTAATATATAGTTTGATAGTGGTGTCTTATTTGATCGTTTTATACCTTCAATCTTTTTTTGATAAGCAATAATACATTTGTTATGATATTCAGAAATTAGATGCTTCATAATAGTCTCTTTTCTATATATTACACTACCATTTGTTGTTATTGGTGATCTTATTGTGCTTAGTAATGTAACAGTATCGGGAAACTCCCCGCATGGTATGCATCTTATATAATGTCTCCAAAAATTAATTAGAATAATAAAAATATTGTTGATCAAAATTGAAACATTGACAGCACAACATTGAAAAATTGACTGCACAAATAAATGATTGACTTCCCATTATTGCGTTGAATGCATATTAGCGCGACCCATGGGATGAATATCATATTATCTCAACAGTCAGGCTCATCAATATATAGATTGATATAATGATACTGATAATGACTAACTATAGCATAGCGATATAGTTACGTATATTGTGGAGAGCAGATAGGTACTGTTATAAACTTAAATTAAATGTTATGTTTTATGATTTATTGTTAGATAACCCCGTTATAAAGTTTAACGTTATAAAGTCTAAAGAAATAACTCACGACTTACGATATCCACAATGACGGATCGATCGAGGACCGTATTATCAACGTTCGTGCCTACCTTGATTTGTTTCAAGGATAGATGTGTTAAATAAGATTCTGGATTACATATGCTTTTGACAAAGACTACATAGTATTATACATGTACATGTATATCAATATCAATATCAACATAAACATCAACATCAACATCAATATCAACCTTAACAACAGTAACGACGATAATAACAACTGTATTAAATGAGGTAACAAAGAAGATAATTAAACTGTAAACAAGTGCATGTGCATGTAACGTTCGCTGTCGTTCGGCGGACGTCGTCTGCTTATATGCTTAGAGGAGTCGGACATGTATTCATGAATAATGTATTATATAAAGCATACATCTGTATTATAATTAAATTCTAAACTATACAGATATATCTAACAACATTATCATTAAGGATAGAATACCATCCAATGAATTAATTCTTTAGTTTAGAATTTAATTTTAATACAGATTTATGCTCCAACCAGCGACTACGAATACGAAGTATTTGAAGAATTACATAAGGAAATAGAGGTAATAATGGCAAATGTATATACAAAAGATATACTTATTATGCAAGGTTATTGGAATGCAGTCGTAGGAGGTTTAAGTGATAACAGGATAAATGTAGTAGGTAATTTGCACTAAGCAAAGTAGTCGTATACCAATTTTCTTGAATTTTGCATAAAGCACAATGTCATGCTTGAAAATACACTACACCTACAACATAACTCACGAATATTCACTTTGAAAACTCCTAATGGTTTGGCACATAATCAAATTGACTTTATTTTAACGCCTCGCCAGTTTAAATTATAGCTACAACTAGATAATATACGGGAACATATATAAATAGTGATCATGATTTATTCTAGTGTAACATAAAGCTACGAACACAGGAAAATATCAAAACATTAAACTAAGATAAATGAGCAAACTGTACAAAGAAGAATTGGAAAATAAACTGGTATCCATTAACTTAGTCGAACTATACACACATTAAGGTTATACTTAAATTTCTAGATAATCACTTCGACAGCTCAATACATTTTGGGAAAGTACAGATCTAAGAAACAAACATGGATACTAACAGTATTCTTAATATGCGTGATATAAGAAGAAACTTGAACTAGAACACTAAATATATAAGTGAAGAACACGCCGAAGAATACAGAAATATATATAATGCGAAACATAGAATTATGAAATCAGTAATGAATGGCTAAGCTTACAGTGTAAGTTAATTGATAAATATTTGAAAAGGGGAATACATAGCAAAATAGCAATTAATTTGCTATGGTCAATCTCTACTTCGAAATCAACGTAAGCGACAATCATCGAAGATAAAAATGGTACACCGCTTGACGATGATAATTCCAGAATAGAAATATGTACAGAGTATTGCAAATATCGTTAGAACTTCACAATTAATCCTGATTGCGATAAATTGTAAAACGACTATCTGAGATGGATCAGCTGCTGCAAATACTGAAGTCAGAAGTTAAAAAGCAATAAATTGTCTGAAGAATGACAAATCACCGGGAATCGATAATGTATCAAGCGAACTTATTAAAGAAGGTGAACCTGCTATGCGGGTCCGGCATTAACTGAAATATTTACTAAACTCTGTCAAAAAATCTGGATTACAAAATAATGGTCAAAAGAATGGAATACTTCACTTATTAAACATAATGAACTAAACTAAAAGCATTAAAAAAAACTGTATAAAATGTTCTGTATTATATACGGCATGGATATAATTCATTAGATGAGTAAAACCCTCATAAACGTCACTTTATATGGAGAAAAGCTCGAGAATGTCAACAAATTCAAATATCTTAGAGCGATTCTAACCAAAAACAGAACGAGCAAGACAAATATTATAATTAGACTAGCTACATCAAGAGCAGCAATAGTGAGATTGGAAAAGATTTTAAAATCCAGATAAATTGAAACTTATTTTCAAGCTCTACAAATAATAGTTCTATCCATCAATCTATATATATGGCTTTGAAACCGGAACCTTGTTGGAAAAATCGAAAAAGAAGTTACGTTCCTCGAATACAAATCGTATAGAATACTATTAAATATTACATACAAATAAAGAAGGACAAATATCTATAGATATTTATACGTTTATTTTTAACATATACGTTTCCTTACGAAATAAGAAAGAAAATTGGAAAATGTGAACGACATTTTAGACTGGGCTAATCTCTCCTTGCGCTAATCCTTAGATACAACTATTGCTATTTACGAATGGAGGAAGGTATGTTTGTCGATATAATATACTCCCCTACGACTGTATCATCACCACAATAAGTAAATAAGTAAGTAAGATATAAATAGATCATGTATACATTCAATAGCTCGATTTTAATTTTATAAACTAAACTAAATTATAGATAATGTAGTCTCTAAATAAATGATGTTATGAAATGTTATGCGTTTACGTAGACGATTACGAGTGATTACGTAATGCATTCATGCAATGTATAGTGCAATACCATTATAACACCTCTAGATAACTATCACTAATAATACATAATATATTATACCATGTAGTTACAAATTAAATAAGAGTACACAAAATTATTTCGATATTTATTGATACAAATAATGTATATATTTAATGATTTTTTTACTTTTATTTTATTTATTTTCATATACATTTAAAGAAGTAATTCCTATGATATTATATTATGAATAATACAATCGACTGGAGTATATCAATTAGTGAAGATAATTTTAATACGTGAAAATTGTCATTGCAATAATTAATCAACATACAAATAACACTAGAGCTTCTAGATGTCTAACGATGACGATGACAATATTAAAAATAACAATTTAAATACATATTATGCTAATATTCGTAGTGTTAGAAATAAATTATTTTTTTTAGAATATTCACTTTCATCTAATAAATATGACATTATATACTTAGTTACAATATTTGTAATTGTAGATTATATTTTCAACACTCTATATATATCATCTATAGATGATAGATATTCTATATATATATTAATCGGTTGAAAAAATATAAACTATTTAGACACGATACATAAATTCATAGAGTAGGTATTGCGATATTTTGTAAATCTAGATAATGATCTTTACGACATTTTATTTTAAACATATATGTTATTACCTATAGATATACATTATATATAGATAGATAAATAGTTTATTGTTTAGCAACACGAATACAATTATAATAATAGTAGTGAATTTAAAATAAAGCGAAACAAACCGACACGAAACAAGAAATTAAAATAAATATATTATAAAATTGATAACAAAATTTATTTAAACGGGCCGTGTACTAAACATATTCCAAAATAAACATGAATATAGTGAAAGTGTTAAATACAACAAACTGAATGTGTGAAATAAAAATTAGAGCGGAAGTCTCGGGGTGAACAGGCCCATATGGGATGGATACAATCCCTAGAAATGGAGATAGTCCCTGATAAAGAGTGGTATGACATATCCTGCCCTCTAGAATTAGGCTGCACACAATCCGGATGTGTAAAAAACTCTAGCAAAATATCATAATCAAATGAAATATATGTAGTATTAAAAAATAAATAAATAAATAAAAGTAAGGACACATATATATATATATAAAGATAAATAAAACATCATAAGTGTGAACATTTATAAGAATTTAGCCAATAAGAATGTTTTAACATAACACGAAAGCAACTGACAGATTTACATGATGAAATATTATTGGGAAGCGAATTCCATAATGAAGGAACTCTATTTCCAAAATAGTTTAGGTAATATGTAGATTTACATTTTCTGGGTCGTAGTTTGATTAGAGGGCCTCTACATTGGCTGCTATACGTATCAAATATAGATGTAGTCTCGACATCCACAAGTCCATTTAGAATCTTGTATGTGAGTACCATGTCGCTAATTAATCTGCTGTGAGATAGTGATTTAATATTAAAATAAATTAAACGATTAGAATAAGGAGCCATGCTAATATTACATCTATAGAATAATATTTTAGTAAATAGTCTTTAGACTCTTTCTAGAGCTTTAGCGTTACCTATATAATTTGTATGAGGATTCCAAATTAATGAATTATATTCTAGTATTGGGCGCACATAGCTTATATAAGCTTGTAAAAGAAATACATAGTCATTAGTAATAAAGCATCTACAAATTCTATTAATAAGTATATATGCTTTTGAGCATATTGAATTAATATGTATATTGAAACTAAGATTATCACAGAAAATGATACCCAATCTTTGAATTGCTTGACAACAGGTAAAAGTACTCCATTCAATGAGGAAACTGGGGGGGGGTGGTCATTGCATTATATTCTCATAACAACGCATTTAGAAGGAGCCAGTTCTAGTTCCCAGTCAAAAAGACTAGCATAGACTATGTAGAGCTTCTTGCATATCATGTGTCTCATGTAATTTAAAGCTATTAGCTAGCTTCGCATCATCTTCAAATAACGAAGTTAATACATGTGGAGTTATTGTATCAGGAAGATTGTTTATGTATATAAGGAATAGTAAGGGACCTATCACAGAACCTTTGGGAACACCAGAGGCAACAGGTACATAATTATAATACGTTTTATTGACTTTGATGCATTGAGTTCGATTAGATAAATAAGAAGCTAACCAGTTATGTACATTCCCCCTAATACCATAATAATCTAGCTTATATAACAAGTTTGAGTGTGACACTTTATCAAAAGCTTTAGCCATATAGATATAAGTAATATCCGATGTCATATATTCATTTTTTGATTTTAAAATTGAACCATAAAAGTTCAAAAGCTGTAACTCCGTGGATTTACCAGAAACACATACTGGTGCTCAGTTATGATTCCATTGGTTCGTAAATAATAGTATAAATGGTAAGAGAGTATTTTTTCGAAAACAATTAATAAACTTGGGAGTAAGCTAATTGGTCTGTAATTCACAGCGAGAGATGGATCACCTTTTTTAAATATAGGTATAATGAAAGACTTTTTCCAAATACTAGGACAAGTTCCAGATTCAAGAATAAGGGTGTATATAATCGATAAAGGATAACAAATTTAATAGGATAATTTTTTTATAATAGCCTTTGGTAACCCGTCAGGGGAGTTATTATATTTATTAGGCAGTAAACATAGACATTTTCTAACATTATTAGGAGATATAGGATAATTAGAGAATTGGTTAATATTAGGTGTATAAACCTATAGGTCTAGCTATAAAAGGAAAATTAACACTAGTACTATTATTATTAATAAATACAGAGCTAAATTGGCGAGAAAGACAGACAGCCTTTTCATCGTCAGATGTTACTATATTATTTGTAATTGAGCATAATAAAGGTGATATAGAGTTAGATGTATGGAGCTTATCATTTAAATACATATAAAATAGCGATTTATTATTTGAATTTAATACTAAATTTTCTTTATCAATAAAATATTGTTTTAGAAGAATATCAAATTCTGATTGACATTTTCGCCATTTCACATAACCAATAGAATTGTTAATATTTGTATGCAAATGTATGCATTTATTTAATAATATTTTGAGATGGATAGGAAATTTATATTTTGAGTACGAATATAAAGGGGAATAGTTATTATAAATTTTAATAAGTAAATTAGAAAAATTATTTAGCATAACTGATCCACCAATAGAGTTATTGAGGAAAGCATCCCAATCAGTGAACATTAGTTCTGATTTAATAGTAATACAATCAGCTTTTCTAAAGTGGACATATGGTGAACTTCGAGAATAATGATTAGACGTAGGAAGATGAATATGGATGAAGAATACACGAATAGATAGAAATATGATCACTCACATGATTATCATATATACAAATGTTGTTAGTAATGATCAGATCAAGGATATTAGATTTACGATTATTAAAATTAACTAGCTGTAGGGACCTAGAGCCTCTTTTTGAGTGAATGAGTAGAAGTATTCTCAAGTATACTCAATTCTAGTGTGTCCAGATCCTGCTAGCCAATCAATTCCGGGTAGATTAAAATCTCCATATATTATACATGAATTCGACGAAACCAATAAATTAGAAATAAAGTCACATAGTTCAATAGTATCGATTAGAGACATTGATGGTGGTCTATATACCACAATCAGTAAATAATTATAGAATAGTATACCGATTAGTTCAAAATGATGAACTAAAGATATTGAGCGTGCATAGTATGATTTGTTAATATATAGGGGAAAGTCCCCGATTACCGACCCCTAAATGATTATTTGTAATAACTTATTCAATATTAAATATATTTATTTGAAATTGTAATGTTAATAGGGTTATATTATGGTAATGAATAATGTGGCTATTTTAAATTTTTGATATAATTATATTTACAAGAATAAACAGGGGGGTCGGTAATCGGATACCTGTTCCTAATACCGACCCCCTTCCCCTATTACCGACCCCCTAAAATAATCGTGGTATACATACTTTTAGTATTATAATATCCAATCAACATAGTAGATATTCATAAATATAATTAATTATAACATGCACGCAATTATAGTTATTGAATTTATGTTTTAATAGTAATATTAAATTTAAATTTAAACTTTATAGTAATTATATTAAAATAGTGTATATTATTATTTCATATTTAGTTATTAATCAGTATACATATATGTATATAATCGAATGGAATCATGAATCCTTAATCTATATCAATGATACACAATCAACTTATGACATATTTTAAGTAAAATACTGATCTATTTTGATTTGATATTATAAATCACATGGGGGTCGGTATTAGGGTAATTTATGGGGTCGGTATTAGGAAAATCATATGGTTTGCTATAATTAAGATATTTTGATTAATAGTTATTTAAATTGAATTATTTTTATAAAACTTATAAAAATTGTATTGATCTACAATAGTATGTGCAGTATTAAGTTTTCTTTTAATTAATAAAGTATTTACAATGATTTAAAAAAAAGTTATTATTCAAATATTTAAAAAGTAAAAACAGAATATTACATTTTATCAAATAACAATTGTAGGATTACATATTTGTTAAAACAAAATACTTATTCATATTTATCATTAAATTACTAACAGTTCATGTATATATTATTTTTTTATATCTCTTATAGTTACTGAGATACGAGAGGGGGTCGGTATTAGGAGGGGGTCGGTAATCGAGGACTTTCCCCTAATAAAATACCACCACCATGAGTGTTAGTGATTCGATCAAGTCTGAATAGTGAGTAATACGTGCAATTATAATTATCTATAGATAATAACATAGAGTCAGTGAATTCATTAGATAGCCAGGTTTCGGTGAAAATAAGAATATCGTAATCACGTGAATTAACAATAGCTAAGAGAGTGGGAAGTTTATTACAGATACTACGCGAATTAGAATAATAAACTTTAATAGAAGAACATAGTCAATTATGTGTTGTATTAGGAGTCGACTTATTTGTATCGCTTTTTTTAAATGATAATTTCCATTTCGTAAAATCCGAATTAGTATAATCTACAGAAGATTTTCAGTCAATCATAACTTTATCATTATCTAAAGAGAAATATGTTAGCTCATAATTAAGAGTTCAATATATATATATATATAAAATATATATATATATTTTAAATATATATATATATATATATATATATATATATATTTAAAAATTAATTAAAAAATTCCATTTAATATTATGTATGTTTATATACCTCTACATTGTATTATAATATCGCATGCACATATGTAGATTATTTGATATAACTCAACAATATTCTATTTCATCCTTAGTTATAGGAGATTATAATTGACCACATTTGAATTGGAAAGAATATACATTTCATAGGCACTAAAAAGTTATACATTATTTTATAATTCAATTATTAAAAACTCATTTTCAAAATTAATAATTAAACTAACTCGTAATAATAATATATTTGATTTACTATTTTCTAATAAAAAGCAATTAATATCTAAAATAACTATTGGAGACTATTTCGGATTATTAAAATAAAAGTGGCAACTTTTTATTTCATTTAATGTAAATATTGATTAATATGCATGTAAAAAGAGTTTCTCATCTAATATATAAAATAACACTATTTTATTATCAGATAATGCAAACATGTTAAATTTATATTTTAGTTCATTCAACAAAATGATAATGGATATTTACCTGCTTTTTATAATATAACTAAACAAAAATTAGATAATATTGAATTAAATCATGGAATAATTTAAATATTTTTAAAATATATATTTAAATTAAATTTACTTTTTGAACTAATGGTAGGCCTACATACCATATTTTATGTTAAAATTAGTATCTAATTAATTATGTGAGCCTTTATATATTATTTAATATACTTTTAGTATCGGGTGTATATATATATATATATATATATATATATTTATAAATAGTATATAATATAGTATACTACTATAAATTAGAGTTAGGCATATTAATGGGAAATGTAGGATGATGTAGGAAATATAGGAAATCCTAATGATAAGCTGAATATCACCCGCATATATATTGTAGCTACTATTAGAGATATTCTTAATAATATTAGATAGGGGAGTAAGTTTATGTAAAATAATAAATGACCAAGGATCGAGACCAGATGAACCCCACCTAATATATGACTATGATGATATATACTGTCGTCGACTTTAACCGAGGAAGTACGATCAGTGATACATTAAAGTAACCACTCGATGGGAGATGCTTCGATACCAAGATTAGTGACGCGTTCAATAATACTATAATCAATAGCCTATCTAGCATATAGGGGAAAGTAACCGAATACGGACACTCTCGGTATCTCAGAAACCATAAATCCTGCAAAAAAAATTGTAATGAATAAAATATTCATAATTATATAAATAGTCTAAAAAAGTATTTTTTATTTTTTTAATTATTCAAAATATTGCTGATATATTCAATAAACTGATTTTTTTATTACGTTTTTTAATTTATGAAAAAAAATTTCAACTTAAAACCTTCGATATAAAATAAAGCATTCTAAAAATTATATATATAATTTCTATATTTGTTATCAAATATTCATTATGTTATAAGCACATATCTAGAGGTCATATAAGTCCCTAATACGGACACTCTAGATGTCTTAATACGGACACCCTATAGAGTATATGGATTACACGCGATAAAGGCGCGCGAATATATGATGAGACGCCCAACTCTAGATATGGGCGTGTCTTAATTATTTATAGATGTGGACCAGAGAGTCATAGATAAATATGTTTATTTGCCAATTCAGCATAAATGCGTGTTACATATGTATATATACATACACACACACATATATATATATATATATATATATATATATATATATATATATATATATATATATATATATAAACACACAGAAACATATATATATATATTATATTTATATATATTAATATATAAATACACACACAAACAAACACACACACACACAAACATATATATATATATATATATATATATATATATATATATATATATATATATATAAACACACAGAAACATATATATATATATTATATTTATATATATTAATATATATATATTAATATATAAAGTTTCACGCTTGTATACTGAGATATACACATCTTCGCATATCATCAAATTGTACTACACGACTACATATCTCGGTCACTGTCCAGGAGGATCATCCCGTGCCTGGCTTGCTCTGGTTGTCGGTAACCCGTGTTTAAACCGTCGTGACCTCGAGATTAGTGTACAATTATCCCATTGATATTTCATAGTGTATGCGCAATATAAATATATAGCTTTCTTCTTATATATAATAGAATATCAATCATATTGAGTATATCTTCTATAATTATAAACGTTATATTAGGTTTTTCAAGATTGCAGAGCTGTGTTAATTGATAAATCGATACCTTAGATCTATAAAATCACCAGACCGCATCGCGTGCATTTCGATTATGTAAACAACTGACTTCTATTGTTTTATTTATTCTATTATATTGCCTGTATGATTTAATTTTGATATTTTTTACTGTACTATTGATTCATACATTATGACTGTGTATATATAATATATATACATCATTCCTGCATAGATATACAATAGCATTTATTTCATAATTACATCACCTATTCATACTCATATAGCAAGCTTAGATACATACATACTACATTAGAATTTAATTTAACTTATATTAGCTAATATGACCAATTGTACCTACTGTGATAAGCCATGTAGCACTGAGAATAGCAATTCTTGTACCAATTGTAATGATTGTATTCATCATAAATGCCTTTTCAATGCCGATATTCTCCCCTCCGCGTGGACTAATAATAATACTCCTCCTCAATATGCTTGTGCGATTTTTAATTCTAAAAATTTTCTATTTTATTGTAATAATTGTCTGGTATCTAAAAATGATGTTTCTTCCCCTTCCATTGATGTTGTCACGTTGAACTCTTTATCTGTACAAATAAATAATATAAAATCCTTAATACTCGATTCTAATAATATTATTAAGAAAAATACAACATATGCTGATACACTGAAATCTTCAATTGAATCTTCGTTTAGTTCTATGACATCTAAGATTAATAATATTCCGAGTAAAATAACACATACTCAAATAGATGATTTATCTGCAATTATAAAAAATATATCGAAATCTAGCTGTAATATGGATTATATTAATGATATGTTTAAGTATTTTAGTATCGATAACGCTACTATCTCTGATGTTAAATTTATAAATGGCACTGCCATAATAAACTTCAACTCAAAATACTCTAGAGATAGGTTTTTAGATCTAAAATTTGATAATAAATATGATAAACTGTTTATATTCCAGTCATTATCACTCGATACTAGGAAATTGGGCTTGCTGTATTATCATGCTATTAAATCAGGTTCCATTAAGTCCCTCAAATCGGTATTTAATAAAAGAACTAATTGTTATGAGTTAAGAAGAACTATCAATGATAAGATTGACTGGATATCTGATAAATATAACCCTACGCAAGAGGAAATATCCGCATGGAAGATATCTTTTGCGGCTTTTTCAAAATCAAAATCTGAGACTGAGTCTAATAAAAAGTGACTATGTATGTTATCTGATGTAATTAGCATTTCCCTTATTAATATTCGATCTCTTCGCTCTAATATTGTACTACTCCTTTCCTATCTAAAAATTAAACCTACCTCTATTATTGGGATCACTGAAACCTGGATTAGCATTGATGATACGGATATATTCTCATTGTGCTGCGAGGCGGGTTATAATCTTTATCTCCAACCTCGTAATTATGGTCGTGGGGGAGGCGTTGGTATCTTAATTCATATGGACTTACCAACGCCTTCCATTTCTTCTGTTACTTTTTCTTATAGTGATTGCTTATCTTGCACATTTAATTTCCCTTTCGATATACTTCGTATTATAGTTATTTATCGGCCTCCTAGGCCTGATTATTCCATCTTCTTTGATGAATTCTCTGATTGCATAAATAATGGCTTACATTCTAGCTCTTTTAAATTCATTTGTATGGGCGATTTCAATTATCATTTTGACTCCATGTCTCAACCCCATTCCTTATTTAGGCAATTAACTGAATCCCTTGGTCTTCATCAACATATATCCTGTCCTACTCACACAAGTGGCAATATTCTTGATCTGATTTTTACTCCTAATGATACACCCACTCAGTTCATTTCACCCTGTATTCGTTCTGATCTCTTAACTGATCATTATCTGATTCATACATCTATTTCTCTAAGGAAACCTGTATCAACTAAGTCATTAGTTTTTTATAGGGAGTTGAGGAAATTAAACTATCATGAACTAGGCCTACAATTTGAGAATAGATTATCCAGTGATCACATATCGTTTGATTTTTTAAATTACTGTCTTTCATCTACTTTGAATAACTTAGTTCCTTTAAAATCTTGTTACTTCACTCTACATACTTCATCACCTTGGTTTTCTTCTCATCTTGCTATAATGAAACGTTCATTAAGGAAACTTGAGCGTAAGATTAACATGTCCCCCTCTCACAAATCTAAATTTCTGATAGCGAGGAAAGCCTATAAACATGAATTAAATCTCCATAAAACGTCCTATTATGAATCGAAATTTAATGCTTGTGGAAATGACACTCGAAAAATTTTTAAAATGGCTAATAGCATCCTTGGTACCAACATCAAATCTAAGTCTACTGCACTACCTGATGCTGCTCTGTGTTCTTCTTTTGTCTCCTCCTTGTCTACTAAGCTCTCTCATATATTCGACAACATCAGCTCTAAATTGGCGCAATTACCGATGACACTTTATGCTCATATAACGACTAACCCTATATCTTGCAAACTCTCTTGTTTCACTCCTCCTTCTATTACCGAAATCCGTAACTTGATTCTCACTGCTAATTCCACTTCCCCAATTGACCCATTACCACTCGTTGTTTTTAAGAACATTGTCCCTATAACTGAAAATGCAATACTTTACTTGATCTCTCAATCACTTGACGATGGAATCATGGTCAGTTCCTTGAAATATGCCATTATTAAGCCCATTCTAAAAAAACCGTATCTTGATCCAGATGTATTGACCAATTACCGACCGATCTCGCAACTTCCAATATTAAGTAAAATCATGGAACGTGTGGTCAGTCGTCAGCTCATTAATTACCTTGAAAATAACAATCTGCTTGATTACTTTCAAAGTGCTTATAGAAAATCTTTCTCTACTGAGACTGCCCTCACACATGTCACTGACCTGATTCATAACTCGCTTGACTCTTCTCATTGCGTACAACTACTCCTGATTGACCTTTCTAGTGCATTTGACATGCTCAACCATTCGATCCTAATTAACCGTATCATCGAACTTGGTATTGAAGGTTCCCCCCTTAAGTGGCTGATGTCGTTCATCACTGATCGAACTTCGTCTGTTAAAATCAATGACTTCATATC
>OZ025239.1:17199581-17289581 GCA_964019155.1 Osedax fenrisi | reverse complement strand
CGAAGGGGTCTACATGACCCTATTTTAGTGCTAATAAACTCAATATCATCATCATCATCATCATCATATATATATATATATATATATAATATATATATATATTATATATATATATATATATATATATATATATATATATATATGTGTGTGTGTGTGTGTGTGTGTGTACATATGTAACACGCATTTATGCTGAATTGGCAAATAAACATATTTATCTATGACTCTCTGGTCCACATCTATAAATAACTAAGACACGCCCATATCTAGAGTTGGGCGTCTCATCATATATTCGCGCGCCTCTATCGCGTGTGTACCGAGTATATTATATATAACCAATCAGCGCGCAACGTATGAACTATTCTAATTTTCATAAAAATCGTATGCGTCATAATATTAATACAATCAATAAAGCTAAAATTAAAATTTTTATTATTTAGATACTTAAATTGTATTATTATATAAAAATATTGTATTAATAATATATTAATAATATATTATAAAATAATAAAAATAAATAAATTATTAACTAATTAAATTAGAATAAATTATTCATAAAATTAATTATAAATAATGTAATTATAATTTATCTGATTGATTCATCACTACTATATAGTTTATCTAGTGGTATATATACCTATAGGGTGTCCGTATTATATCACAGGATGTCCGTATTCGGACATGGGTACCGAATACGGACACCCCCGTTATCTATGGAATTAAAAGATTAAATAACATTTTAAAATCTCAATAATATCTATAATCATATAATATTAATATATTATAATTTTTAAATAAAAATAATGAGTCTGACAATTTGAAGACCATTTATTGTTAAAGTTTCCGTATTAGGTCACTTTCCCCTATATAGCCTATCACAATATATTGTGATACTAATGATCATCCAATTTGATACTATTGATCATTCTATTTTAATTAAACGTCTTGAAGATATTGGTATTGTAGATATCCTCTATTTTGGATTAAATCGTACTTATCTGAAAGGTATTTTTCTATAAAATTGATAACCATTATTCATCTACTTGTAAAATGTATTATGGAGTGCTAAGGTTCTGTATTAGGGCCATTGCTATTTTCTCTTTATATCTTACCTCTTAAAAATATTATATCTAATTTTCCCCCAGTAAAATATCAAATTATTGATGATGATATTCAATTGTATATTGAGCTTCCAGTATACTGTATAATATATATATATATATATATATATATATATATATATATATATATATATATACAGTATATTATAATAGCCAATTCAATTGATAATGTAGCTATAATTGATTTTATTAATATGGTTAAAAATTTGTTTTTTTACAAAATAGCTTAATATTGAATATGAATAAAACTCAACTTCTAAATATATCTATAACATAATCAGTTTTTCCTTCTGTCATCATTGATTCTATCAAAATTGTTCCTTGCAATAATATTAAAAACCTTGGTTTTATTTGTGATGATAACCTAAATTTCTCCGATAAGATAGTTAATGTGTGTAAATCAACTAATTATCAATTATATAAAATACGATCAATAAGGAATTTCTTACCTTTTAGAATTTTTAAAATGTTAATAGAATCATTTATTATGTCATTTAAAATAATTGTTGTTCTCTATATTATGACCTTTCTGCTACTTCTAATAAATCCTTAGATATAATCATTAGATCATCGATAAGAGTTTTACATCGTGTAAAATTATACGACCATGAATCAGTCAATTATCACTTAGTTAATTCTAAATAGTTAAATATTTACCAGATATCTACTTTCAGCTATTTAAAACTAATTTGTAAGGTACTGAAGAATCGTCTGACGAGTTATTTAATTAACCTCTTACAATTCAGAGTTTATAGGATAGATTTAAGAAACTCGTCTACTTGGTTATTACAAAAAAAAGAATTATAAGCTATCGAGATATGGAAAACGTTCTTTCTGTGTAGCTGCAGCCGACATATGGAATGCGCTACCTATAGGACTAATAACTAATGTCAATTATTCATATTTTAAATGTAATGTATTGTTATTAATTCGTAAAAATTAATTTTATTATTTTCAACTGATTTATATTTTTGTTAGTGTATTATGTTATTTTTATATTTTGTTTACAAAATAGAGAACGTTTAACGTTATTTTTGTGTCTAAATAAACATTCATTCATTCATTCATTCATATTGTGATTATGTCTATCGAACTCGCTCCACGGGTCTGGTATCATTAGTTGTGTACTATGCGATGAATCAACATATTTATATATATATATATATATACAGATTTATATATATATATATTTATATATATATATATACGTCCTACTGATTTCGTGTATGACGCCTTATCCAACTGAACCACATTGGAAGTTTATGTATATATATATATATATATATTTATATATATATAAAATCAGTAGGACGCGAGTTCAAGCCCCGTCCGAACCATTAAAATAGGTCATAAAATATTATTTAGAAATGATCTTATATAAATGTGTATACAATAATGATCGGCTCTCGTTAAAACCATAGATGCCTTAACATGAGAGAGGCATCGAAGATACATTAGAGCCATAAGGTTATAAGTGAAAACTTCATATAAGTTCCTGTATTGGACGAAAGGACTCTACCAAAATAACAATAGCAATACTATATATACATATATATATACATATATATATATATATATATATATATATATATATATATATATGTATATATGTATATATTATATAAATGAATATGTACAAATAAATATATTCTCCATTATTATCTATTATTAATTATTCATATTTTTTTTGAAGTAAAATTTAAGTTGCTATGGTAACTCAGTATATTTAATTTCGAATGTTTATTTACGTCACAATTCGGTTATTTTTTATTTCGATAAGTTCGCTATAATTAGAAAATTACTATCGATTAATAAAAATGGAACATAACATAAAACCTGAAGAAGTAGACCGATGGGAGGTTGTCTCTCTTATCGGTCTAAAGATGAAACTTAGGAGAGTTGAATCTACTAAAGAGAAGTTTGAAACGATTGTTGATCCAGAAGAGATTCCTGATGACAATATATTGACTCCGGCGGAAAAACGAGCAATCATAGAACGACAGAGAGATAAATATCTAAGTCACCAGATAAGAATGGCGGCTGAAAAGGCTGCGAGGGAAAAAGGGCAGTGCACAACTCGTCAACTAGGTAGTATACGGAGAAGTAGTAGACAAAAACAGCCACGTATTATATAGGCCTACTAACTAATGTACAATGTATAGTTATATTTATAATGTAATTAAATGTAATGTATTATATTGTTTATTATACATTATTTATATAATATATATATATATTCCTACCTCAATTAATTATACCAATTATAGTATTATTGTAATTTATTTACAATATAAATATGTATTAATTCATTGTTTATTTTATTTACTTATATATAAATGCATTTACTCATTTATTTATCATAATTATACCTAGGTTTATTATACCTATTAATATTCTAGTGTAGTAAATTAAATTATATAATTTATTTATGGATCAATCAATACTGATATGTGTATTGTATACGATATATATAAATATATATATATATATATAGATGTTATATTATTATTTTAATATTAAATGCCATGTTATTATATTGACTACTATGTGTCTATTATGTGTTGTGTTTTATACGAATATATACGTCAATGGGCAATATAATGTATGTAACCCATATAAGGGTATATCTAATTTATGTTAAATACCTAATTAATAAAATTATATTATAAAATGTTAATCTTATTTATTTATTAGGCATGTAGGTAATAAATATTATATATTATAGGACTATATATTATATACTATTATATATGATATATAATTATATTACATTTAAATACGACATTATTATTATACATTAAAAAAATGCACATTACATTTTTATTGTTTAAATTGTAATTTATGTTATAAATTATTATTTACAATATTATAAAATTAGAGTAATTCTAGATTCCTTAGTATAATATATTTATAATACGATGTTTTTCTATGGGGATTTTAAAGGTTTTAATAAATAAGTATACTTATTTATATAATTATATATAATTTATCAACTAAATATTAGAATATAATTATTGTCAAATATATCTTGTAACATATAATAGAATGCACATTATGATTTATTTTAAATGTTAAAACATCTTCCCTAATTATAATTATATTGAACATATATGGAATATTTTAAAGAAATTATTTCTTACATACTGTTATGTTATATGTTATATGTAACATGTTATAACAATAATACATCTGTAATAGTTTATATATGTATTATGTTATACTTATAAAATGTTTTCTAAACTTATTTCTTTGGCAAAATTCTTTTATCAATATATTGTCGTCAATAGATTATAATATATCCTGATGTTCATTGCAGATAGCCAATATGTTTATTTGTTGCTGTGTTCTATGTGATCTTAACCTTGTCTTCAATCTTCTTAACATAGAACAACTTCTCTCACAGGATATTGACGTACTTGGTTGTACCATCAATAATTTGATTAATGTTGTTGATTCTATAACAAATAATTAATATTAAATTAATAAATCTATAAGATAATATTCTTCCAGATTCTTTTTAAAAACTTTTCTAAATAAATATGTTCATTTGTTCTGTACTGTGTCGATTAACATATTAATGAATAAAAAACATCTTCATTGAGAGTAGACTTTTATCATATTACACTTATCTAAGAAAACATATTTAAAAACTTATACTTTTAATATATTTATAAATATATATTTCTGTAATCAATAATAATTATTAGGGGAAAGTAACCGAATACGGATACTCTCGGTATCTCATAAACCATAAATCCTACAAAAAATGTTTAATGAATAAAATATTCATGATCATATAAATAGTCTAAATAAGTATTTTTTAATTATTCAAAATGTTGCTGATATATCCAATAAACTGATTTTTTATTAGGTTTTTAAATTGATGAAAACAAATTTCAACTTAAAACCTTCTCAAGAATATACAAATGTATCAATATAAAATATAACACTATATTATTAAAAATAAATCATTCTAAAAATGATATATATAATTTCTATATTTTTTATCAAATATTCATAAAGCTATAAGCATATATATACAGGTCATATAAGTCCCTAATACGGACACCCTATAACCAATCAGCGCGCAGCGTATGAACTATTCTGATTTTCATAAAAATCGCGTGCGTTACAATATTAATACCACCAATAAAGCTAAATCTAAAATTTGTATTATTTAGATACTTAAATTGTATTATTAATGACAAAATAATAATACAAAAAAAATATTAACTAATTAAATTAGAATACATTCTTCATAAAATTAATTATAAATAATGTAATTGTGATTTGTCTGATAGATTCAGAAATAATATATAATGTATCTAGTGGTATATAGGGTGTCCGTATTATAACACAAGGTGTCCGTATTCGGACATGGGTACCGAATACGGACACCCCCGTTATCTATGGAATTAAAAGATTAAATAAAATTTTAAAATCACGATAATATCTATAATCATATAATATTAATATATTGTAATTTTTGAATAAAAATAATGAGTCATAAAATGTTAAGACTAGGTATTGTTAAATTGTCTCTATTAGGTGTCCACTTTCCCATATACACTAAAGGTAAAACTAAACAATTTTTCTAATAAAATGAATATATCAAATGCTATATTTAATGAAATATATGTAGGTTATATGTTTCTAGTAGAGTATTATTACATGCATATGTTTTAGCGATTTCTACTGCTTTAATAATTAAGTATTAAAGCCTGATTTAATTCTGATTTAATAATCTCCACATATAAGATATATTTTCCTAGCAAAAAATAATAACAGATTTAAATAATTTTTAAAGCAGTAATAAATGATGACAGCTAAATACTCATTAAGATGTATTTAAATATATCTTAAGATACCGGAGATTATTAAAATTAAAATTAAATCAGGCTTTCATAATTAATTATTATGCTTTAATTAAAGAATTAGAAAGATGTTTTAAAAACGTTTAAATCGGTTGAATTAAAGCAGATTTTAAATCAGAATGTTAGAAAATCTGATTAAAATGTCTTTATAAACTTCTTTAATAAGTATTTAAATCTTCTGTTATGGTTTGCTTGGGTATCTACAATTGTAGTTAAATTTATAGATTATCACTTTCTAGTAAACATTTCCGGACATTATTTCTGGAAATACTGGTAATGGGATACCCTCTTAATATGCTAAAGGTTGGTTATTTTGTATCAAGGCTTGTTTTTCTTTATATACATCTGGCATATTAAACGCCACATCATACCATTGTCCGTGTAAATTAGATATGAATAATTATGTATTTCAGAATATTTGCAATAGATTCGCCTGTACTTGATGTAGAATGAATATATATATTTATATATACTAACAAATAGCCAAATAGAAAAAAAATACTCTATTCATTATAAATTATAATTATTACTTCATTATAAATAAAATTTAATTATAATATATTGGAAATTATATTATAATTTTTAATGTATATAAATATAAAATTCATAGATATTTAAGCTAAAATGTACTCTGATTTCTATGATAAAATTATTAATTTCTGCTAACATACTCATCACAGAGATGATAATAATATACAGAAAAAATCCTTCATTTTACTTAAATTGCATGGGGTTTTATATATCAAAACATCTCCATTATTTTTAAATTTTAAACCCCCCCAAATCCCCCTGTTCCGGCACCCATGTAGGCGACACATAAATAACTAGTTATCATTGTTATTATTATTAAGATACATAATTATACTTGTTTAATTACTTAAGCCTATCTCTATATCGACCAAATCTTGAAATCATTCTCCATCTTTCACGATCCACCATCGCACTTCGTATTCCGACAACATCATCCAGTCCGCAGTGTTTCCTAATAGTTTAGATGTAAGTGGACGACTGTCTACCTCGTTTTCTTTAGTCTCTCCGAGGAGTCCACATCACCAGTTTATTGCATCTCATCGTCGTGTCGTATGCAGTGGCCGGCCAGGCGAATTCTTCACTCGTAGATAGTGTCAGTAAATGTTGGCAAATCTTTATATAATACTTTATTGATTAACTTGTCACGAGGTATGTGCATCGATATAAAGAAAGTGGTCGCACGCAATTGACGCACGCAATGCATGTAAAAGGTAGATACGTGAATTACACTTTTATCGATAAATTAACGAAATGGTATCAGTGATTTTGATTGGATATTAGTCATATTATATATGTCAAATATTAAAACAGTAGGCTTTTCGTCGAAATAGATTAAAGTGACTTCTATCTATATCAATGGATTTAAATTATACATATCAATAAAATCAATAAAATAGTATTATATCTTCAATTTAAATACACAAAATTACGAGGAATGTTGATATTATGTATTTTAAATATATAATTTTATTTTTAGTATAGATAGTACATTAAAATTGGTAGAAATTATCAATATATATATGTATAAATAAATATTATTATAAATAAAAAGTAGTGGGCCAGATAGTGGGTTTCGACTGCAGCGCTCGTAGCGGATAGTGCCATACACTACATTCAATTGCTTTTCCACTTTCTTTATATCGATGGGTATGTGTTGCTATTCTTAGCATCCGTGTATAACTATTGTCTTATCAAACTTTGAATAATTATACATCTGATGTGACGTCGTATGGGTGTATATCACCTCTAAGTAATATTTTAATTTATATTTAATATATAAATCGTAATTATTTACTATAGTCTACATTATCGTAATAGTAACTTGTTAGCTATATTCATGGGTCTGCCGGAATGGGGTGGGGGCGGGGCGTCCAGACGGCTTCCTATTACAGACCGGCCGAATATATTTACATATATGTATATATATATATATAATAATAATAAAATCAGATTTTGAAATTGCCTGGGTGAAGGAAGAAGCAGAGTTTATCGAGTCTTTAACCCGTTTAATATTACGAGGAGAAAAAAAATCATATAGCAATATAATTAAAAACAAGAAATAGTAGAATAATAAATAGAGTAAAAAATTCAAATAATAATATAAATCATCAACTCATAAAGCATAAATATAATATCCATAGTATATCAACTTTACGAATGTAGGTTCATCAAGTCTAAAACCTCAGGGAGTATACTTTCGCCGATAGTAGGGGAAAGTAACCTAATACGGACACTTTAACAATAAATAGTCCTAATATTTTATGAATCAATATTTTTATTTAAAAATTATAATAATATTTTATGATTATAGATATTATTGTGATTTTAAAATTGTATTTAATATTTTTATTCGATAGATAACGGGGGTTTCCATATTCGGTACCCATGTCCGAATACGAACACCCTATATATAACTAGCTAAACTATATATTATTGATGAATCAATCATAAAAATTTCAATTATTTATAATTAATTTTATGAATAATTTAATATAATTTAATTAGTAATTAATTTAATAATTTGTATTATTTTATTAATTAATAATACAAGTTAAGTATATAAACAATAACATTTTCATATTTAGATTCATTGGTGATATTAATACGCACGCGATTTTAAGAAACTCAGAATAGTTTATACGCATGCGCGCTGATTGGTTATAGGGTGTCCGTAATAATACATCTAGAGTGTCCATATTAGGGATGTATATGACTTATAGATATATGCTTATAACCAATATTATATATATAATTAATATTTGATAACAAATATAGCAATTATGTATATAGTGTTTAGAATGCTTTAGTTTTTAATAATATATTGTTATGTTTTTTATCGTTATATTTGTATCTCCTTCAAAAGGTTTTAAGTAGCCATTTTTTTTTGCATAAATTTAAAAACGTAATAAAAAATTAGTTTATCGGATATATCAGGACTATTTTGAATAATTAAAAAATTAAAAAATACTTATTTAGACTATTTATAATATTATGAATATTTTATTCATTAAACATTTTTTGTAGGATTTATTGTTTCTGAGATACCGAGAGTGTCCGTATTCGGGCACTGTCCATATTCGGTTACTTTTCCCTACCCGATATAAAATATGAAACATTTATTAATTAAGAGTCAACGAAATATAAAAAAAATTCCATAATTATTATCCATAATTATTATAATACCTCTTAAACATAAATGTAATAAAAGATAAAATTAATTAAAAGTAATACAATTATAAATAGTAAATAATTTATAAGTTTCTATTCTTTATAAAGAGCAGATAATGATCTAGATAAAATATTAAACATACAATAATATTATTAAAAACATCTCGTAATCTAATCATCATTTTTTTTAAATATATTTATATATAAAATATATGACAAATAATAAACATATATTACAAAATATAGTAAACCAAATAATAGGAAAAAAACTATAGTTTTATTGTATACACAACTAAATTATTAATAAAAATAAAAACCTTTAATTAAAACAAAATAAACAAAAAATGAAAGTAATAAAATTAACAATATTAATATTTTCATAAGTTAAATTAAAAGTTGAAAATATATATTTAAAAGGATAATTAACTATTCAATAAATATTTTTTTAAAGTTCTTTTAAATCAATTGAAAATTGAAATATTTCTTATAGAATTATCTAAGTTATTCCATATTCTATGACCTGTTATAGATACACAGAAAGCTTTTCCATAGAATATATATCTGTCTAACTATAAATCTATGAAATAAATAGGTATTATTAAATATTACCTATGTATTATGAAATTTAATTGAATATAATTTTTGAAAATTAAATAGATTATTCCTGGCCCTAAACATAAACTTCATGGTATTCATTTTGATGATATCATAACATGTTATTGACTTGTGAATAATATAAAAAGTTGAATAATTAGATTCATTATTTATAACTTTCAAAGCTATTTTTTTGTAGTATAAATATTTTATTTAAATTTGAAAAAATTGTATTACCCCAAATATGACAGCAGTATGTGAGGTGAGAATAAAAAATGAATTATAATACAATACAAAAGATTTCATATTTAATTTAAATTTCACTTTATTTAAAATACAAAACAGACTTAGATAATTTCATAGTTAATTTGTGATTTCCAATCTAATTTTTAATAAATTAGGGGAGGGAAGGGGGTAGTGGCCGAGGAGGGAGTAGTGGCCGTTTTAATTAACGCTTAAATGGTGCTTGATAGGATAACAAATTCTATATACAATATTTAGATAATCCATATCTATAATATTTAGTAAATTTTTTTTTTAATAATTAATTAATTACTCTAATTTATTATATAATCATTTTATGTCAAATTAAAAAAAAAACATGATTATATATATTTATGCTTATTTATATGTAAGAGTATGTGTATATATATAATTAAATCATTGAATCAAATAAGGTGCGTATGCATCATAAATATAATTATTTAATATTACATAATTAAAAAAATATAAATCGAATACATTACGAGACATCTATCGCATTTGCTGGTACTAGCGGCCACTACTAGAGCCTTGCCTTATTTTAGTGCTTTTTTAATGCCTAATCAAACTTTTATATTATTAGGTTAAACACTTTATATATAAAAGTGAAATCACAGTATTCTAGAACTATATGATTTCTAGTTAATTCAAAAAAATAAGAGCCTAAAATTCAGTATTTATCGATATGTTAGAAATCTTCTGAGGCATATTAATTATCGGCCACTACCTCCTTCCCTCCCCTATTATTGACAATTACTAACAATTTTAAATGTGTTACTTGTTTGATTTTAATATTACTAATATTGACATTCAATTTAACATTATTATATTTAGTTCGAATATTAAACAATAATAAACTAGATATACTAATATTTAGAGACAATTTATTAATATTCAACCAATCAACATGTTTATTTAAGTTACATTATATATCATTTTTAGATCAGTAATTGAATATTCGGAGAAAAATAATATTATGATTTAATGAAAGTATAGTTTTTGTATACCTTGTTACCTTGTGCCGTCGAGTCGTAACCGACCCCTGGCGACGTCCATGACAGTTCCTCTCCATATCATTCTATTTCTGGCTTCTGCTAGTATCATCATGATGTTGTCGTTGGCTATATATTTCTGCACATTGTTCAGCCACGTTATGTGTGGCCTACCCCTTCGCCGTTGACCATCCATCTTTCCTAGCATCAGCTGTAGCTCCATCGAGTCCGCTCTCACCACGTGTCCGAAGTATGATAAGGCAAGTTTGACAATTTCTGCCTCTAGCGTTCTTTTGGGTTTTATGCTGGCAATGATTTCTATATTTGTCTTCCTATCTATATAGGTCACTCCAAGCAGGTTTCTCCAACACCACATTTCGAAAGCATCGATTTTTGCTCTTTCCTTCTTCTTTAGAGTCCAGGTTTCTGCACCGTATAGAATAATCGAGAAAATAAGTGTCTGTACAATTTTTACTTTAGTGGCGAGTCTTAAATCTCTATCTTTACAAATTTTCCTCAGACTCCCCATTGCACTTTTTCCCATTGCAATTCTTCTGCGTAATTCCATATCTATTTGTCCGTCACTTGTTATCAAGGCTCCCAGGAACACAAATCTTTCAACTACTTCTATATTTTAGCCATCAACTATTATAGAATCTAGTTCTCCTGTTGCCATCACCTTAGTTTTTTTGACATTTAGATATAACCCAGCTTTCTCACTCGACGATTTTACTTTTTATATAAGTTCTATAAGGTCCTCTCTATTACCGGCTATCAATGTGGTGTCATCCGCATATCTCAGGTTTGATACTTTCCTTCCACCTATGCCAATGCCTTTGTCCCACTTATCTAGAGCCTCTCGCATTATCTTTCTGCATATATGTTGAATAGCAATGGAGATAGAGTACAACCCTGGCGTACTCCTTTACCAATCGGTATGTTGCCTGTCTCTCCATACTCTGTCCTTATAGTCGCTTCCTGATTTGTATACAAGTTACTAAGCATGACAATCAAATGTTCAGGTACTCCCATACCTTTGAGAGTGTTCCATAATCGTTGATGGTCTACACAATCAAATGCCTTCTTGTAGTCAATAAAACACATGAATGGTTCTCTTTGATTATCCCTAGCTCTTTCCATCAGCCATCTCAGGTTTGATATGTGGTCTCTAGTTCCTCTACCTCTTCGGAACCCGGCTTGTTCGATCGGTAGTTCAGGGATAAGGAAGGCCTCCAGTCTTTTTTGTAGAACTCTCATAAGTATTTTGCTAGCATGTGAGATTAAGGCAATAGTTCGATAATTCCCACATTCTTTTTTATCTCCTTTCTTGTAAATAGGGACATATATGGACTTCTTCCAATCATTTGGCCATGTCTTCATTTTCCATATGCTATTATATAGATTTGTCATGACTCTAATTGCCTCATCTCCTCCTGCTTTTAGAAACTCTATCGGTATTCCATCACAACCTGGAGCTTTTCTGTTAGATATGTGCTGTATAGCTTCATTTACTTCTATCTCTAAAACATCAGGTTCATCTTCATATAAATGTACATTAAAATTATCATTCATATTAATATCTCTTCTATATAGATTGTCAGTATATTGATGCCATCTCTTTTTTATTTCCTTTTCTTCAGAAACCACTTTTCCATTACTTAATTTCATAGCACAACCTCTTGAGCTTCGTGAGCCAGTCAACTCTTTTATTTCTTTGAATAAGTCTCTAGTCTTACCTATTTTATTTAACTCTTCAATTTGTCTGCATTTTTCTCTGATACTTTGCTCTTTATCTTGTCTTGCTTTCTTCTGAAATGCTGCGTTAAGCTTTCGATATTCTTCATACTTTCCTTTACTACGCATATCCTTTCGTTCTTTGGCAATTTGTAGAGCTTCTTCCGAAAGCCACTTTGAGACTTTCTTCCTTTTGACTTTCGGGACCTTTTTATTTGCTGTCTCTATTAGAATAGTCCGAATATCATTCCATAGTTCTTCTGGTATTCTGTCTTCTGTTTGCAGTGCGTTAAACCTGTTTTTTATTTCTACACTGTAATCAAGTCCGTTTTTTTCCACATCGTATATTTGAGTTTGCATTGATCGTTTTATTCGTTTTAGCTTGATCTTGATATCGGCTATGAGCAGATTATGGTCAGTACCACAATCTGCTCCCGGTAGAGTTGTGACTCGTTTTATGCTACTTTTCCATCTCGATTTACATAATATGTAATCAATTTGATTTCTGGTAGAGTTATCAGGTGATATCCATGTGTATAGCCTTCGTGGGTGTAACTTAAAGAATGTATTCATTATTCTAAGATCGTTTCTACTACAGAATTCTACAAGTTGATCCCCTCTCTCATTCCTCTTGCCCAAACCAAAGTTACCAGTGATATCAATTGATAATTCCTTCCCAACCTTGGCGTTCCAGTCACCTATGATATACAGAATATCGCCATTAGGTACCTGGTCCAATACAGATTGTACTTTATCATAAAATGCATCACTGTCTTCTTCTTCTGCGCTGGATGTTGGGGCATATATTTGTACTACTGTTATGTTTATCGGCTTGCACTGTATGCGTATTGTGGCAATTCTGTCATCTACTGGGTTGAAGCCCAGTACACATCTTCGTATTTCATTATTACATATAAATGCCACTCCATTTCGCTTCAATGTCTCCTATCCAGAGTAGTAGATTTCATATTCATCTGATGTAAAATGTCCCATTCCTATCATTTCATCTCACTTATTCCTAGCAAATCAACACCAGTCCTTGCCATTTATCTCTTGACTACTTCCAAATTTCCATTATTCATTGTTCTTACGTTCCATGTACCTATTCTCATTCTTTCTTTTGCTATTCTATGGCTTGCCTCTGTCCTTTTCGTTGCACTATTTTCATTTGATGTTCGTCCTTTCGGCTTTAAAACACCCCCGTCATCCGCGTTGCACTAACTTGTGACAGTGGAGTACCCTTCCCCAGTAGTAGTGATATTAAAGCCGTCCAACCTGGGAGTCTCATTCTTCGACCTTATTGTGATATGTATGTTTGTGTCTGTCATGTTTGTTTTCTTGGGATTTTACTAGAGTGGTTTCCCATTGCCTGCTCTAGCGCAGTGTCCTAGCCATGTATGGGTTTTCCACAATGTCTCGGATTTAGTATGAAATTGTGGTTGACCAAGAATTGGTTCTTCAGCTGCCTCCAATAATTGTACAGCTGCTGCTCAGGACAATCGACCTCTTACAATAGATCAAGTTGAATTTTCTGTTTGGGTTTATTCCCATAGACTTTGGCTTTCCCGAGTCGACTACAAGTCAGTAGCAGGACTTTGCTGTCATATTTGACGCGCTGAACAAGACGCGTTCGCCCTCCTCCGTTAGTATAAACAGGGTCTACCACGTGAAGGTGGAGGTAGGACTTGGATGTGGAATTAACTTTTTCGCATTTTATGAGTAAAAAAGAAGTCCCAGCTTTATTTATCTACCAAACTATCCACACCCCATATTAGACCCCATGTATAGTTTATGATATATAAATTTATATATCTACATATATATTTGGGTATTTACATACATAAATTCATATATATATATATATATATATATATAATATGACTAGGTCAAGTAAGAAGGTTAAATATTTAAAAAATACTAATTATACTGATAATGATAATGTAGATGATATAGTTTTAAAGATAACGGATATATTTAATGAAAAAATAATTATGATAAAATCTGATGATATTATCATTAAAAAATTAATTATAATCATAAATATTAGAATGAAATTATCAAATCATTAATCCCGAATATTAATGATTTATATAATTTAAAAAAACATTATTAATAAAATATCAACATCATTATCTACAACTATATCAGGTTCATTATCTTATATATCTTACACCTACCTACTTTAGAATATAAATCAAAGAGTACCAATACATAAAATAGATGAAGTACAATGTTCTGATATTCTATATAATATTGATGAATCTAAAGATATTCATTGTTCGTGTAGAAAGAAGTTTGATAGTTCAACATTGATAATCTCATAAAATAAATGAATATTAAATATATTAATATTGGTGAACCAGATACGTTTAGACTAGGTTAGCTTACACAATATATAGGTAAAGATAGTCAATCTAATAGACTTGTAGGCTACCTCTAAACTTGATTTTTAATAATTATGAATCAAAGCATAATTGTATGTCTCAATTTTACAATCTAAATCATATTGAAAATAAAATTATAATAACAAACGATTATAATACCGAACATTTAAAAAAAAATTATCGTAGAATAAATGTTAAAATTAAAAGAATATGGTTATAAGTTTATCATATGATGTATAATATGAACGTATAGGTAGGTATGGCTACGTATAGATACATATAGGTATATACACACCTACCTATGAAATATACCTATACATAATTTTAATAATACATTTAATATAATTAAAGTACAATTATATGATCAACTTATTAGTAGGGGAAAGTCTCGAATTACCGACTCTCTCGTATATCGGTAACTATAAGAGATATCAACAAATTATATATTCTTAAAATATTAGTATTTGAATGATAAATATGAATAAGTATTTTGTTTTTCAAAATATTCAATCCTATAATTGTTATTTAATCAAATGTAATTATCTGGTTTTACTTTTTAAATATTTGAATAATAACTTTATTTAAATCATTGTAAATACTTTATTAATTGAAATAAAACGTAATTATATGGATAATATTGTAGATCAATTAAATGTTTATAAAATTGATAAAAAATAAATAAATGTTAATGATTATTAACCAATATATTTTAATTATAGAAAGCCATTTATGTTCCTATTACCTTTCCACTAAATTACCCTAATACCAACCCCATGTGATTTATGATATCCAATAAAAATATATCCGTGTTTTACTTTAAAATGTGCCACAATTTGTTTGTGTATAATTGATATAGATTAAGGATTCACGATTTCAGTCGACTATATACATATTGATTAATAAATAAATATTAAATAATAATATACAATATTTTAATATAATAAATGTATTATTTTATTATATTTAATATTAATATTAAAACATAAATTCAATAATAAATTAATTGCATACGTTTTGTAATTAATTATAGCTATGTATATCTGCTATTTTTATTTGATATTATAATATCCAGTATTATATATAATACTAACATTATTTAAACCTCGCGTAATTTAGGGTGTCGATGATGAGATCGCAATAAACTGGTGATGTGGACTCCTCGGAGAGACTAAAGAAAACGAGGTAGACAGTCGTCCACTTACATCTAAACTATTAGGAAACACTGCGGATTGGATGATGTTGTCGGAATACGAAGTGCGATGGTGGATCGTGAAAGATGGAGAATGATTTCAAGATTTGGTCGAGCTAGAGATAGACTTAAGTAATTAATTAAATAGTATAATTATGTATCTTAATAATAATAACAATGATAACTAATTATTTATGTGTCGCCTATATATAGGCCATCTATGGTAACCGGAACAGGGGGGATTTGGGGGGTTTAAAACCTCCTTGGAAAAATAATGGAGGGGTTTTGATATATAAAAACCCCTGCAATTTAAGTAAAATAAATAATTGTGTATGAATATTATCATCATCTACGTGATGAATATATGTTAGTAGAAATTAATAATGTTATCATAGACATTATAGTGAAGCATTATAGCTCAAATGTCTATGAATTTTATATTTATAATCTATTATATTTATATACATTAAAAAATATAATACAATTTCCAATATATTATAATTGAATTTTATTTATAATGAAGTAATAATTATAATTTATAATGAATAGAGTATTTTTTTCTACTTGGCTATTTGTTCATGTACATAAATTGAACTGTTATATTTGTTTAATTAAACTTTAAATAAAATTATTAAAATTGTATAGGATTTTATTCATCCTACATCAAGTACTGGAGAATATATTGCAAATATTCTGAAACACATAATTATTCATCTCGGTCTATCCATGTCTAATTAACGCGGACAATATTATGCTGGGGCGTCTAATATGTAGGATGTAAATAAAGAAACCCAATCCCTAATACAAAATAACCAACTTTTAGCATATTAAGGTGGTATCCCATTACCAGTATTTCCATAAATGATCTCCTGAAATGTTTACTAGAAAGTGAAAATCTAGCAATTTAACTACAATTGTAGTGAGATACCCAAGCAAACCATAACAGAAGATTTAAATACTTATTAAAGAAGTTTATAAAGACATTTTAATCAGATTTTCTAACATTCTGATTTAAAATCTGCTTTAATTCAACCGATTTAAACGTTTTTAAACCATCTTTCTAATTCTTTAATTAAAGCATAATAATTAATTATTAAAGCCTGATTTAATAATCTCCGGTATCTTAAGATATATTTAAATATATCTTAATGAGTATTTATCTGTCAACATTTATTACTGCTTTAAAAATTATTTAAATCTGTTATTATTTTTTGCTAGGAAAATATATCTTATATGTGGAGATTATTAAATCAGAATTAAATCAGGCTTTAATACTTAATTATTAAAGCAGTAGAAATCGCTAAAACATATGCATGTAATAATACTCTACTAGAAACATATAACCTACATATATTTCATTAAATATAGCATTTGATATATTCATTTTATTAGAAAAATTGTTTAGTTTTACCTTTAGTGTATATGGGAAAGTGGACACCTAATACAGACAATTTAACAATACCTAGTCTTAACATTTTATGACTCATTATTTTTATTCAAAAATTACAATATATTAATATTATATGATTATAGATATTATCGTGATTTTAAAATTTTATTTAATCTTTTAATTCCATAGATAACGGGGGTGTCCGTATTCGGTACCCATGTCCGATTACGGACACCTTGTGTTATAATACGGACACCCTATATACCACTAGATAAATTATATATTATTTATGAATCTATCAGACAAGCTCAATTACATTATTTATAATTAATTTTATGAATAATGTATTCTAATTAAATAGTTAATAATTTTTTTTTATTATTATTTTGTCATTAATAATACAATTTAAGTATCTAAATAATACAAATTTTAGATTTAGCTTTATTGGTGGTATTAATATTGTAACGCAGGCGATTTTTATGAAAATCAGAATAGTTCATACGCTGCGCGCTGATTGGTTATAGGGTGTCCGTATTAGGGACTTATATGACCTGTAGATATATGCTTATAGCTTTATAAATATTTGATAAAAAATATAGAAATTATATATATAATTTTTAGAATGATTTATTTTTAATAATATAGTGTTATATTTTATATTGATACATTTGTATATTCTTGAGAAGGTTTTAAGTTGAAATTTGTTTTCATCAATTTAAAAACCTAATAAAAAATCAGTTTATTGGATATATCAGCAACATTTTGAATAATGAAAAAATACTTAGTTAGACTATTTATATGATTATGAATATTTTATTCATTAAACATTTTTTGTAGGATTTATGGTTTATGAGATACCGATAGTGTCCGTATTCGGTTACTTTCCTCTAATAATTATTATTGATTACAGAAATATATATTTATAAATATATTAAAAGTAGAAGTTTTAAAATATGTTTTCTTAGATAAGTGTAATATGATCAAAGTCTACTCTTAATGAAGATGTTTTTTACTCATTCATATGTTAAGCGACACAGTACAGAACAAATGAACACATTTATTTAGAAAAGTTTTTAAAAGAATCTGGAAGAATATTATCTTATAGATTTATTAATTTAATATTCATTGTTTTTATAGAAACAACAACATTTATCAAATTATTGATTGTACAACCAAGTACATCAGTGTCCTATGAGAGAAGTTTGTCTATGTTAAGAAGATTGAAGACGTGGCTAAGATCACAAAGAACGCGGCAACAAATAAACATATTTACCATCTGCAATGAACATCAGGATATATTAGATTCTATTTACGACAATAAATTGATAAAATAATTTTATAATTAAGACAAAATGTTATAAGTATACTTGTAAATACATATACTTATATATAACATAATAAATATATAAACTATTTTGGGATTTATTCTTTTTATAACATACATATATGTATGTAAGAAATAATGTCTTTAAAATATTCCAGATATGTTCATTATAGGATTCATCTTATGTTAATTAACTCAGTATAATTATAATTGGATGTTTTAACATTTAAAATAAATCATAATGTGCACTCTAATATATGTTAGAAGATATATTTGACAATAATTATATTCTAGCATTTAGTTGATAATTATACTTATTTGTTAAAACCTTTAATAATCTCCTATAGGAACAAATCGTATTATATACATAGTATACTAGGGAATCTAGAATTACTCTAATTTTATAATAATAATATTGTAAATAATAATTTTTTTTAATATAAATTACAATTTAAACAATCAAATTTAATGTGCATTTTTTAATGTATAATAATAATGTCGTATTTAAATGTAATATAATTGTATATAATAATATATAATATTTATTACCTACATGCCTAATAAATAAATAAGATTAACATTTTATAATATAATTTTATTAATTAGGTATTTAACATAAATTAGATATACCCATATATGGGTTACATACATTATATTGTCCATTGACGTATATATTCGTATAAAACACTACACATAATAGACACATAGTAGTCAATATAATATCATGGCATTTAATATTAAAATAATAATATAACATCTATATATATATATATTTATATATATCGTATACAATACACATATCAGTATTGATTGATCCATAAATAAATTATATAATTTAATTTACTACACTAGAATATTAATAGGTATAATAAACCTAGGTATAATTATGATAAATAAATGAGTAAATGCATTTATATATAAGTAAATAAAATAAACAATGAATTAATACATATTTATATTGTAAATAAATTACAATAATACTATAATTGGTATAATTAATTGAGGTAGGAATATATATATATATAAATAATGTATAATAAACAATATAATACATTACATTTAATTTCATTATAAATATAACTATACATTGTACATTAGTTAGTAGGCCTATATAATACGTGGCTGTTTTTGTCTACTACTTCTCCGTATACTACCTAGTTGACGAGTTGTGCACTGCCCTTTTTCCCTCGCAGCCTTTTCAGCCGCCATTCTTATCTGGTGACTTAGATATTTATCTCTCTGTCGTTCTATGATTGCTCGTTTTTCCGCCGGAGTCAATATATTGTCATCAGGAATCTCTTCTGGATCAACAATCGTTTCAAACTTCTCTTTAGTAGATTCAACTCTCCTAAGTTTCATCTTTAGACCGATAAGAGAGACAACCTCCCATCGGTCTACTTCTTCAGGTTTTATGTTATGTTCCATTGTTATTAATCGATAGTAATTTTCTAATTATAGCGAACTTATCGAAATAAAAAATAAGCGAATTGTGACGTAAATAAACATTCGAAATAAAATATACTGAGTTACCATAGCAACTTAAATTTTATTTCAAAAAAAATATGAATAATTAATAATAGATAATAATGGAGAATATATTTATTTGTACATATTGTACATATTTGTACATATTGTACATATCCTATTCATTTATATATATAATATATATATATATATATATATATATATATATGTATATATATGTATATATATATATATTGTATATATATATATATATATATATATATATATATATATATATATGAAACAAAAAATTAATTAAATTCAAATATATATTACATACTGTTTATGTATATTCATACTTAGCTACATTATTTACTATTTATAAAATTAATTAACTAGTAGTTTATAATAATATTATAACTGATATTCTCCCGTGGATCTCCCTTGGGAATTTTCTTTTGGTAGTCGGATCTACCAACCTTCATTTGAGGTTAGCTACCAACTTACACCTAGATAGTCTACTGCTGTATTTACTTACATACAGATCCATCAATTCTACCTCGGACGATACACTGCCTTACATCTCAGACAATCGGACCATCATTGCCCGGCTGCCACCAAGCATACCAGGAGCCTACTAAAGTCAACCGGTGCTTGTCAAGTCAACTCGTCTTATAGCAAAACGGACTGAATACCAAACTTCTTCAAAAATATCCCTGTTACGACCAGTTTTTATACATTTATTATTATATTTATTATTATCTATTTCATTCAATTTAATCCCACAATCTCAAGTATACCATGTCCTCAAATTGTTCACATTGTAACCTTCCCGCATGCGAATATTATCTCAAATGTAAAACATGTCCATCTATTTTACATTATAATTGTTTATACCCCGCAGCTATTATTTCTAAATCCTGGTTTCATTCTAAAAACCCCCCTCCCGCTTATGCTATTGCTATATTTAATTCACCTAACTTCATCTTCTCATGTTCCTCATGCCTAGCCTTAAATAAGTTTCCTTCGACTAATCATACAACTACTCCACCCATTACTATGCCATATTCACCTTCTACTTTAACTGACAAATCTATACATAATACTTGTTCCAAGGTAACGCCAAATATAACATCTGATATATATTCTTCTACTACGACTATTAATATCCAGCCCAAGCATAATGCTAATACCCAGCCCAATGATAATACTTCTAGAAACATTCCAAAGCTAATGGACTTAAAATTTTCCTCAAATCACACACCAACCCCTATATTATCTAGTTCAACTTCCTCAAAGTCTTCATCCATACGCTCCATAGATAAGTCCCTCATACTAGTACTTGAACACCTTCTTCCTTATGAAGTTAACTATAATTTCATAGTATCATTAATTGACTATATAAAACTTCCACATTCTTATATTACTTCTGCCTCATTTCTTACCAGTACTGCTATATTACGTTTCACTAATATTTCTGCTCGTGATATATGTTTCTCCTCCCTTCTAAAAATCTCACCACATAGTAATTTTAAGCATATATTTATTCGTCATTATTTACCTGACTCTACTAGACTTCTTGGTAAGGTACTATATCATGCCCTAAAACAAAAACTCACGCCCATTTTGTATAAAGTATTTTTTAATAATCGTTCCCAAACATTTGAACTTAGGGATAAAAAAAATCCTCTTTCATATCCCCCTTTTCTCATCCCTGAATCTGATCTAACAAAATGGTTTGATTCTTTTGATCACTATAAGAAATCATTTATAAATAATTCTTCCTCTCAAGCCTGACTATCCTCTAATATAGCCTTGATCAATATTCGCTCCTTGAGATCAAATATATCCCTTCTGTTCCCATACCTTAAATTACAAAAATTTATTATAATCGCATTGACTGAGACCTGGATTTCTAATAATGACTCTGATATATTTGCCTCCATCTTGGACTTTGGATATACACTCTATCTCGCTCCACGACAAATGGGCCGTGGTGGTGGGGTAGGATTTATGATACGTAATGATTTTTACCTATCTCCATCCATTTCATTCCCCCCCTTTTCATATAGTGATTGTATTTCGCTGACCCTCAAGCTTCCTAACTTAACTCTACATCTTACCGTTATCTATCGTCCCCCAAAACCTGAAACCAGTTTATTCTTTGATGAATTTCATGATTTTATCCATAAACTTCCTTCATCTTCATCCTATCTACCAATAGTTCTTGGTGACTTAAACTATCACTATAATTCTCCCATCTATCCCCATGGTGACTTTAAACTCCTAACTGAGTCTCTTTCCTTGTGCCAACATATATCATTTCCTACCCATTCTAGTGGCAATACACTTGATATGATATTTACACCCCTATCCAGTCCTCTTATTAGATGTATAAACCCTAACTCCTTTCAAAAAATTGAACTACTAACTGATCATTTTATTATTGAATTCTCTATAAATCTAAAATTCACAAATATTAAACGAAAACGTATTACATATAGAGATTTTAAGTCTATCGACCTACCAAGATTTGTAAACAATATCAAAACTGAGATCTCTTCTTCAACTTCCCTCTGTCCGGTACTCCTAAACTCCACTCTCCTAAATATTATCAATATACATGCACCTACAAAAACTACATTAATTACCGACCGCCCTTTTTCTCCCTGGTTCTCCCACGAACTTTTCATCTTCAAGAAGAGTGTTCGAAAATTTGAGAAGAAATTTCTTAAAAATCCTTCAACTGAAACTAAATTAGCACTATCACTAGCTAGAAAAAATTACAAATATACTATATCTCGTTCAAAATCTATCTATTATAACAAAAAGATAGCATTGATATCCTCCAATCCTCGCAAATTATTTAAAATAGCAAATAAAATTCTCTCTCCTCCAGATGAAAAAATCCTCCCCATTTTACCTAACACGTCAAATTTTCAACTGTGTTCTCTTTTTGAAAAATTCTTTAACCATAAAATTGCAAGCATTAATAATATTATTTGCGCATCTACTCAACCCATACTCAATCCTACCATATATATTACCCATCATATTGACTCATTAAGTACATTCACTATTCCTTCACTGTATGAAGTAAATGACCTACTCATGAAATCTCACTGTACCTCCCCCACTGATCCCCTACCTTTATCATTATATCACAAACTTTCACCCTTATTTTCTCCTATCTTCTTGGATATTATTGCGAACTCACTAAACTCTGGCCAAGTTTCACCCTGTCTCAAGACTGCCATAATATCCCCTATTCTAAAAAAACAAAACTTAGACCCAAACTCATTTAGCAATTATCGCCCGATCTCCCACCTACCCTTATTAAGTAAAATATTAGAAAGAATTGTTTCCAAACAACTCATAGCCCATGTAAATAAAAATAATCTTTTCGACCCGTTTCAAAGCGCTTTTCGTAAGGGTCATTCAACCGAAACAGCTCTCCTACGTATTACTGACACTATATTATCTACCTTAAATAGCAACACGTGTTGCCAGCTAATCCTACTTGATCTATCATCTGCTTTTGATACCCTGGACCATAACATATTAATCTCGCGACTTACTTTAATGGGTATATCTGGCTTAGCATTAAAATGGTTTACTTCATATCTCACTAACAGGAATATCTCTATTATGATTGACAAATCTTACTCGCCTCTTTCTCCTCTTAACCACGGTATTCCCCAAGGATCTGTTCTAGGTCCATCCCTCTTTTCTATTTATATCCGCCCTATTGCTGATCTAATTAAGAAATTTCCAAATATCCACTACCATATTTTTGCTGATGATATCCAACTGTTTACCTTTTTCCCTATAAATTCTCATAATACCATTAACTCTGAATTAATCGAGTGTGCTAACTCCATAAGATTATGGCTCCTCTCCAATAAACTACTAATTAATTCCTCTAAGACTACTGTACTTAACATATCTACTTCTGAAACTTCCTTTCCAAACTTTACTCTAAATAACATGATTATTTCTCCTTCTCATTCCTCCAAAAACCTAGGATTAGTATTTGATGACAAATTATCATTTAAGAATCACATATCATCCATTACAAAATCATCCAACTTTCATCTCTTCAGAATTAAAAAAATACGGACATCACTTTCCAGAAACCTTACTAAAACTCTAATTAATGCTCTTGTACTTTCACGTATTGACTACTGTTCTTCCCTACTTAATTTACTTCCTGCTAAAGCTACTGCTCCACTTAATCGGATTATCCGTTCCTCAATACGTACTACTTACTGTTTAACTCGACTGGATCACTCTACTACAACATCTCATCAATCATCTCGTATGTGGCTACCCTTCTCCCTCAGGTGTAAATTACGTATACTATCTATAATCCATAAATCAATATATTCTTTTACCCCTAGCTATATCTCTGATCTAATTAAAAAACGTACTATATTATCTTCTCTTCGTTACCAAAATGCTCCTCTACTTATCTCCCAGAACTCTAGTAAAACTTCCCTAAATTCTAGAGCTTTTAAAAATTCCGGTCCAACCCTATGGAATTCCCTCCCTCCTACCATTCGTTCTATTAGATCCCACAAAAGATTTATAAATCTTACTTCTTCTTTTCTCTCTACCCATAATCATTAAATCATCCAACTTATTATTTGTATCCGTGTTATATTAAATTTATATCATTATTAAATCGTTATTGTATTATTATTATCTTATTATTATATAACACTATACTATATCAATGCAGTCTGTAGTATATACAACTACACCATATCAATGCAGACTGTAGTATATAATAGTCCTTTATATTGTTTATATTGTTTTTCCGTTGTATATTGAATGTATATTATTATCAAATTATTATCGTATTACTATTATTTTATTATTATTTTCTTCCCGCACGAGCGAAGGGGTCTACATGACCCTATTTTAGTGCTAATAAACTCAATATCATCATCATCATCATCATATATGTATATACGTATATATATATAGTATTGCTATTGTTATTTTGGTAGAGTCCTTTCGTCCCATACAGGAACTTATATGAAGTTTTCACTTATAACCTTATGGATCTAATGTCTCTTCGATACCTCCTCATGTTAAGGCATCCATGGTTTTAACGAGAGCCGATCATTATTTTATACACAATTATATAAGATCACTTCTAAATAATATTTTATGACTTATTTTAATGGTCCGTCGGACGTGGCTTGAACCCGCGTCCTACTGCTCGTGTGTCTGACGCCTTATCCAATAGAGTCACACAGGAAGATATATGTATATATATATATATATATATATATATATATATGTTGATTCATCTCATCGTACACAACAATTGATACCCGACCTGTGGAGCGAGTTAGATATATCTAATCACAATATTTTGTGATAGGCTAGATAGGCTAGATAGGCTATAGTGTTATTGATCGCGTCACTAATCTTGGTATCGAAGCATCTCCTATCGAGTGGTTACTTTAATGTATCACGTACTTCCTCGGTTAAAGTCGACGACGGTATTTATCCTCATAGTCATATATTAGGTGGGGTTCATCTGGTCTCGATCTTTGTTCCTATATTATTTTCCATTTATCTATATAGGGAGTATATATATATAGGTATATATATATATATATATATATATATATATATATATATATATACGTAGTGTGCATAATAATAATACTTTGGTATAACCATACAAATAAAATAAAATAATAATAATAATAATAATATTATAAAAGCGATGAATGTCAACTATAGTAATATCTTTACATGAATCATCTACTGATTAGTATCGATAATCTGTGAACGGGTCGCTGTTATATATTTCTATAGAAAGTAATACCTTGATATATTAAATACTACTTTTTTAAAACAAAATTGGTTAATTGTAATAAGACTATATGATTTTATTTTTATTTATAGATTATTCCATAAAATAGTTCAATAATAGGTAATATTACATTTCTTGTCGTTGGCCATCCACTACGATATATCGACTTGAAACCTACCCTTTAACCGCTGACCGTCGTGCATTCGGTGTACAGCATGCAAAGAAGGAATATGTGCTTTATCAACGAGGCTTTAAAGTACATCGCTCGGGCTTGACATTACATTAATCATAAAGTCCTTATCTGATAGAAATGTACTCAATTAGAATTATAGTTAAAATACAACTCCTACATACGTATATGTATATATATATATATATATATATATATATATATATATATATATATATATATATATATATATATATATATATATGTATCAATATGCATATTCACGGATGTACGACATAGCTAATATAACCAATACATGGAGATTTCAAATGTTTATCTTAGTAAATATATAACACGCGAAATCGTGTACTTCGATTGTGTAAACAACACATGCACAGCGCCACCTATACGGGTTGAATTTTCGGATAACTGATTAGTTTATAATGTACATTGGTATTAAACTATATAAATTTGAAATGTAACAACATT
Organism: Osedax fenrisi; assembly: GCA_964019155.1. Classification (NCBI taxonomy): domain Eukaryota; kingdom Metazoa; phylum Annelida; class Polychaeta; order Sabellida; family Siboglinidae; genus Osedax; species Osedax fenrisi. The sequence goes on along the minus strand of OZ025239.1, from coordinate 17,262,568 downwards.
TGTTTGGTACTGTGGTACTGTGGTACTGTGGTACGTTGGTATGTTACAAAAAACGCACTGACGTACCACAGTCCCACCTGTATGCTTATACATGTAAACTCAAGTGGGACTGTGGGACTGTGGTACTGTGGTACTGTGGTACTGTGGTACTGTGGTACTTTGGGATATTTCGTATGATTTATAACATACCACAGTACCACAGTCCCACTTGATTTTACATGTATAAGCATACAGGTGGGACTGTGGTACTGGGGTACGTTACGAAAAACGCTTGTTAACTTGGTACTGTGGTACTGTGGTCAGGGGCGGATACACGAATTTTTCAAGGGGGGGGGGCTGACATTCAAATAAAAGTATATTTTTAAAATAAGACATATTTACTATGATAATATTCAATTGATATATAAATTAAATACTATATTAAATTAAATAGAATAATATTTTATATTTTATTGAATAAAAACTATTAATCCAATATATTAATCAATTGCATTATTCTTGGATTACGTATTTCAAATTTGGAAATAATATAATCACAATCGATCTCTATGTCTTTATGTATATATAAAGAAATTCTTTTTAGTTGATCTTCACTCATAATCGAAGGTAAATATGTATTTATTATTCTTAATCGGTTAAATGAACGTTCACATTCACACAAGGTAACTGGAGTAGTAGCCATCAATAAAAGCATTTCATAGATATTAGAAAAAAATGTATAGGTATACCTATATACCTATAATAATATATATAAATTATAAATTATTTAATAATTTCAATTTACCTTGCCATGTTATCGAGTACTTGAGTACTGGTCATAACAATTTGTATTGTATTAGGTATACCTATATCTATAGATATTTATTTTCTGTCCATTTAACTTCCCAACAAATCAATTCGGTTTGTATTAAATTTATCTTTGGTAAATCATCTTTTACTAATTCATAAAACTTTAATATATTTTCTTTTCATGAATCCTTGTTTTCATTCATTACTTTTGGAATTAATAATGCTCCAAGAGATATATACAATATGTATATATTGGATCCTTCTTTCATCTCCATTATCAAATGATCCAAGAATGGAATATATATTACTTTTTTTTAAATACTCTTCAGATGATGAAGCAGGTGTCTTTATTTAACCTTGGTAAAGAAATTCCTTCATTTGAATATGATAATAAATGTGACGCTTCTTCATTCCATTATAATTGTACTTCATCAATATTATCTCTACAAACTTGTATCCCTTTAATTACACTTTGAATATCATGATTTGCCTTATATGCGTCTATTGACCTACCCTGGAGAGCATTTGTTAAATTGTCTATGAAATTAATTGAATTATTACATACAATTAATGACATACTAAATTGAGTATTAATCATAGAATTGTAAAGACCGTTAGCTTTTGTTATACTTTCTGAATTCCATGTTTTATCTTCATATATTTCTAACATTTTTCAAGTATTGCTTGATACAGTTTGATAAATACTCGCAAAGCATCATGTCTGGCAACCGATCTCGTTTTACTTTAACTAATTTCTTTTTAGAAGATTCAACACAAATTTGTGTAAAATTTTCTTCCAATAAATCTTGCCTCTTTTCAGAATATTTAAAAAATATGCAGATTTCTAACAATATGCTTACCATATTTTGAATTAACGACATTTTGCATTCATATACTATTGATATATTTAATACATGTGATCTATAGTATACATGTGTAGAGTTAGTGTTCTTATTCAGAATTATAGTTGACGCTCCTTTTATTTTTCCAGATATATGTCTTGCTCCATAGTATCCTTACCCTCTTAAATGTTCAATATTTAATTCAGATTTAGTTAGTGTATCCATAATCAAGTTAGCTTTACTTTCTCCACTAAGATGTTCACATCCTAATATTTTAACTTTAAAAACATTTTCTATCAAGTTAACTACAATTTTAGTGGGTAACCACTTTACTTTCCGGCAACTTGCCTGAAATATAATAACTTTATAGGAGTATTCCATTACAACTTGATATAATAATTTTTTAAAGTTACAATATTTCAGGTAAGTTGCCGGAAAATCTTATATACAAGTATAGTGGGATACCCCTTTAATATTGATTTAAATTTTTCTCTGTTGCATTAAATTTACTTAGATATGTTATTGTTGACTTGCATTATAGCTGATTGCAGCATGCTTCTTATTTTCTATCACTGCAATAAAACGAGAATTTTCTTCCAAAGAGTTATTGTGGTAAATATATCAACTATAATTGATTCAAATTTTCTTAAATCTGCAATCGAATCTTTAAACTTAATCATGGACGAAGTGACACATTTTCCAACTTGATTGTGATTAATTTTTAAATGAAAAATACATGGTATATACAATCGGCCATTTAAAGATTCACCCTACCTATAATTGATATTGAATGTTTTGCTGATTTAACCATATTATCTATTTTTAAATCATATATTTTACAATCATGAGGGGGGGCTAGAGACCCCCTAGCCCCCCCCTGTATCCGCCCCTGGTGGTACTGTGGTACGTTACAAAAAAACGCACCCTAAGGGTTAAATAATGTTTGATATGATGAAATCTAAGTGTTGAGAAGGACAGGACGTATGTTCGCTATCTCTGAAATGGTTACTTTTTGAACTATGAGGCATATATTTGTGAGAGGTATATTTAATTGTCTTTCAATGATTTAAATATTGTAATCAAAGATATTAGAGATATTGATTTATTTGTTATTCATATTATTAATCATAGATTTATAGTTTACATGTAAATTAAATACATTTATATTTTTAATTTTGTATTTCTATATAAATATTTCATTAATCATACGAATTTATTTATAAATTAGGTTTGAATTGAACGATGTTTTTTTTATAGTATTTATGTCGACATTACAAATAATATAATTGGTATTAATTAATATTTAATTAATTTAAATTACATTATGAATTTAATAAAATCATATTGAAATCATTGATGTACAAAATATCTTTTGCATTGCTTGTGTATCTAATTCAAATGCTTACTCGTGAACGGGTCCATGGACCATTATAAAATACGATAAAATCACTCAAGCGGAAAATAAAAGTGTTACTAAATATGCGTTAGCAGACTGTCCTTGGTGTTAATTACTAATATAATACAGCAATAGGATAGTGTGGTTTAAATGCTAGTGTTATATCTTTTCTTCGCAAAATCTTAGAGATACGACAGATACAATATACATCTATATATGGTAGATACAATACACCTATCCAATACGTGGCAAGATATGGCATATATAGAACAACCAATACAGTATAGATACAATACAAGCACTACGATGCAGTATAGTTATAATGCAAGATGTATTGAAGATAAAGCACGATATCCGAGAAATTCATGGTTGCTAAGGACGCTTCAATATCATTACGTAGGTACGGGAGCACTACCGTATAAAATGCGCACTTTAGCACAGTTATGCGTGCGCGCTATTTCAACGAGATGTAGAGAGATTTGGCGAGATAGATATAAAGATAGATAGGGGATACGCGTATAGATATAGCGAGAAATGAAGAGAGGATATCTGTGGTAAATAGCGTGGGGAGAAAGAGATACAAATAAAGATAGAGAGAGAGTGAGAGAGCGCGCGAGAGAGAAAGAGTGAGAGAGATACTAATATATCGATGAGATAGAGAGTTTCGGTGATCTCTATGATGTGGTTAGTAGTAGTATTTGTAGTAGTCGTACGAAGCCCGCCTCGGTAACCGCATAGATAGGCATCATTACTTCCTGTCACGTGATTAACTAGACACGTGACAAACCCCCTGACACGTGATACAACGCCGTGGTCTCGTTCTCTAGTAGTAAGCGCCTACAGCCCCGCTAGGATACGCCACTATGAAGCCGATCACGTGACCAGCTGGATTACGTAACCGCGTTTAGCTCGTCACGCTTCGGTGATTCGTCATGATATATCACAAACGCGTCCACTCGACTAGCAGGTAAGACGCCAGCGTCGCTTAGCTTAACTTGGTCAATATTATATTATACGTTAAGGGGTTAACGTTAAGGGGTATAGATACGCCACCCCCCGTGTATATATCGTGTTAACTCTTAGCCCGGTTGGAGTTGTCAAACCGAGAATTTCGGTTGAGGTTTAACAAGGGCTATGTATGCATGGAAGTCTATATATAGACTGTATATAATATATATATATATATATATATATATATATATATATATATTATATGCTATATATGCTATAGAATTTTAATTGAAAAATATGGAATCTTATTTACAACACAGAATGACTACTAGTATCACTATTGTATGTCACTGTGTGACGTATAACCTATTATTATATAACGACCACCTAATTAGTCTATATTGGTAACTGGGTCAATATTATGATCTATATCTCGATATCGGCTAGTGAGTATTAATACATTTTTTTATCCAAAATGATATCAATATACAAGTAAATTAACAGAAAAAAAATCAATTCTTCTAATAAATATTAGTATTATTATTATGTATATTTACCAATAGGTATACAATACTACTTAGTATGTCGATTAACACGACCATTTATGCTATAAAAGCGAAACCAATAGATGATATCATATAACATTATTATAAATAACGTACATAACCCATAGTGTAGTAAACACCCCGAGTAATAGGTGGGGCATTTGTCTTCATTTGTATATTTACGATTATATATATATATATATATATATATATATATATATAAGTTAGAGAATGTAGTATACATGTTTATGCGTGTATACATTCATACGAATGCATACATACCAGCAGACATCGCGGTGTATACATAGATTACTTAGAGATAATACGGTAATGCAGACCACAGGAACAATAGAACCTATACAGTTTATATGTTTAAAGGTATAGAAAAGATTTTGCTAAGCAATATTACTCCTCCTCCTCCTCCTCCTCGTCCTCCGCTACAATGAACTCCGCTCATATGTATCACAGAGTTCACCATATGTTGTGACTACGCAGCGCAGACTTATGCATCTAAATAGGTACACGTGCACTAATATACCTATAGGTACTATAGTACCTATAGGTACGCACGTACTTAGGTAGTATGTATGCACCTATAGTATACTATGCATACCCCAGAGCATTAGCGTACTCGTGTTAGTTAACCGCCTTAGCACTAGTGGCGCCCTGGACGATTTTGTATGTAGGGGGGACCAACCATAGAGCTAGAGAGAAAGTTTCTCTCTAGCTCTATGGGATCAACCAATAAAAATAAATGTGGTGGTAAAAGTGGGGCGGGGGGGACCAATACATAGGAGGTCCCCCTAGATTTTAAAGTGGGAGGACATATCCCCCCGTCCCTCCTGTTGCAGCGCCCCTACTTACCACTGAACTAGCACTCGGCGACACGCCGTATATGGATATAACCATATACGGCTATAGACATGTATTCATTCAAATGTATTGTACGGGGAAGGACATAGTATAGGACATCGTCCTAGGCATTAGTGTACACACTGAATTGTAGTCGGTTTTCAATTATTTGTGTTGTATTATATCTGGAATGAATAAGAAGAGTTATTCCGAGATAGCTGACACTTTTCTGTGAAATATACAAGTTACAAACAAAATATCTCCTGGTGTACACTGTACACTGTGCAGTGTATACTGTGATATATACAGGTATACAGTGTACTGTACACTGTGTATACCTGTATATAGTACGGGGAGCGAATCATTATCCTATATTAGTAACAATATATAGGCAGACATATATACATGTATATATGCATATATATATATATATATTGACATACCTAGATCTATGTAGACCTAACTAGAAAAATATACAACTACCTAAATATAAATCTACATATATAACCTATATCTACATATACCTACCTATGCCTACATACCTACCTGTGTATACTTACCTACCTATTTATGACTCTCTACATAGATATGTGTAGGTCTATAGACCTACACTGTAGGTCCTACGCCTATCTACATACACATATATAACAGTACTACTATTTCATATAACTGTATACAGTGCTTCATCCTCAGCTATATTATTAACTAGCATAGGTATGTTTAACGTGAACTTTAACCTCACACAAGTTACCTATGACCTCAGTATAACACTGTTCTATTTAGATGGAGCCCTACGCGTTTGTTCATAGTGAACACATGTACAGGGAGAATAATCATGGCATCCTTTAGCTTCCTGAAGCTTCCTGAAGCTTCCTGAAGGTCATGGAATAATATACTCTATAGTGTAACTAATAACGAGACCTCCTATAACCTCGTTATAGGAGGTTAACCCGGGTTATATGATGTCTTACTAATAAGTAGAGCGTAAGGGATATAGCAATATGACGTCAGAACAGTTTCATAACTGCAATATAGACTGCCAGATAGTTAAAAGTTACTAACTAAACGAATGTGGATATTATTTAACAACTATATATACACCTACACCAAATATATTGTGAAGTCCTTTGGAAAATCTTTACCTATACCCTATAGAGTTATCAACTCAGCATAATATATGTATACTATATATAGTAGCAAGACCTCCTATAACATCGAGGTTATAGGAGGTCTTGATAGTAGATAGGCCTATGTGTATTAGGCAAACTATTGGTTTTTATATATTATTTATATAGTATTTAATATAGGGTTAATTTATACTATAAAACATATAGATTGTTATATATTATTTATATAGTATTTAATATAGGGTAGCTAACTTGTATAGTAGGTATAGGTATAGCCTATAGGTATATATATACCTATTGGTATTTATTCATAATAATAAATAAATATATTTAGGTATAGGCTACATTAATATTTTATATTTTTAAAGGGGATTAATAATATAATGAATTATTATATTATTAGCAGTAGGTTACATGCTTATTTAGAAATATAGTAGCAATATAAATTGAGATATGTATTGGGATATAGGGGTTATTTTACGTGTGTCAGTAGGTAATTATAATTAGGTATTATATATACCTAATTAATTTATAGGACAATTGGTACACTGTACAGAATAGTGAGGTACTATTAATACTATTAATACACATATGATATCCTACATTACTAATATTATAAATATAGAATATATAAATAGATTATTAATATATATATTTTCTATTGTATGATTTTATATTGAAATATCGAAAATAATTAATTGTAAATTTGTTTTTACCAACAAACTTACTTATAGCGATTGTATTTTTAGAATTTATGCTCTTATTACTATACAAGATAATCAAATAGGTATATATTCAACACAGTCTTTATACAATGTATTAATATGTCGACCACAATAGTGGTAATCTATATGAATGGAGATACCCATATACATTTCTATGATAAATTATCAATGGTTCATTCATAAAAATGTATGAATAATCGCAAAAGTTATATACAATAGGTGGCGTGAATTATTATTCAAAATGGCAGATGCGAATATCAAAAAAAGTTATATTCATTCTGACCAGAGTACAAATAACGTAGACGAAACTCCATTATCATACTCGACGGACAATTTCGCACCTTTCTCCTGTACCAGTGAATGCATTTACGAGAATGTGGACATATCTCATAATGCCCCAGACGAAAATATGTATGTTGTATAATAAATATTTCCCAAATAAATTACTTTACTATCAAGTAAAACTTTTTAGTAATTTTTAATCCTTATATATAATTTTTAATAAAATATTTATATTTAAAAAATATTATATATATTATATTATATTTATATATTCAATATACATTACTTCTTTATAACTCACTATCTCAGCACAAATGTATATGCAAAATGTGTATATAAAAATATATATATTTATCAAAGATATTAAAAAATAAATTTATTATTAAAATATAAATTTATAATTATATCATTATTAGTTGTATTTTAGATAATTAGTAGTTTTATAATAATAATATTTATTAATTTTGAAATACATTTTAGTTTAAGTTAATTAAATTTGCTAACATAACATATAATACTGATTTTCATAATATAATTTCCGTAGATTCCATAATCCAGCGTGAATATTATTTAAATTTTTTTTTATAAAATTTATAATAAATTGCTATAAAATTTAATATTTATTATAATATAATATTAGTATAGGGTACATTTATTAGTTAATAGTAAGTGTATATTATTTGTATTATCCTAATATATATTAATATTATTATTTAATGTATGGTTATATTATCAATATATGAAATATATTTATTAAATATATTTAAAATAATTTAAAAAATAATTTTAAATAATGAAAAAAATTTCGTTTTGTAATATAAAATGTCTAATACATATATTATATGTAATAATGCGTACATATATTTATATATTTAAATCGTTTATTAAAATACTAATTGTTATATACTTTTGCATATATTATATTAAATATATTTTATATAATTATTATATTAAATTATAATAATATTATATTTCATTTATTTTTTACATATAAAACTATTTAATTATGAATAGTGTAGATGCTGAATATTGACATCGGCAAATAAATCACATTTCTAACCGAGAGTTCAAGTAAATATTTCGCTGCTGGCATTATATTGCACAGTAAATTATTCACCTAGTAGTGAAGTAGTGTTTTATATATACATAAATATCATAATGGCGTACGTTTATATATTACTATAATAGTATATAAGCCCTACACGCACTGTTTACTTGAACTCTCGGTTAGACACTTGACATGTCAGGGGGCGATGTCATTCTAAATCGTTTAGAATATAATTTAAATTAAATTTATTAAATCGCAATAATCAGATTTATTTTCTATCCAAGGCATATATAACTTGATGCGCGTATATTATTAACGTATAATACATTCAGCATTTTAGTTATTATTTACCTATAATTATCAGGTGGTACCATGGAGTTCTAGATCGATACGAGGCTGAGAAAAGATTAAACAGCGACAGTCGCCTCGGTGTCTATCTTGTCCGGGAAACTGATCGTAAACCTGGTAGCTACGTTCTGTCCTTCCTCGGCGAAAGTGGTACTAATCATTTCAGGTCAGTTACCATAATCTCAAAAAAGTATCGGTATTATCAAAAACAATATGTAATACGTTAACTACTAATTAAACCATATTTGTATTACATTTTTGTTACCATATATTTGTATACATTTTGATATTGTGGCATAGAGTTCGTGGAGAAATTTCAATAAAAATAATCTATTTCAAATGTATCTAATACATAGTAGTGGCATTACTATGATATGAATTAATTATATACGTAATATTTAAGGATTTATAAATATTATAAAATTACGCTGTATGTAAATATTTGTTTAAATTAATAAGGTAATTTCAAGTAATATTAAAAATTGATCACACAAACAAAATTAATTTTTAATTTCATTTATATCAGATTTGGATTGCCTTGTTTTTCTCGTTGAATTAATATTTTTAATATTAAATTTAGTATAATTAATAGGTGTATGCTGTTTTGAAAATTGTAAATAACGATATCTCAGATATGTACGTTTATATTATCGAAACAGGATATTATATTTTGTTTCCTACTTTCGGCGAGAATGATTCAATTATTTGGGTATTAAAAATATACATTATGTATTATGTCAATGAAATATACATAACAACCTAAGTAATATAATTGATACTTCAACGCTAGAGATATCACAAATTAATCATCACATTATAATACATTCATCATAATTATATCATCATTATAGTCATATCCTCATTATATAATTCAATAATCAATTACACATTTGAACAATAAGCCACGCCTAGTTACCATCTATGCTGTAGAATTATAATGCATATTTCATGACTACATCATTCTACATCGGTATCTATCTTTAATATCAAGTTCACTAACCATTGTACATTATCTATTTTTAATCTTTAATAATTTTACACTTAAATATTACATCTATTTTGTGAATTGGTAGATATTAATATGATACAGTATATCCTATTTTTATCATAGGTTTTCATTAATATATAGTGTTAAATTAATATTAAAACTATTAATACATTTCATTTAAATATATATATATATATTTATGGTATAATTTATCTTATCCCTATATTTTTAATTTAAATATTGTACCATTATATACAGGGTTGATGGTTTTTTCGGTTTTTACGTAAAAACCAAAAAACCCGGTTTTTATCAGTTTTTATGGTTTTTATCGGGTTTTAACGGTTTTTATCGGTTTTTATGGTTTTTACGGTTTTTACAATACAAACAAGTACAAATTATAATTTTTTCATAACAAAAAATTAACTAAATTGTATTATTTTCATTATAATTTTAAATATATAGACATCACATAATGGAAGAGTTGGAATCGTAGAATATATTATTTTTGATTGTTACGAGTATATTATATATATTAAAAAAAAATATTAAATATTATCAAGCCTATAGGCTATATTATCAAGCCAAGCCTATAGGATATATCAAATATTATTTAATACTATTATATTATTGTTATCATAAAATAGATTATTAGCTATATGTAATTAAAGTGGTCTTGAATTAATAACAGGGTTGATGGTTTTTTCGGTTTTTTCGTAAAAACCAAATAACCTGGTTTTTATCGGTTTTTATGGTTTTTTCAAAATAAACAAGTACAAATTATAATTTTTTCATAACAAAAAATTAACTAAATTGTATTATTTTCATTATAATTTTAAATATATAGACATCACATAATGGAACATAATTATTATTTAAGCTATTTAAATAAAAATATAATATCAAATGTAATTATATAATATGATTACATTTGATATTATATTTTTGATTCATATTTATAACATTTAATTTGATAATATAATAGTGAAAAATATTATAGTTATTTTATTTGCGTTTAGAGTATTTCGGCTATAGCCACACCCATAGTCCCACCCCTTTTGAAATCACCGGCTACAGTGTCTGGTAACCGTTACAATATACTAAAAATTGTAGTCTAAAATAGTACTTTACTTAAGTTTGGTAATATTTGGCTATTACATATAAATAACTATAATTAATAATAATGTATTATCATAAAAACGATATATTTTTACATTTCAATATATAAATAATTCATAATTAGAATATTCTGCCTAATGGTGGCGTAATTAAATTTGTTATCACATAATCATTGTATCGTAGGCATGTAAGTGTAATTAGATGAGAGTCCTACCCACTCAATGATATAACATATAATGTAGGCAATTATAACTTATAATTTAAAAGTTAAAATAATTTGTTAAAAACCATAAAAACCATGGTTTTTACAACTTGAAAAAACCGTAAAAACCGACGTAAAAACCCATTTGAAAAAACCAATTTTAAAAACCGAATCAACCCTGATTATATATATATATAATTTATATTTATAAATAAAAGGATTATTATAATGTATATTATAATATGATAGTCAATTAACCTATTTAATACTTACATTTATTCTATACTAAATATATTTAATATATTATGATATTTTTTTAAATATTGAAAATATTTGTTTTATAAGTGTATATATTGTGTAATAACTTGTGTGTTACTTATTCGCAAATAAATATACCAACTATACTTTATAATAGACTAATTTTATTAATTCTTACTTTATATTTATATATATATGTCATAAAGTTCTTCAATACATATTTAATAGATAATATCCAAATTAACTAATTTTGATAACATCAAATTTGCATTAATCAAATTCAATTCACCGATAAAGGGCAGAATCATAACAATGTTTAGCGCTATACGCATTGTTTACCTTTACTATACACCAATACCATTAATAATCATGTGATTGTACGCGCGTACAATGTACACCGTACATCCTTGTTACAATATTTTCCTATTTCTTACATGTTAACTTTTCCTATATGTACCATGTTAATTTTGAAATTACAGTTGCATATGAAACCAACCATCAACATTTTTTTAAACATAATATTAAGATTATCAACCCTTAAAAACCAAATACTGGATATGAAATTCATAATATGTATACACATTTACCCATCTTACTGTACACCGTACATCCTAAAACTGTGGCGTTTAATTCACCAGGATAACTGCGATGTGCGGCGACTATTACATTGGTGGCAGAGAATTTGACACCCTCTCCGATCTGATTGGCTACTACACGAGCTATTCAGATCTGCTTAAAGGCGAACGATTACGATACCCGGTGGCTCCACCCGAAGTTAGTTCTAGTTCTACTTAATGTACCCTCTAGGTGATCGTAACCTATCCGTTGAGCGCGTACCCAGTTAATGGGTATACGTTGGGACTTGTTACGATGAATTAGGTTTAATTAGTTAAAAAGTACACCGCGATATAGTCGCTACAACATTGTACAGTCATTGTTTCTTTCTACGGTTAGATAATTAAATATAGAACCGAGGCGTGTATCGATACGGCGTATTATATCATTAATGACGCGCTGATTCTATATGCGTTGTTCAATCAAGGCCGCGGCATAGCTAGATAAGCTACAGTTCATTAGTAGGACTGCGCTATGACAGTTTATGACTCGCCACCATTTTTTATTTGTAATTAGTCTAATTATAATTTAATCCAATTATTTTTTATTGTTTCGCGTCCGCGCTATAACGCCTTTAACACCGCACATTGCACCCCTTTAACAGCCCATCTTCGATAAGAAGAAGGTGTACTCGATTCTCCCCTACAATAAAATTCCGGACACCGATGAACTAAGGTTGGTGTCCCCCCCTGGTGGTTTATATTCACTGACCTCGCGCTGTACCTCGCGCTTAGTTTCGTGAAGGGAGAGGTGTTCATCATACATAACGACATGGGAGACGGATGGCTGTGGGTGACCTCGGAACACACCACCGAGAGCGGCATCGTAAACACTGAACTCATGAAAGAACAGGTACGATGGTTACCCCTGATAATAGCCTCATCACTTATCTCATCACCGTAACACAGTGTTAATCGATACTATTGTTATTTTATTAGTAATTCATCGCTTAGATAATTATCGCTTAGATAACTATTATAATAGTTGTATTGAAATCATAATAATGGTGGTTATTCTGTAATCATAATAATGACGATAGAGAGATGACAATGGCATAGAGAACAGACTCTGGTTTCACGAAGACATTACTAAAAAGGATGCCGCAGAAAGACTAGGCAAAGGTTAGTCCTGAAACCTCTGATCTCTTATCACGGTTTAGTGCTTAATGTGCACTATATACTGTGTTTATTGTAGAATAGCAGGTATATGCTGATGTGATTCAATATCATTGTTATCATATTTATATAACCTTTTTTTATATACTCAACTTTATTATTATTCATTCATTCATTCATATATATATTTACAGCTATATATTACCATATATATATATATATATATATTACCATATATATATATATATATATATATATATATATATATAGCTGTATATATATGAATGAATGAATGAATGATATATATATATATATATATTGTATTATTAATAATTTATTAATGAATAAGAAACATGTACATTTCATAATTTAATGCGTGTATGAGTGATATTAGCGATGCTAGTAACCATAACGATACTACTATCACCTATATCACTATCACCACGCATAGCCGGACCCAAGAGTTGGTTGGTGAGACCTTCAGAATCTTGTCCTGAAGACTTCTCTCTGTTCTTTTACTGCCAGGACCAAGTTCAGCGATTCCGTATCCAACGACAACGCAATCAATTCTACATGGGTGGTCGAATATTTGACAGGTTCTACTACTACTACTACTACTACTACTACTACTACTACTACTACTACTACTACTACTACTACTACTACTACTACTACTACTACTACTACTACTACTACTACTACTACTACTACTACTACTACTACTACTGCTGCTGCTGCTGCTGCTGCTGCTGCTGCTGCTGCTGCTGCTGCTGCTACTGCTACTGCTACTGCTACTGCTACTGCTACTGCTACTGCTACTGCTACTGCTACTGCTACTGCTACTGCTACTGCTACTGCTACTGCTACTGCTACTGCTACTGCTACTGCTACTGCTACTGCTACTGCTACTGCTACTGCTACTGCTACTGCTACTGCTACTGCTACTGCTACTGCTACTGCTACTGCTACTGCTACTGCTACTGCTACTGCTACTGCTACTGCTACTGCTACTGCTACTGCTACTGCTACTGCTACTGCTACTGATACTGCTACTGCTACTACTGCTACTGCTACTGCTGCTGCTGCTGCTGCTGCTGCTGCTGCTGCTACTGCTACTGCTACCACTATTACTATTACTATTACTATTACTATTACTATTACTATTACTATTACTATTACTATTACTATTACTATTACTATTACTATTACTATTACTATTACTATTACTATTACTATTACTATTACTATTACTATTACTATTACTACTACTACTACTATTACTATTACTATTGTTTCGTTTATTGTTTTAAATATTTTTTTAAATTATTATTGGTATTATTAGTCATCTGTAATTTGACAGGAATGTGGCGCCATTGCACGTCTTATTGAAAGATGATTAATTTTTGTTTAGTAGTTTTAATTTTATAACATACTCTTAGATATTTTTATTTTACACATATTTATAATAATTTACTATTTGTATTAACAAGTTCTCAATATTGTAAATTTACATATTTTACTAGTATATATTTTGATACATTTTAATATTATACAATTATTTTATTATCTTATTTTATTATTTACTTTAATGTAATGGATTGAAATATGATGATAACTTATGTTCATGAACAGTGTTTTATTATTTTTATTAATTTATATATATATATATATATATCTTCTATTTTATTACAAAGAATGCTAACACATGAATCATTATTATTATATTATTACTTTTACTAATATTGTAATCTGTACATGAACATATTGGAGGTATCGACCAAATAAAGCCTAGGCTTTCATTGATCCTCCATAGACGTATGATATACATAGTATGTCGTATGTCTATAAACTGATTTCATTCATTCATTACTATTACTATTACTATTACTATTACTATTACTATTACTATTACTATTACTATTACTATTACTATTACTATTACTATTACTATTACTATTACTATTACTATTACTATTACTATTACTACTACTACTACTATTACTATTACTATTACTATTACTACTACTACTACTATTACTATTACTATTACTATTACTATTACTATTACTACTACTACTACTTTTACCACTACTAATACCTACAGTATAAGTGGAATCATAGATAGATATAAACGGGAACAAATAGTAGAAGGCTTTACATTAGGATCAGCAGTACTAAGGGTCAGTATTATATACGTACACACACACACTCACACACACTCATACTCACTCACTCACACACACACTCACACACACACTCACACACATACACACACACTCACTCACACACTCATACACATCCCGTTGTAGACAAAGGCACAGTCAGCAGATCAGAGCCAGAACGAGATATACTCAATGCTGAAGCAGTCCAATGGTTCTAATTTCCTATCCAACAGAAGATGTGATCAAATAGTCATCAAAGGCTTCCTGAACAAGCATAGTCACAGATCTAAGCGATGGAAGAACATGTACTTTGTCCTCAATGGAACCGAACAGCTTCTCTACTTCTTTGATAATGAAAGGGTTTATTATTTATTCCTCTCCTCTCTGTTGACTTTCATTCATGTTTTGTATCATTTAATAATCAATTAGATTAATATCAAACTAGATATATATATACTTTTAAATGACTTGATTTTTATCAATTAGCAAATTATATGTTAAAAATGAAATACACTACAAATTTATTTCCTGACTTTTAAATTATTAATTATCATAATATATATTTGTCCTAAAATATGCATAATGTATAATAATTAAACGATATTGTTTGATATATTTTGCCACTATCAATAAATTAAATATAGTTATTATATTTCGTGACTCGTAAATTTAAAATCTTAATATCATAAATTTGCTATTCTTATAATATAGATTATTGTAAATAATTGTTATTTTAATAATAATAATTTATTATTAATAAATATCAATAGAAAAACATCTACTAATCTAGAAATACATGTTACATAAACTATGAAGAAGATTTTCTATGATTATCTATTTGAACTAGCTCGTTAGATATAGTTACTAGTAACATAGGTGGCATCACTATTAGAAGTGTATTTCATCCCGGTGAATGTATTAATTGTGCTAGATTATTTATTTCAAATTAATTAATCTATTTATTTGTTAGCCAATGTTTTTAATGAAGCTAATTATTATGAATGATATGTGTTTCCTTCCGTTCTTATGCATATAATTGATGATACGAATGCTTTACTATGCTGTATAATAATGCGTCACATAATTGTATTGTAGAGATCCAAACCGAAGGGACTTATTGACTTAACGTACTGCTCCATCTACCCAGTTAATGACTCATTCTTTGGAAGGTACACTACATACAGTTAACTAGGGTATGCCGTCTGTATATGGGTGTCTGTGTCTGTGTGCGAGTCTAGAGAACGTTGTTGAATTATTTAAACGCATCTTAGTTTATCAATTCATCTTCGATAAGTGGATTCTAATTCATTATTTCTATATTTACAATGTTATATTTAACTGGTTTCCTTTTTTTACGAACACTAATTATGTTGTTAAGTTTTGTAGAAATACGAAAATAGATACGATACTTCATGATGATATTAATAATTAAATTAATCACCTTTGCCGTTTATACAATTGGATAATAACACTATCTAAACTTCTATTAAGAGGATATAGCTATGCTCATTTGCTCGTTTTCATATATAACATAGGAGATATATAGTATAATATATTTTTATATAACTTTTTAGATTTGTGTAATATTGCCAAAAACAAGTTACCAAAATAAACTACACATATAGTAACAAATGTTAATAGTAATTATTGGTAGCTATTATAGAATTATACAACATTTAAGTTTGAAATTTACATATATTTTGCTAACAAAATTCTAATAAATAGATATAAAATTGTATATAAAAATAACCAAGTATTTATTAAAAAAACTGTAGAATATTACTGAAGATATATTGATATAAGATATATCAAATATTGAATACGAAATTAGATTTAGTATAGAATTATGTAGATGAAAATAATTATTCTACTTAAATCTAATCTAAAGTTTATCTATATTTTAGATTATCCTATATATATATATATGTTAGTCTAAAGTATATCATTATATTATATATATATATATATATATATATAGTGGTAGTGACTTATAATATAATATAAAGATAATAAATACATATTTTAATAATTTTTTTGAAAAATCAAGTCTAAAGTTTATCATATATTTCAGATTATTATATATATTAGTAGTAATTTTTATCAATGAGTTATCTATATTTTAGATAATATATATATATATATATATATATATGTAAAATAACATATAAATTATGTAAAAAATAAACAATATTTTAAAATGAACATAGTATAGTATATTTATAAGTATAATATATTTATAAGTATAGTATACAGTATTATGAATTAAAATAGGACACTATATGTAATATGCAAACATTGATGCCAGCACGCGGGTCCTTATCATATATATGTCCTTCATCAGCATTATTTAGTGTATTTTAATTTTAAAATGTATTATTCTACATACGTATTTATAAAACACTATATCATGGCATTTATAATAAAAACAATTTTAAATTGAAAAGTTCATAAGGTATATATATTTTTCCCAATAAAATAAAATTCACAATAAGAATATTATAGAATATTACTTATATAAGTTAATAAATAAATGATTAGTATTTATAATACACTACATTATAAAGGAACTTTCACACCAACAAAAACAGCATCTCGATCAAGCTATGAGAATCGGGCTGTTATTTATTTATTTTAAAAATCTATCTAAAATCGGGCAAGTTAAAGATTAAATAGGTAATTTATATATAAATGTCGACCTGACACATAACGGTATAGCCGTTCTCACTGAAACGGCCGATTTTATATTCGACGATATCTGTCTGTTTTTTTTTTGGTTTGAAACAAACTTAAACAATGCTTAGTGATTCATATTATAAAAGTTTACATAATAGAGTATATATTTTAATTAACTTTATAATATTATGTAATGTATATATATATATATATATACATTAATATTTACCCATTATGTAATTATATATTAATTAGATAATAATCAAATATATTTAAGTATTAGTATGTATTAAGTAAATAGTATTTACAATTTATATATATATATATATATATACTCTATAATATAATTTATATATATATATATAAATTTTAATTAGTTATAATTAAATGTTATGTTTATATAAAATTATATTAAATCTATTAATAAAGTTTTTATTTCGTTGGTGTAATTAAATAGGCACATTATTTTATAAGTTGTTAATTATGTATTATTATTAAGTATATTGTTTAACACTATTAATAACACAATTAAGTGATAAATAATAAACACACTTAATAACCCATATATATATATATATATATATTGTATACTTTCTATAAGTTTAAATTGGAAATATAGTGAGAGATAGTCCACATATGTGAAGTTTAATACAGAAGTAAAAAATATAAATAAAGTAACGTGAATTCATTTCAAATAATGACAAGTAACTTAACTATTAGAAAGTAATAACACATGTTATTTCATTTTTTTATTTCAATATAATTTTAAATAAATGAAATGCATAATTAATATATAGATAATATTTATATATATATATATATATTATATATATATATTATATATTAAATATATATAGTAAAATAAATTGTAGTTTGTATTATAGATTGTTGATTAGTGTACAACAATTCTGTGATTAACTGTGATGCCCGTGTGTTGCGCATCAATCATAGCCACCACTATAAGTGCTTACTGCATGAGCAAACAGGTGTACAAGTACCCAGGTCGTAGTGAATGTGAATGTTAATGAACAATCCATTACACTAACGCAGCTAATTAGACTGCACAATGCGATTACTTCCTATAGTGTTAACATAAACATAGTGCTTCTATCATACGTTGTACCGTCTACTTCGTAGTAGTAACGGCAGTGCGGGTGTTGTAGTAGAGTTATAGTAGCCCCCCGCCCCGCCCCCGCACACAGACCCAACTGTTTCCAGTTGATCGTCCGCGCCCTCAATCAAGTCACCACCTACTACATCTGCCACGATAGTGCCGAACATCTACAGGTTAGTCTGTCTGTCTGTCTGCGCGTCACTCCTCGACTAACTCCTCCCCTAACTCCTCCCCTTCATGTCCTCTAGGAGTGGATCGGAGCTCTGCGAATACTCTGCGTGAACTACACGCCTAAGAAATCCACCGTTCTCAAGGTCACTTCCTCGTCATGCGTCCTCGCCATTCTAATACTAGTCATTGTCGTCTACGCTTTCTTTATTACTTTACCCCCCTATACCCCCTTATAACCTCTCACTGTGGTTTCTCCATATGCACTACGCCCCTATATGTAGTTTCTCTACTAGCCCCATTCTAAACCCCCTCTATATTCCAAATAATAATCCTCATATTCCTTATAGTTTCTAATGCCGTTCATCACCCACCTATAATAACACACCCCCCCATCAGACTGGTGCTAGATTATCCCCCACCAAGGCCTTGTCCTGCCTGGAGATGCGAACCTTGGAGATCTCCGTCTACCAATCTAAACGGCTACCTATGAAATCATCGTCGTCGCGTCCTTACTGTGTCCTGTCCTTGAACAGAGATGTCCATGTCGCGCGTACCAAAGAAGCTGTAGGTATCGACCCCTTCTGGGATCACTCGTTTGTCGTAGAGTTAGTATTATTCGTTTCTACCTTATCATCTTTGTAGTCGTAGCTATTCACGATCTTTGATAATTCTGTGTAACAAAATGTATTATTTATTACTTATCTATAAAACATACTCCCTCTATTATTATGAGCTCTATTAGTAGATTTAAACCACTCATCCTTTAATCCATTAGTAATCACCATCCCTGTGTAGTTGTATACATGCTTTGATAACAAATATTTTAATTGTTATCATATTTAGATTGAACATTGTTATCAATATTTGACAAATATTAATTGCTGACTATAGATTTTAGTACATAAATTATAAATTATATTAATCATATTTCTATATTTAAATTGAAGATTATACAATATTAGTATTATTATTATGTAATAAATTCTATATAAACCATCATAAACTATAGAATTTACAAATGAAAAGTAAACAAATCTATAAATAATTATAATAATATATATTAAAAATAAAATATAATAATTTTAATATATTTACCGAATCATGTGATTTATGTATGCTACAATTAATGAGTTATTGTATTTTTGTACTAGAATATTCATTTAAAAATCTCTAAAATAATGTACATCGTATATTAAAATAAAATATGTTATTGATTAGAATTATCATTAATATTAAATGTTTAATTTCATCGTTATTTTACAATTTACAAAAACCTATGCGTTATTCAATATGAATATGTTATGTATTATGAAGTGTGATTATTTAGTAAAGTATCACAGAGTTCATTCACTAAAGGATACTATATTTATCTGTGACTACAGTTATTTATGTTGATGATGCTGGTGTTGATGATGATGATGATGTAGGTGGTGATGGTGATGTTATAATAATCACTTGCTATTCAACTAATTTACATAATGCTTAACTTACATAGCATTAAAAGTGCATATAGCTGTTGTTCATGTATACACTGAAAGAAATCTTATTTATTAAATTCATTTTATTCTGTTTTATCTTATATTAAATGTACTTATGTATATTATCATTAAGAGTATCAGATTACTGTACTTGTAGATATATATATATATATATATATATATATATAATATATATATAATAAATATTCATATATTATGTATATAATTATACAGTCATATTATACTTTAATGGTACGGAGTTATAATTATATAGCAACATTAACTTAATTGACTTATTTAAGCCAGCGATAAGTGTACTAGAGAGTTTAGTTAGTGCACACCTATCACATGGCACTCTACATGGCACTCTACTATTTCACATTACCTTCACACATCACCTCACAGGGATATATCGTCGGATATTGATAGATTCACTGTGACTATATTCAACACTACTAAGAGAAAAGATAATGAACTAGGTAAGATGTTACTACTACCGCCTACTACTACTACTACTACTACTACTACTACTACTACTACTGCTACTGCTACTGCTACTGCTACTGCTACTGCTACTGCTACTGCTACTGCTACTGCTACTGCTACTGCTACTGCTACTGCTACTGCTACTGCTACTGCTGCTACTGCTACTGCTACTGCTGCTGCTGCTACTGCTACTGCTACTGCTACTGCTACTACTACTACTGCTAATGCTACTGCTACTTCTACTACTGCTACTACTACTGCTACTACTACTACTACTACTACTACTACTACTACTACTACTACTACTACTACCACTACCACCACCACTACCACTACCACTACCACTACCACTACCACTACCACCACTACCACTACTACAGCATCTGTAACTGTTAATATGGATGAACAAAGCAATGATACATGGTATCAGATGACATCAGCGTACGACTGTTTAAAGCCTTGCATCAGACTGAAATGGAGATACATCCATGAGATCATTATGCCCGTCGGTGAATACACAACTCTAAAGGAGGTTGCTACCATTACAGTCATCATTCTATCATACCCACTTCAATATCACAGCAGTAACCTATCTATATTATATTTGTATGATCATTATTGATATCGTTCCCACAGTTACTGATAGAGCCTGGTCTTGAAACAGTGACCACATTATCGGAGGTATGTCTGCAAACATACGAGAGGACATCTCTAGCCAAGGCCCTTCTAACTGTATTTAGAGGTTTCATTCTACCCCTCCCCACCCTTCTAACTATATTTAGAGGTTTAATTCAACCCCTCCCCACCCTTCTAACTGTATTTAGAGGTTTCATTCTACCCCTCGCCACCCTTCTAACTCTAATTAGAGGTTTCATTCTACCTCTCCCCACCCTTCTAACTATATATAGAGGTTTAATTCTACCCCTCCCCACCCTTCTAACTATATTTAGAGGTTTAATTCTACCCCTCCCCACCCTTCTAACTATATTTAGAGGTTTAATTCTACCCCTCCCCACCCTTCTAACTATATTTAGAGGTTTAATTCTACCCCTCCCCACCCTTCTAACTGTATTTAGAGGTTTAATTCTACCCCTCCCCACCCTTCTAACTGTATTTAGAGGTTTCATTCTACCCCTCGCCACCCTTCTAACTATATTTAGAGGTTTAATTCTACCCCTCCCCACCCTTCTAACTATATTTAGAGGTTTAATTCTACCCCTCCCCACCCTTCTAAATCTAATTAGAGGTTTCATTCTACCCATCGCCACCCTTCTAATTCTATTTAGAGGTTTCATTCTACCCCTCCCCACCCTTCTAACTCTATTTAGAGGTTTCATTCTACCCCTCCCCACCCTTCTAACTCTATTTAGAGGTTTCATTCTACCCCTCCCCACCCTTCTAACTATATTTAGAGGTTTAATTCTACCCCTCCCCACCCTTCTAAATCTAATTAGAGGTTTCATTCTACCCATCGCCACCCTTCTAACTCTATTTAGAGGTTTCATTCTACCCCTCGCCACCCTTCTAACTATATTTAGAGGTTTAATTATACCCCTCCCCACCCTTCTAACTCTAATTAGAGGTTCCATTCTACCCCTCGCCACCCTTCTAAATCTATTTAGAGGTTTCATTCTACCCCTCCCCACCCTTCTAACTGTATTTAGAGGTTTCATTCTACCCCTCGCCACCCTTCTAACTGTATTTAGAGGTTTCATTCTACCCCTCCCCACCCTTCTAAATCTAATTAGAGGTTTCATTCTACCCATCGCCACCCTTCTAACTCTATTTAGAGGTTTCATTCTACCCCTCCCCTCCCTTCTAACTCTATTTAGAGGTTTCATTCTACCCCTCGCCACCACTCTACCCACACTTACTACCCAATATTGATAGCGCATCAAACACTTACACTTACAGTAAGTATTATTAAGGAAATGTAGTTTTTGAGCAATTTTTAGTGTGTCATTTATTGTTCTCCCTGTCATAAGTTTCCGGCAATGTAGTAGAATGAACCTAGTCTATTTACTTTAAGGCAATAATTGCTCGCAAATGAGTATATTATTTATAACCAGTTTTTTTATTTCTTTTTTTTAAATATTTAAAATAATATTTGTATATTTCTCAAATATTAAAAATGATAGATATATTAAGAGCATTAATGTTATTCTTTTGTTAACTTAATAATTAACCTAATACAACATAACATGAATTAACCTACATTTAAATTTAAAACTAGTTATAAATACAAATTTGATTTCTGGGTACAATGCTAATAATCTTCCATGAAATACTATATAAAACCAGATTATAGTGTAAATTGTGATGGCAATTTTTGTTGATTTTTTCGTAAAGTATTGCTGGCAAGTTGTAGTGTGAAATATTTATAATGATGACATATTATATAGTTGACAATGTTAACTTAGAATATTAAATGAATGAAATTCTAATATTTAAATACTACTAGTAATTTATTTATAGAAAATTATTATGAGCAAATTAATAAATATTCTTAGATATTTATAAAAATTAAATAGTCAAATTATATCTTCATAAATTATTATTATACTATTTATTATCTATATATTCAATTATCTATATACAATTTTAATGGTAATTATTTTTATAGTTTCCAAGACGAAGTTAAGATTTAATTCATAATTGTAATCAATGCATAATTGTAAATTCATCGCATCATATAATATAATATAATATAACTGTAATCAAATGACAAGCTATGTATCATTTCATAATTATGAATTATACTTCCTGAAATTTAATATAGATTTATTTAAGTATATTTCATAAAAAATCTAAAAATAATCGTCCACCATATAATCATATAAAAAAATCATATACATAATCACATATCAATATAAAACACGTTATATAAAGTAGGCTTATATTATACACCGTGACTTATATCTACGTACACGGTTCCCTAGGCAACAAAGAAGAAGGTCGTTTACTAGAGGCCCTCTGTTTCCGCGACATCGAACGTGAAGAATCCTCGTCTACCCTATTCCGAGGCTCTTCTCTTGCGATCACCCTACTCGATCAGTACATGAAGATCTCTTGTCAGGAGTTCCTCGTCACCTGTATCGGCAGCGTGGTCGATTACGTCACGTCCAATCAGAATGCTTCCTGCGAGGTTTGCTCGGGCTATGATTTAGATAAGGCTAAACTAAGACTGTCTTCTTAGGGTATGATTTTGTAACAGATAAATGATCAGGCAGTTGATATATTACGTATATATAATGGTTTTCTGTATACCTGTCCAATTTTCCATGTTACAAATGAATCATACCTGTAGAGTAACATTGAATATTTTCTCTCGAAGCACCCACCTCCCAATTACCTTGACCTTTAACCCCATAACTGACAGATAAACGCATCGCTCGAGAATTCCACAGACCTGGAGAGTAACGCGAAGTTGTTGATTTCACTATTGACCCAGGTCGTCGATAATCTATTTTTAGCCACACAGTATTTGCCAGCGTTAGTATTCACTCTTTATGATATCCACTACCTATAGTACTACTACTACTACTATTACTACTACTACTACTACTACTACTACTACTACTACTACTACTACTACTACTACTACTGCTACTACTACAACTACTGCTACTATTACAACTACTACTACTACTACTACTACTACTACTACTACTACTACTTCTACTACTACCACCACCACTACCACTACTACCACTTCTAGTGCTATTACTACTACTATGACAGGACTTTAAGATTTGTGTTTGCGAGCATAAGAAATAAAGTGATAACAAAATGGCCATCAGATCTACATGTAAAGTCCAGAGTTGTCAGGTAATACACAGTCACACTAAGTGTATGTGTGCTTTTAGTAACTTTAGCCACATTAATAAATCATTCTTGTATTCACGATGCGAACTCTTAAAATTATCAAATTTAACTGTATTATTATTAATTTATATACAATTAATCATAATAACTTGATTTTATAATTTTATATTACCTATTTAACCAATGTAAAAATAATTCATAAATTTATTATAATTTTAGATATTTTTTAATTAGCTAAAAAGTAAGTGTTCAAAATTATATGTGTTTTATATTTGTATTATTATAAACAAAATTATTTTTGTTTATTTAATTATTAGTTTTCAAAGTAGTATAATATAATTTTATTATAATAACATTTTATTATAATATTTGTTATCAGTGTACATTCTACCCTGTATTAATATTTAGTTTGTTATATACTTAAGGGTAGGCGCGTGCGTTCATGTACACAATGCTATTTATAGCTATACCGAAAACGCTAAGTATAAAAAACTAATAGGATAATTCAATAATTTTGTTTAATTTAAAAATATGAAAAAAACAGTTTTAAAATGATGAATATTTTTTATTTATTTTTATTATAAATATGTTATGTTTATCACGATTTATTTGTAAATATAATAATAAAGATATACAATTGAAATTAATATAGTATTATATGTTATACATATACAGTACAAATTGTAGATAATAATTATAAATATCAAAAAAGTATTAGACATTTTTATTTTAGGCATATGGCTATTAAGTGAAAAAGTAAAAAGATTAAGAAAATTATATTCAAAGTTTTTACATAAATAATCATATACAAATATGCAAATATATAAAGTATATAATATAATAACAAATAACCCATATATATATAAATATTTATATATATAATACATATATAAATATTTATATATATAATACATATATAATTAATATTATTATATAGTACTTTATACATGTGATATAAAAACAAATATATTATATACATATTAAAAATATTTACAAACATAAATTATAAATAAATACAATTAAAATTCGCCAGCAGAATAATCTGTACATCCATGCGATAGAGTAATCCTAGTGTAATCATTCCTTGGTATGTTTATTAGGACTAGGCATAATAGTAAATTATTAAAAATTACGTCTTGATTTCAAATTACAATAAGAATGCATTGTTGACATTTTCCGTTGAAAACGTCTCTTTTCAACCATTGATATCTAGTTATATAAACACGTGATTTGTTTGTTTATTTAATACTATTAATCTATGATTTATGCTAAAATTAACATAGAAATTTTTAAATTAAAATATTTATCTTATAAAGCGTAATATAAAATCACATATTACAAGTATTTACAGAAATATAAATTTACACAATATATTTATAAATTTCTTGTCAATTTCATAATATTTCTGCTTTCCTAAAACACTTTATATCGATAAAAATACTCAAATATATTAAAAAATAGTTTCAAATATGGTAAATAAGATACTGAACATTGATAATACAAAATATTTTAAATCCAGCGCCTACCCTTAATGACTTGTATTGTTATATAATTTGTTTTGTTTATGTTTCTTAATTTCATGTTTTATATTTTAAATATATAAAATTATTCAATCAATATTTATTCAAAAAGTTATTCAATGATATTTTTTCATAATAGATCAAAATAATTTATTTAAAAATGAAATATATATATAATAATTGTTTATTAAAATTATAAATGTAATAAATAAATAACTATAATATTAATTTGTTCAGTTGTAATTTCCGTTGTAGTAAATTTTCTTGAATTTCAACTTTACCAATTAAATAGTCAACATTTTTAATAGGATATTTTCTTATATACCCTAATTAACTATTACATTTATAACTAATAGCGTTGAAGTATGAAATTGATGCATGTTTGAAAATCTAGTTTATAATAACTCATATTATTAATGTTATCACCACTAAGCATATATTTATTTACAGTGGGTTCATATTCTTGAGGTACATTTGCATAGCTCTCATCTATCCGCGTAAATTTAACCTAGTCACAGGTTAGTGTTCAACCTCTGCGGGGGTATTATCTCTCTCTAGGTCATGTCCTCTTCACTAGATATATGTCCTATCTCATTTCTAGATCATTCCGTCACATTCTATTTAAGCGTAAGTTTGAGCGCCCCTCCTCCCGTCTATCATCGCTGCCTCATAGACATACACCTATTTACCCCGCCGCCCCCCATATTCAGAAGACCCGTCCGATGTGGCGGCCAGATCTCTGAAGGCGCTAGCTAACACCCTCATTAAACTCGCTACCATGAACGAGGCTAAAGACGCCTGCGTGGATTGCGTGAACACATTCCTACGTCAGAATCAGCAACGTATGGTGATGTTTCTAGACGATCTCTGCGTTAGTAGTACCACCACCACTAGTACCGCTACCACCGCCACCACCGTTACCACTACCACTACCACTACTACTACCACTACTACTACTACTACTACCACTACCACTACCACTATCACCACTAGTACCACTACCACTACTACTACCACCACCACCACTAGTACCACTACCACTACCACTACCACCAGTACCACCACCACCACCACTAGTACCACCACCACTACCACTATTACCGCTACCACCACCACCGGTACCTTCATCATTACTAGATGAGTGATCGAATTATTAGCGATTACAACAAACTTAGAATATATCACCCATAATACATGTGTGAAAATAATGGAACCATCTGATGCTGTAACACCCATATCACATACGTATAGTGTACGCTTGTGTGTAAAGCTAGCTGTTAGCCATGTGTTAGCTTTACTACTGGATAGGGCTCACCACCACCTTGAATAGTATGCATTATTGAATGTAGTATATTTTAGAACATAACTATTGTTATTGTTCCTATCAGCCTAAAGCACAAATGTCCTACGTTCATTATTGATCATCATATAGAAATTCATTTATACGTTGCACATTCTGTGATACTATTATTATAGGTTATTATATTAAGGTGATCACGGTCTTTAAAATGAAAAAAGTTTAAAAAAATATATAAAGCAAAAAACGTAATTTTAGAACACTGTTTTTCAATAGTTATAATTTATCAATTTGAATTATTTAAAAAATGTGTTATAAATAATATATTTATTTTCATGTCAACTAGCGACATACGTTGGTTTTATTGTATAAATGCTATTTATTGGCCATTGGAGTTATTCTAGAATAATACCATAGCGTCATTTCATTATAAACAATATTGAACATTTTTAACATAAATTATCTCAGAATATTTGATTTATCTTATGAAATTTACTATTTCCCAGTCAATAATTAACCAAACTTAGTCAAATTTTCACAATATGTTTAATATTATACGTATATTGTATCTACAGGAAATATTTGTGATTAGATATAGAGTTGATAATAAAATTTAAAAAATAAATATTTCATTTTGATCAAATTTTGTATTTTTTTAAAAGGCTAATATTTTCAAAAATAATATTATAATTATTTAAATATTCTGTAGAATAATTAACATAATATATCTTATTGTTAATTAAGTAATTTAAATTATGTAAAAATATTCATTATTTCATGAGATTTTGAATTTTCAATAAAAAAAATGTCATATCTTATTACATTGAAATGTAAAGACCGTGAATCCCCTTAAGTACTGAAATATTCATCTGATAATAATAGTAGTACTATTATAGTATATAATGTATACTATACATAGTATCAGTGTCTGTAAGAATTACACAACTACTATGTAATTCAATAGGGCAGCATTGTCATCTACTAGGTTATAGTCTACAAATTCTTAACCAATCAAATGTTGGCATTCAAACCAATCACATTATGGCTTATCTCTTATCTACCTCATCTACCGACAACACAGAAAACCCAGAAAACAATAGAACCCAAAGAACTACGGTCAGAAGACATGGCTAGAAGTCTCGCCACAATACACAGACTTTGTGTGGACCACGCGGATGACCTTCTCAATAACTCAGACAATAAGGTCACAATAACACACCAGCATCATTCAGTATTGATTCCCATCTCTAAACTATCCCTAATATTCATTAGTTTATAAACTATTACTAATATATATATATTAATATTATATTAATTTTAATGTATATATATATTTAATTTATCAACATATTATTTACATTGGTATATGATACCATATAAATGTGTATTGACTGTTTCATTAGAGTAGCTCATATTGTTATATACATTTGTAAAGTGATGCGTATTGCCCACCCTGCAACTGTTCCTGATCCAAGTTTAAAATGCATGTCTGTGTTCACATAATTATTGATAATAAACGTTACCCGCATGTTCAGTTCTACATGTATTAGTGAATGCTACCCATGTAATAGTTGTATTCAGCCTACCTCTCCTCTCTTATATAGTACAGTTCTAATGTACCCAGTACTATTATACTAGATAATATTGAAAATTTATTCAAACAGGGAACAGTGAAAACACTAATGGCTGTTAAGAACATGTTGGATACCCATTACAGCTTTCATACCGAATAACAATTGGTTAACTGTTAACCTTTATTGACCTTTGTTGACCTTTGTTAACCTTACTTTGTTATCAAGTAACTTGTGATATTTTTTATTTAATAATGTATTTTTGTATTAATAATTTTATTATACTTAATAATTAATAATCCATTGTATATTTAACATATATTTATATATATATATATATATATATATATATACAAATCAGACGCAATATATATTATTACCATTATATAATAAAACTATTTGTATTTTATATGTATTCTAATAAATGATGTAAATATTATTTAATATCTATTTTTATAAAGTTGATATCAATGAATCAGTGAATTAGTCATCACAATTAATATTTATTTCAAATTAATTAATCCTATGACATTATTTGTAATTATGTAATGAATCTATAATAATACACAAGTACTATAAGATAATTGTTTTCTATTATATTTTTGAGTACAATAAATTCACAGAAAATAGGTAAATGGTTATTACCGTAATAAAATATATTCCCACAATAATTGATATAAGATTTAAATAAAGGTAATATCATAATATTCACAAATAATACCTAAAGGCATATATATATAATAATTATTTATTTATATATAAGGATAATATATAGTTTATTATAAATTAATTTGAATGGTATGGTGATTTGTAAATTTAATTAAAAATGAATACTTCTAAAATCAGCATAATAAATATAAGCCAATATAATATAATTAGTTACATTAGATATTTGAAATTTACTTAAGAATATTTTAAAATATTAATATAAAATAATATTTTATTTTAAAACATGTTGTATGATCAATTTATTATTTTTAAAATTAATTTCATATAAATTATATATTCTAATAATTGTATTTATCAACGATATTAGCAAGTATAAGGTAGGAAAACTTTAAAAAAGTTCAGCAATCCATTGAATATTAATATACATATATATATGATATATCAAACATCTGTATATATATATATAATACATTATACTATTAAAAGTTAGCATTCAAATCAAAATAAACAATGGAAATACCAGAAATCAACATCGATATAATAAGTAGTTAGGCAATAAATAGAACCAATTAAGAATCAATTAAACCAACAAGTGATGAAAATAGAGGGGAACAAAAATGACACAATCTGTGTTTGAAACGAAGCATGGTAAATAAAATATAGGATTAGAATAAATGGCATACATGTTCATTTCAAGATATTTATAATATTTTATATAATAAAATCAGGTTAATATGAATATATATATATATTTGAAATATGTATCTACCATAAGAAATAAATTAGTTGTATATAGTTGCATTTGTTTTATATTTGTGTGTATTGTGAATGACTGCTACAAGCTAGGTTATGTGAGGAATTGTTAACATATGTATTAACCCAGCAAACCATAACAGAAGATTTAAATACTTATATATAAAGAAGTTTATAAAGCAATTTTAATCAGATTTTCAAACATTCTGATTTAAAATCTGCATTAATTCAACCGATTTAAACTTTTTTAAAACATTTCTACTGTTTTAATAATTAAGTATTAAAGCCTGATTTAATCCGATATCTTAAGATATATTTAAATATGTCATTTATAACATTTATTAGTGTTTTAAAGGGTTTTTAAATCTGTTATTATTGTTTGCTGGGAAAATATATCTTATAGGACGTGGAGATTATTAATTCAGGCTTTAATACTTAATTATTAAAACGGTAGAAATATGTTTTAAAAACGTTTAAACAGTTGATTGAAAGCAGATTTTGAATCAGAATATTCGAAAATCTGATTAAAAGTGCTTTATAAACTGATTTAAAAGTATTTAAATATACTGTTATGGTTTGCTGGGAACAACAATTGATATATTGATAAAGTATTGCTTCTATATGGACTTTTTCCAAATATGAATATAATACAATATAATATTTGATAATAATAATAATAGTTTATTTAGACACATACATAATAGTAAAAACAATTCTCTAAAGTATAATCAAATAATGTTATAACAAAATTTATAATATAAGATGTTTCTTCAGATTTTTGCAGAAGATTGAAATGGACGGAGTAATTAAACATTGATGTACAATATGTATATATATATATATATATTGTTATTTTTATTTGGTGGAGTCCTTTCATCCCATCACAACTTAAAGCCTAGATTAAGTTTACACTTATAACCATATATAGCTCTACAGTCCCTTCGAATCAGCTTTCATTAAGGCATCCATGGTTTTAGCTAGAGCGAGATTCATTCTAGATTCATTTATGTATACACAATTATATAAGAGCACTTCTAAATAATATTATAAGACCCATTTTAATTGTCCGAACTCGCGTCCTACTGCTTATGTGTCTGACGCCTTAGCCAACTGAGCCACACAGGCAGTTCATATGATATATATATATATATGCTAAAGGAATACAGTAATATATAGAAATTAGTAATTCTATATATAATAAAATAGGTTAGAATATAGATATTTTCAAAAAATTACACCCTTCACTATAGTGATACTATATATATATATAGTTGTGGCGCTACACAAGTATTACATATAGAGTAAATATAAAAAGGCTTTACATATATAAATTATTTATTATATTATATATATAATTCCTATAGTCATTTAATTAAGCTTTTGCATAAAAAGTATAACATCCATCCATGTAGCCTATTGATAAGTACTGTCAATTTTCTTGGTACCATAGAGAAAGAAGAACTTTAGTAGTTTTCTATGTATACTATATATCCTATAAGCTATAGGCTATATATATATATATAGGATCTAGGCATTCTATATCCAAGGACATGTCCTTGCAATATATCTATATATAAAAAATATCTTGTTTTCTCTATGTTATAAAATTTGAAATATTTAAATATTTAAAAATATTACAAAATATTACACATATATATATATAGTGTATACTATACTATATATGATGCTTATTCTTATGTTTTATTCTTATTATATTTTATATTATCCATTAATATAAATCATCTGACTATAGTTTTAAATTAATAAGTTTAAATAACACTTAATAACATTATTTAGTTTAAATAATATTTATATCGAATCGCACTTTTCATTAAATCTACTATCATAGTAACCCTGTAAGTAACCATAGTAACTATGTAAGATAGGTAGTATACTATGATATATAATATCAAGTATATATAATAGATATTAGAGTGATTTACTATTATTTTAAAATTTAAATATAATAATCTATTTAATGATAACTTTGATTTTAAAAACTTTATTATAAGTTTATACACACTGTCACAGTGACTGTGCAACATAGTTATTATACATTTTTTATAGATTTATAACTTACGATTTTATATTTTAATACATATATTTTACCTTTAATAGTTTTTAATAGATTTATAATAAGTTTATAATAAATTATTATTTATTATATTATATACATTAATGTATGTAAACTTATTTTCTAATAATCAATAGAATTATTTCAAAAAAATATCCTTAAAATATATACATATATATATATATATAGGAATACTATACCTATATATATATATATTAAATACTAATTAATATATTATTAACAATTATAATCAATTACAAATTATACAAAATTATATGTTCGTTAACACTATTATTATAATACTTATAGATACTATATATAACGATGTATATAATCAGTATAGTATAGTATACTACTGTATAGTATTTATTAAGTTCAGTAACAAAAGGTAGTTGAAAAATGGGTACATAACGTTAACATAAAATGACTCGCAAGTTAGTAAAAGTGTTAAAGTATATATATATTTCGATAACGTCCGCAAGCCTACAACAATCGCGAAACTTTTCTGCCGTAGTCTCTGGTAGTTTACGCAGAAAAACCGCGGCGTTAATTTAAAATAAGTATTCGGCGAAATTGATATGATGTTAACAATTGTGAATACAGACACAATTGGCATAACTACTACACAGTGAAGAATACCAGACGTTTCGTATACAAATATTAGACGTTTCGTATAAGAATTCCAGACGATTCGTATAAGAATTCCAGACGTTTCGTATAAGAATTCCAGACGTTTCGTATAAGTATTCCAGACGTTTCGTATAAGAATTCCAGACGTTTCGTATAAGAATTCCAATCGTTTCGTATAAGAATTCCAGACGTTTCGTATAAAAATTTGTCTTTTCTTGTATACAAAAGTTTTGTATAATAATTTCGTCTGCTATTTGTATACGAAACGTCCGGTATACAAAACGTCTGTCACCCCAGAGTGAATATTACACGTACATATAGCTTTCACCTTCACAATATACATGCGCGCCTTCAGGGGTGGCTTCAAAGCGAGGCATAGTGGGCACCTACCCCCTACAGGAAGTTGTTATATATATCCAAAATATGATATAACATCGTTACATTTATTTCTATATAAATATATTTATCACTTTTAATTTAGGCGTTCTATAAGATTAATTCCTGGAGAAGCCACTAGACCTATACGTAAATCTGAATGGATAAACATATACATATATATATATATATACAATATGTATTCACCTTTAATACTACAAGGCATTATGTATACTATACACGTACATAATCACTCGCAACATTATCGGCAATAAGATAGTTCAGCTCGATTGACCCTCTCATATCCGCAGCATTAATTTCACGACTGTTTATTTTAAATCGATATACCCGTTTTCATAGCTTACTTCTAATTATAACACAACGACGAGCTAATAGAATGTTCTAGAGGAATTAGACGTTTATTTGTGTACTACATTTAAGAGATATTAATATCATTATTTAGATCGTAAAATAAATCGTCTAGTCGTGAATTATACGAATACTTTATATTAACGCGATTTAAAATCAAAAATGATATTTATTTTGATCTTAATCACCTTAATTTGATGTTATACATTTATAAATAATTATAATATTCGTATATGAATAAATATACATTAATACGCACATGTATATATATATATATATATATATATATATACATATATTATAATATAGATTATTTATTTGGAAATATCAATATTTAAAATAAATATTAGCAAGTAATAATTATATTTTATCTTTTCAGAAATTGTGCGGCGCGTATGACCTTCAATTTGTTGAAGAATTTCTTTCAATTTGAGGTTAGTTTTACATACATGTTTGCCCTATACATATATAAACTCTCGATGCATAATGCAATGCTAGTTTTACAACTATTTTATGCTGATTTTATACTAGATGTTTCTGGTGCGTGATTCATTGCTTAAACCAAAAACACGAGTAAATCTCCCTTATCTTTGGTAAACAAACCCATCGATAGTAATTAACTTGACGTTACGCCGATAATCATTACGACCAAAGTTCTGTTTAACCTTTGACCCGCTCTTTTCTCGGTACCACTTAAACTACAATAATAATAGAACAGTTTATTTACTCAAGAAAACGGTAGACTTAGGTTACAGAGCGTCGTATCGATGTCAAATATGAAACGAATAATAATATATTTTAAAATTAATAAATTATAACGATAACCCGACGAATAAAGTGAAACTATAGGCATTGAAACTATTGACATTTGAAACTATAGGTTCACATATCTAGTTAGATAGATAGATAATACGAATAGATTCAAAACGATGGGTAACAATAAATAATAATGACAGAAATATATAAATAATAGTTAGCAAATAT
The DNA here is from genome assembly GCA_964019155.1 of Osedax fenrisi. Lineage (NCBI taxonomy): Eukaryota > Metazoa > Annelida > Polychaeta > Sabellida > Siboglinidae > Osedax > Osedax fenrisi. Next base: position 17,227,218 of record OZ025239.1, on the reverse strand, counting down.
AAATAAGTTGTGATTTACACACACCGAAAGTAAATAAAATTATAATAAAGCCATATTTGGGATGTTGATCAAACGTGCTGAACACATCATCAAATAACATAGTTGTATATATACTTAAGTAAGTATACCTACGGCTTCGGCTACCGATCGCGTATCGGTGAATTAGCACGTTAACGTGTACCACGTTATCACTATTAGGGCGTCATGTTTCAGGTTTAGAAATCAATCGCTCACCGGATAACACTAGTAATTAGTGATGGGATCGAGCCGAGTAATTTGCGAGCGGTTTCGAGTAATTAAAATTTCCAGTTTACGATTCCGAGTCGGTTTCGAGTAATATCGAGTTGGTTCCGAGTAGGTTTCGAGTAATTGCGAATAATGTCGAGTATGTTTCGAGTAATTCAGAATTTACATTTAAAAATTAAACTATGTTAATATATTAAATATATGCCGAATTTAAAAATTTATTATTATCGAAATAAATATATTGAAACTGAAACCGTTTCGAAACCATTATCTTTGAAACTGAAATTGTTTCGAAACCCTTGTTTTTTAAATGAAACCGTTTCGAAACCTTACAATTATGTTTCATTCCCATCACTATTAGTAATAGATCAGTTTTTAAAACGCGGTGAAAAACAATTTCAAATTTGTAATTTAAATTTAATAAATCGTACTCTTAATCGAATGCGTCATTACGACACTTTTGACAACATTACCACACACATGTATACACACGTGAGAGAGGCGGTTCATCATTCTAGTAACGTAAAGCCGAGAAGGCTTGTCTTCGGGCGAATAATCGCTCGAGAACTGCACTCGAGAATATTCGCAGAAATCGATTTGATTTATAACAAAACCGCGATTAATATTCGCAAATATTAGCGAATATTCGCATATAGTGGCGAATATTCACACATAGTGGCGAATATTCACAAATAGTAGCGAATATTCACAAATAATAGCAAATAGTTGCAGATAGTAGCGAATATTTGCAGATAGTAGCGAATATTTGCAGATAGTAGCGAATATTCGCAAATAGTTCGAATAGAATAGAATATTCTCATAAAGTTGTGTTTCCTCGGTTCAACGTTACATCGCGACGTAAGTGATGACCTAACGATGAGGTGGAGGTTAACGGTTCGACGGTTAAGGGCAAGAGTAAGAGGGTAAGAGGCCGGTACCGAGATGGGTGATATATAAACGGTCGATATACGTACGAATGATGTCGACATGCGATATATGCGTGTATATGTATATGTATGTGTATATGATATATGTATCTATATGTATTTGTGTGATATTATATAAGGGGGGTAAACAGATCGATAAGCACGTGCTTTCTGTAACTAGGCTAACAAAGCCTAAAAGGGGTTTCACACCAACTCGAACGCAATTATTAACTCTAAAAAAGTAGGTGTAAAACCTCTTTTAAAAAATATAGTTAAACTTTAACCTCTAATAATTCGAGTTAATAATTGCGTTCGAGTTGGTGTGAAACCCCTTTAAGGCTGCGGTTCTATAAAAGCGTGAATTAGGTTCATCGCATATGCTTTACGTTACAATGAGTTAATGCGTAACGATTAGCACGCTTTGAAACCTAATTCTACTTTCGTAGAACACGCGCGGCGCGCGCACTCTAAATCTGACTTTAATAATAATAATAATATTTATATATATATATTCGTGTATATATTTGTATATATTTTGTATGTTGGAAAATTATTGAATATTTTGTAACGCACGGAAATAATACTATTAAATTATGTTTATAACAAGTCAATATTATTATTATTAATATATCTAATTATAATATATTTTAGTGCCATTATAAGCATGAATACAATATTTATATAAATGTATATATATATATATATATATATATATGCATATATATATATATATATATATATATATATATATATATATACACACACACACACACATAATATGTATATATAAGAAATATCAGATTTATGACATAATAATGTTTATAATGTAATAAACTAATTAGTGATATCTTATGACTCATCAGGTGATTATGACTCACGGGTAGTTAAACTTGTAGATGAATTATTACAATTATGATAAATAAAGAAATAGTTATTATTAAATCACCTAATTTTAAAACTACAATGGATTTTGCTAATACATCAAAATCCTTTTATTGTATATATATATATATATATATATATATACCTATAAAATGAAATATCTTATTTTATATCTATAGTATTTACATATGTTCTATTATACGAATCTAGTGATATCATAAATCATTAAAAACTAGAACAAAATATAAATACATATATATATATATATATGTATAATATATTTGTATTTATATTTTTTTATATATATGTATTTATATATTATAAATGTATATTGTACATATATAATTATATATAAAAATTAAACTATTCTTTATCTGTAAACTAAGCAGATCTAAACAGAATGATTATTTGATAAGAAATAATAGCTTCTGTATCCTGCAGTACTAATATATGGTTAGCATAAATACACGAAGCACATATATATATATATATATATACACAATTATAGAGATCACGTGATATCAGGATGAAGGGTAATTATATATAACATATCATATCTTAATTAACCTACATAGACAGTAATATGAACAATATATAGACCCAAGTTCAACATTAATATAATCTTTACGTTTGCATACAATAAAGTATTAAATTCAACAATTAATATGTTATTGTTATTGTTATTGTTATATTAGTAGAGTCCTTTCATCTTATCAGGAACTTAGATGATTTTGTTACTTATAACTATACGAAGCGTCCCTCGATAAATGTTAAGGCATATAAAACGGGGCTCACAATTAGGCTCATAAAACATTCGATAACTATATCCAAAGATTGTTCTTACGCGTGGCAATCTGTATTACTTATGTTATGTGTCAATATTATTTTATTTATTTATTTCCTTCCCGTTAGGCGCGCTGGAACGATTTTGTATGTAGGGGGGACAAACCAATCAAAATAAATGTTGTGGTAAAAGTAGGGGGGACATATCCCCCCCGTCCCCCATGTTGCAGCTCTCCTACTTCCGTATATTTTATTTTATGTTATCATTTTAAATGGTATGTCCGTAATACCTACTTTCACTCAATTTAAGTATACTTCTATATATACACTTTTTAGAGATGATTTATGATTTATTCGGTCGTCCGAATAACCTTTGAATTCGATTCACGTCACAATTATAAATAGAATTCTTGATTTACCGTGTGCCGTAATAGTGTGTGATCAGCGCTAGGAGCTAGTACGATAAATAGGACACTTTTATTTAGTGTCAGTTTCGTTTACTGCATACAGAGCGAGCGTGATGTCGTGCTAGAATTAATATTAACCTGCTGATTATGTATGATTTCTATCGGCCTTTCCTTTTTAGAAGGGTATTTTATGTGCCCCCACTATTGTTTACTATTGTTTTGCCCCCCCATCAATTTTAACATTTTGCCCACATAAAATCAGCTTTTTTCATAATCCTATTCATTTATTATATATCAGTAGATGTTGTTTATTGATTATTTTACATATACAATTAAAAACAAAATAATAATCAATGGAATTTACCTCTCCGCTTTCAAATCCTTAAAAGGCACAGGCTCTCGACGGTAGAGGAGTCAACCAATTCATACAGAAACTGTGTTCATCCTTTGGAAACAGATGCCAAATGCCATGTAGAGCCAACACCACTCCGATACCTCCCCCTCTCTCCATTATACACTATAGCTAGGGGTGCTGGAACGATTTTGTATGTAGGGGGGTTTGGGTTTGGGTTTTCTTTGCTGTTTTACCAACAAATCAAAATAAATTTGGTGGTAAAAGTTGGGGGGAGGGGACCAATACATAGGAGGTCCCCCTAGATTTTAAAGTGGGTGGAGTATATATCCCCCACGTCCCCCTGTTGCAGCGCCCCTAACAATAGCTAGTTGTAAGTGACCTGTTTGTTATGCGGTGCGATCATTTGAAAATAATAAATCATTACATGGCCCGTGTAAATACATTTTTAGATTATTTTTTGTTTCGTTTTATTTTCTACAATAAATTTTGTATCAGTATTTCTATATCTATATCTATATATATATATATATATATGTATATATATTATTATTATTTTTATATATATTATTATTTTTATTTGGTGGAGTCCTTTCATCCCATCCAGGAACTTAGATGAAGTTTTCACTTATAACCATATATGGCTCTAATGTCCCTTCGAAGCCGCTCTCATGTTAAGGCATCTATAGTTTTAATAAGAGCTGATAATTTATTTATACACAATTATATAAGATCACTTCTAAATAATATTTTAAAACCCATTTTATAAAATTAATTAAAGGTCCGGACAATGCTCGAACCCTGTCCTACTGCTTGTGTATCTGACGCCTCAGCCACTGAGCCACACAGGCAGTTACAAATACATATATATATATAAATATGTATACTCCTTACCTATATGCCTTGGTCATCTAAATATCTATAGTTATATATATATATATATATATATATATATATATAACTATGTATATATATATAACTAGATAATAAATTAATATAAGCTTCCGTAATCAAAGATAATAAAGGTGATACTGTTACTGAGAATCTGCACTTATATATACATCTATAGGTGGACTGAATATTGTTAGAATGTATACAACGTCCCCATTAAATCTGACAACTTTAAACTTACTGATAATACAGAAAGTTATTGTACTAATGAACCAGTGGGGTATTTATTTAGGGGTATTTTGTGAAATTTGGGAATTTTTGGAAATTTGCCCCCCTTACTTTCGAATGCTTACAGAAAGACTACACCATAACGTTACCTTTACCTGTACCATACTCACGAGTAGAAAGGGATATACAATGACTTCAAACAGGAAAATCACGCGCAATCGATGACTCGAGTGACTAGTCGAATAAGTGTTGTACACCAACACCAGAATAAGCACAACGCTGTGTCATCAAATGTGTAATCACGAAAAGAACGTATAGCATCACTTATCACGAGCGCACAGTTTCCTCGTAAAGTTTCCTTGTAACAATCGTACACTATTAGTTTGATGAGTTGTTGCCGGTGATATTCTTCATGAAATAATATTAAATAGTCGACACCCTAGGCGAGCGGAACATCTATTGGCCGATGAAAATGATGATATATATGATTTATTTATAATAAATAAATTAACTACTGAGCTGGCGAAGTATATTCCAAGGACAACCACTTACAATGTAATAAACTGAATACTGAATATATTATCTTCCGTAACAAACGCATAAATTCCACCTCCCAGAACTCGTATACAAATAGCACATATTGAAATAGAAACAAAACTGATATAACAACGATGGGTGATAGTGTCTAGAGGCAAACTCGATAACAACTTAACACTAAATAATCAATTATATCAACTATATCAATTAAAGCAAATAAAGGAAATTTTTAACCAAACATCTATCAAGATAATAACATCCGCTTATATAATAGTGAAACTCGATTACTGTAACGCCACACTATAGTGCTGTAAAATTTCAAATACTTGGTTGTTCTCGAGAACTTCAAATCATAAAATGTTTGTTCTCGATAACTTCAAATCTTTAAAAAAATATCAAGTTCTCGAGTACTTCAAATCTCTCATATTTAGGTATGTTCTCGAGAACTTCAAATCTTTTAATAATATTTAAAAATAAGTTAAAAATGAGAAAATGAGATATTAATTAATTAATTATTATTAATAATAATAAAATAATGAATAAATAATTATTATTAATTAAATTAATTATTAATTATAATAATTAATAAATAATTATAATAAATAATTATAATAATTAATAAATAATTATAATATTTAATAAATAATTATTATTTATTAATAATAATAATAATTGATTGATTGATAATTTATTTAAGCAAATACATAGCCGAAAATATAATCGAAAGTATAAAGTATAAATATTTGCTAACGATAATAATTAATTTATAAATAATTATTAATTAATAAATTATAATTAAATAATTTATAATTATTAAAATAATATATAATTAATTATATTAATTAATAATAATAATTGATAAATAATTATTAATTATTAAATTATAATTGAATAATTAACAATAAATAATTATTAATTACTTGAATTATTGAATACGTTACTATTCTAATAATCATATATATCAGTATATAGTATTTAGTAAAGGTGTAAGAGGAATCCTATATACTATATACTCCATATATGGCATATATGCTATAGCATATATATATATATATATATATATATATATATATATATATATATATATATAAATAATATATTTAGACTATATATCTAGTAGATATATCTAGTATTATATATATATATATACCATAGTATCAAATATTTATTCAAAATGTACTTGTAGACAAATAGTTCTTATAGACCTATAGTTTTAAATGGTTTATGAGTTTACAGAGTATAAATCATTTAAACTTAATCTAAAGATATTCCTTAATCTAATGATAATCCAGGAATATGCAGAACATACGTATTCATTTTTAAATATTGTTATTTAATGGATAATAAATCAAGGAAACGGTGTCCTTGATAACATTATTCTATTTTAAATATATTATCATATACGTGGCATAACTAATGATCGAAATAATAGTATCTATGAATTTTAATGGATATTTTAAAATAGTTGAAAGAAACTTATTACATAATTATGTTAATCGATCGTTACCCAAACAATTACCCGACATGATACCCGAACCAAAACTAAATTTAAAATAAAGATTTGAGACCATAAAATCTTTCCAAATACCTCAAAAATTAAAGATTTGAACCGAACCGAAAAAAAAAGATTTGAGATTTGATATTTGAGATTTGAAATTTTATAGCACTACGCCACACTACTTACTGATTGACCTAAACTACAAGAAAAATACTTAACGAAATTATAAACCAATCTTGCAGATTTATTTTTAAGCTTATCAAATGAACACATCATATACTAATGAAAAAAGCTAAACTGGCATAACTTTAAACTCAGATTCATTTACAAAACACAAAATAACTATAATTTGTATACATACTGAAATTCATAATAAATTTCCTTCATACATCAAAGAATCAATTGAATCTATAGATAGAAAAAACTTGAGGTCATAAAATTATACCCTTTTAGAACACAATCAATCGACTAACTACTTTTATCACTGAATTTAACTCCCCGAGAATATTGATATAGCTATAGTTATAACTAAAAATACTCAAACAAATTTAGCCTAATAAGCCTTACTTCATTATCATCATCATCCTATATATCATATTGTATATTAAATTCTCAGAATTAAATATAAATGAATGGGATTCGAACACAGCATGCTGTTTAAATGCATTTGTAAATATTACAGATACCTCGATGAAAACATTTCAGGGAATATGTGGTAGTATATGCAACGCCATGGATTATAACAGTGATATTATCGAGTTATGTAATAATAATAATATAATAACAATATAACATTTATTAGAAAAATTGTGTTTGTTTTCCGTTTCGTTTTCTAGTTTATAATATTAAATTGCTTTTTCCTCCTCGAGGCTTCAACATATTATAGTATATTTTCTGTTGCCCGTTACATAATAAAATAAGATACATTTAACTGTTTATAAGATTAGGGTCGATCAATCGAAGAAGTATATAGCCTTATATGGAGTTTAATATCGATATCTTTTAGTATTTTTCGTTCATCGAATTGTTGTCTGTCGATTTCCATCCACTAAACCGATGAAATTATCAGATGAAACTACTATATATTTATTGTGATGGATGAAAAATTAAAATATAAATTATCCTATTTTTGATGAAATACATCGAAGGATTAAAATCAATAATTTTTGTAATAATAGGTGCCACTACATTATTTATTTAAATAACTTTAATATTAACTTTATACGAGTGACGGTTTATTTAAATATAGGTAGCGATACAATATATAAATATTAATATATTTGAAAAACGTAGGTGGTAATACAATACATAAAAATCGACGGTATTGATGTGAGAGGGTATATATTTATCGTCAGAGGATTTGGCGGATGAAAATCAACTGACAGTAATCAACAGACCCCTATATAATAGGTACATATGAATGTGTTTGCATACATAACATTAAGGTATAAGAGTATTCTGATTATACGTATAGGTCACCTCGTGATATCAACACACAAACTAGGGCAGTGGGTCCCAACCTATGGGTCATTAGGTTTTTGAGTTGGGTCATGAGCCAATTTCTAAAAATATTTATATATATATATATATATTATAGTTTATATTATTCATTTATGACTAAAGTTTAATAATAACGAAATAAAATTTGTCATTGGGTCAGGGTAAATTTTTAAATTAAGAATTATCAAAAAAAGGGTCGCTGTGAAAAAGATTAGCAACCACCGAACTATGGCATGTATGCCTGCATCAAACGAATCTCGGCGATCATCCTTGTGAATCCATTCATGAAATTTCAGTACATACTTACGAAATACTCCAGTTATAAGTGTACATCCTTTCGCTGAGTTTGATACGTATATTACGGTTTACTAGGTTAGTTTCGCGTGTGTTCGCCAAGTTTTGAAGTAAGGCCTTTTCGATGAAGTAAACACTGTGTTGCTGTTATATCGGGGTTTCTTTATTTATCTAATGATATCAATCGTATTTAGATGTATCATACTAGGTCTACTGTCAGTATATAGTATGTACTACATAGAATATACTACATAGAATATACTAAATAGAATGTTCTACATAGAATGTTCTCATCATAATACAGTTCAACATAATGTAAACATGATTGACATTACATCGGTAGTCGTTAATGATGGTAGCAATGTTTTCATTATTACAATAGTCATAATCAATATCAATTATTATATATTATAATTTAATTTCTATTATTAATTATATATATATATATATATATATATATATATATATATATATATATATATATATATATATATATATATATATATATATATGTATATATATATATATATATATATATATTAGTATGGAGTGAATTTCAAATTTTAAATATCTGTCAATCAAATAAAATAAAATATTCCAACATATAAAATTGCTCATATATTATATATTTGTATATCTAATGACATTGAAAACTATATTATAAATTAAATAATATTTTTATAGTATTAATAATATTTAATTTATAATTTAATATGCAAGGAATTTGCTACACAGGTAATAATAAGTTAATCTGGTAATTTATAATTATTGAAAATCTTATATTTTTGGTAAACAAATATTTTGTATATTTGTTTACAATATTTAAAAAATTTTTATAAACGTATTTATCTTATTTAAGTGATAAACTCCAGGATACATTGTATTAGGGTAAGTAAAATATATAATATTAATCATAATATTAGTTATAATTTAATGTGAATTAAACAATAATAATGTATATATATAATAATAAACAATTAATTCAATTCAGATAATTTTAAATTAAAAAATGTAATTCATAATTCGTATGTTATGAATCTTATAATAATCACTGATTAAATCACAATACTTATGATAAGTGAAATGAAAATTAATATTGAGAATTATGTTTACTTTATGAATTAAATAATAATAATAATGTATAATATAATATTAAATAGTAAACAATTAATTCAATTCAGATAATTTTAATTCATAATTCGTATGTCTTACGAATCTTCCTGTTTACACTAATTTTGCTTTAAGACGTATTTATTTTTACTATCTTATAATCCTATAATATCTCCATACAGCTAAGTAATATCTTAACACAAAATTATATATATAAGAGTATATTAGTATATTTATATTAGTCTGTAATTTTTTTTTATTAAATCATATTATTATATAACTTTAAATCTGTAAATAAATAATTATATTTTCATTTGAAATCAATGTTATTATCATGTATAATTCATTAATTCTAAAATCATTCATCATGCTTCAGTGATTTCTGATTTTTTATTTTTTATTTTTTTTGATTGTATTATGTAATCTCTTTCATTTCAATATAGTCAATTTGTATATGAATACATTATATATCAGTATATTTATATGCACATAATCAAATTCAGGTGATATAAATTTCATTATTTAGACTTTACATTTTAATTTGATATATAATATATATAATATAATATAAATATATGTATACATAAAATATATTGATATATATATTTATTTTATATATTTTTATAATTATTTTTATAATTCGTTTATTAAATTGTCAGATATATTTCTAAAAGTATATAATATATATAAGTATATAATAATTATTATTAAATTGTATTAGCAATAATTAAAATATTCTGTTATAATGGCAGATAAACTAAATAAAAAGGATCAATTAATAGTAGCTAATGTAATAGAAAAAGTTACCCTAGACATTAAACATATAATTGAAAATGCTGTAACTGAGGCTCTCGTGGCAGTCAGAGCTGAGGTTGATTATCTCAAAACTAAAATTGATACCTTAGAAAATAGCCTTATTGCTGCCAGTATTAGATCTGATGATATTGATCAGTATTCTAGGAGAGATAACTTAAAAATTGCTGGTCTTATAGTTGAAAAAAACGTATCATATGCTGATGCTATAATAGAATTTGGATCCCAACTGGGAGTTCATATTGTACATACAGACATTAGTATAGCGCATAAGTTACCTACCAAGAGTAAGTTATCAAGCACGTTAGTACGCTTTAATAGACGTTCAGTGCGTAATGATCTCTACCTAGCACGAAAAAAGATAAAAGATACATTAAATTATAAAATCTATATTAATGAAGATCTAACTCACAGAAGAAGTAATTTATTACATTCCTTAAAACGTGATGAGTTAACTAAAAGTGCATGGTCTTATAATGGATTTATATGTTGTACGCTAAAGGATAATGATGATGTCATTTTGACAATAAAATCACCTTACGATCTCATCAAACACTATAAATATGATATCAATAAATCAAACTCTTTTTTCCCCGTTGATAAATGTTGACTATTTATTATTATAATTTTAAACTTAACCATAATATTTTATTCAAAAAAAATCAGTTTATGTTTTTGTTTTTTACTTTTAATTTTCCATGCTCGTTATAAATATATATATACATACTCATTTACTTATTTTATTCTATATAAAATATTCTTCATATATGCTTTTAATTTTACAATTTTATACTTCTTTATAATCATTTTTATCTTACATTTCTATTCATATTTATTTTATACATCTTATTTACTTTTTACACCTGACCATGATTGATAATCAATTTCATAATGATCCAACTCTTTGCAATGATCCAGAGAATCTTAATTATAATTTTGACCATGTTTCTCCTTATATGTCGATGAATGAACTTAATAAATTAAAATACAACTTAAATACGTTATCAGTACTACAATTAAATGGTAGAAGTATAGTTAAAAACTTTGATAATTTAAAGTTATTACTTAAATCTATACATAATACATTTGATGTTATTTCAATATGTGAAACTTGGTTCAATGAATTTAATATGAATCTATTTGAATTACAGGGATATACCTCTTTTCACACTATTAGAAATCACAAAAAAGCTGGTGGCGTCTCTATTTATATTAAGAGTTCATTTTCTACAAATAAAATTGTCATTCTATCTCTTAGTAACCTTTACATTGATACAATTACTATAGAAATTAAACTTGATACTAGAAATATTATAATCAGTTCAATTTATAGATATCCCTCATTGGAAAAAGATTCTTTTGTTTATCTAAATAATTTTATTGAAAAATTCAATGTATATAATGGTAAACATATATTTCTCTGTGGGGACTTTAATATAGACATACTTAAAGCCAATACTATTACAGATTCTTTTTTAAACACATTGCAATTACAAAACCTATTTAAGTCTATAAATCAACCAACACGTATCAGTAATAATAGTTCTACATTGATTGACAATATTTTTTATAATGGAAATTTTTCTTATATTTCATCTGGTATTTTACAATATGAATTTACTGATCACTTGCCAATTTTTATCTTAATGAAATTAAATAAAATACGTTTCAAATGTAAACAAAATGTTCCAATTATAACTTACAATATAAATAACACTAACAATGTTAATAAATTAATGAAAGAACTTAATGAGACAAACTGGACATTTATAAAATCTGAAGATATTAATATTTCTCTTGACCTTTTTATTACACATTTTAGTAAAATTTATGATAAAACATGCCTTAAAAAACATAAATCTAATAATATTTTTCGCAAAAAAGATATTCCTTGGTTTACAAAAAGTTTAAAGAAAGCATGTAGAAAAAAACAAAAGCTGTATATAAAATATATAAATAATAGAAATGATAATAATCTTAGGATATATAAAAAATATAAAAATGATCTCACGAATATTATAAGAAAGTTTAAAAAGGATTTTTATACTAAATCTTTGGATAACAGTAAATCCATTAAAACTACATGGTCAATTATAAATTCATTGATAAATCCTATACAAAAAAAGAATACAAAAATATCAGTACTTGATATACATGGAAAGGAAATAAAAGATGAAACAATAGCAAATAAATTTAATGAACACTTTATACAAGTCGGTAGTAAACTAGCTAAGAACATTTGTTCACCTAATACATCGTTCAACGACTACCTTAAAAATAGTAATTATTATTCATTATTTTTATCTCCAATACATGTAGTGAGGTCATTAAAACTATTGAAAATTTTTCTCCAAAAATATCTAAGGATGAACTTGATATATCTATGAAACTCGTAAAATTAATCTCATCCACTATAGCTGAACCTTTAACATATATTTTTAATCTTTCTTTTTCAACAGGCACTTTTCCAAATTTGTTTAAAAAATCCAAAGTTATTCCCATCTATAAATCAGGTAATAAAAATGACTTTAATAATTATAGACCCATATTTTTGAATATTCAATTCTCGAAAATCTTAGAAAAATTGTTTTTTTCAAGATTACTTTCTTTCTGTGATTTTCATAACATAATTAGTAGTTCACAATTTGGGTTCAGGAAAGGCCTCAGTACCCTCCATGCTATAGAAACCCTTCAAAAAGCTATTATTGATTCTCTGATCTCCAATAAATACTGTGTTGGCCTATTCATTGACTTAAAAAAAGCATTTGACACAGTCAACCATGAAATACTCTTAAAAAAGCTTGACTTTTACGGTATAAGAGGATTACCTCTATCATGGTTATCATCATATCTTAAAGACAGAAGTCAATTTACAAATTATAATAACTGTATGTCTACTACTACTAATATAGATATCGGTGTCCCCCAAGGTTCTATTCTTGGGCCGCTTCTTTTTCTTATATTTATTAATGACATGCCGACCTGCTCTATTAATAATACTTTTATACTATTTGCTGATGACACCAATATTATAATTAGTGATTGTTCAGCCAACAAACTAAAAGTTAAATTACAGCTGACAATTAATGAAATAATGTTATGGGTAAAATCAAATAAGTTGACAATTAACATTGATAAAACTCACTGCATGTCATTTAGAAATGATATAGAATTTGAAATAGAAATTGAAAATGAGCTTCTAGTTCAAGTATCTGAAACAAAGTTCCTTGGACTAATCATTGATAATTCATTGAACTGGAAATCTCATTTTCAATTTCTAAAGAATAAATTATTAAAAATATATTGGATCATAAAAAATGTATCTTTCTGCCTTAATGAATCAGCTATGATTAAACTTTATTATGCACTTTTTTATCCCCATTTAATTTATTGTTTAGAAATTTGGGGGCATACATATAAATCTAATATAGACTGTATTTATGTTATACAAAAAAAAGTATTAAAATTAGTTTTTTCTAAACCTATAGATTTTAGTTCAAAAAAATTATTTATTGATCATAAGTTATTAAATATCTTTGATTTGTGTAAATATAAAACACTAATATTTATGCATAGAATATATTATAAAACTTGTAGTCCAAGTATTTATAAACATTATAAAAGAATAACTAAAAAAAAAATTAATACAAGAAGTACTTTTGATTTCATTCAACCTTATAATAAATATAACTATATGAATAATTCTTTAACGTCATATGGACCAAGACTTTGGAATGAATTAAATATTGATAAAAGAAAATTAGTATCTATTTCCCTTTTCAGTAATAATATTTTTAATTATTTTTTAACCTTGTGATTTTTTAATCTACTATTATTTTTCTACTTCAAATTATATTTTAACATTTTTTTAATTTTTAATAAGTTTACTATTTTTAATAAATGTTATCTTTACTCAGACTTTTACATTGATTTCTCCTTTTTATCCATATTTTATACTATAATTACGCTTTTATATAATATTATATACTATTTTTAATACATTTTATCTTTACTCAGACTTTTACATTTTACATTTTTACATTAATTTCTTCTTTTTTCCATATTTTATACTATAACTACTCTTCGACTTATGAAAACTATCTAAATATTTTTTACTTTGTGTAGATAATTTATAAATTTATTTTTGAATATTTGCCAAACATATATTTATTATTCTTTATATTAAATTTTCATATATTTACTCTTCTTAACCTTTCTTGTCTGTTTTTAGTTTTTTAGTCGTTTTAGTTTTCTTAATGTTTATTTTGTTTATTTTTATATATTATATGATGATTTTTGATAATTTTTTCAAGTCCTTCATAAGTACAATTATTTGATCTTATTCATAATTAGATTTAGTGTAAACAGGAAGTCAACTTAGATATAACATTATGTTATATATAGTTTATTCTTTTTTTCAGGAATTTATTATTCCAATTATAATTGTACTTTTTTAGGACTTGTCAAAATAATAAAGGGTAATTGTCTCGATAAGCTCTGCTTCTACAATTACCCGGTTGTTAAACCCAAATCTGATAATAATAATAATAATAATAATAATAATAATCACAAAACCTTTAGGGTTTTAAAATTTTGATTTTATCCATAAAATGATTATTATAATATTATTATTAAATTAAATTTACATTCAATAATATATTGACATAATCCGCACATTAAAAAGCGCCACATTTAAAATTAAAAATCGACACAAGAGTCATAAGACATATGTCTTAAATTTGTATTTAATATATTAAATATTATCTACACATAATTATTATTTTAATATGATTGCCTATTATAATTAGAAATAGAGTAATTATTTATTTCTCCAAGTATTGTATACATTATATTTCAAACGAATGATATCATTATGATAAAATTAATATAAATTATCTACTTTATAATACGGTATTAATAATTTATTAATACCTTATATAGTGCATAAGTCATGCTACAAATAAATATGTATAAAATAATTTAACTATTATATCGTATATCTGATAATATCATATATATTATATATAATATATATATATATATATATATATTAGGCCGGAGTGAAATTTTCACTTACAAAATTTACTATTAAATACCGATCTATACTGTGTAGTATTAAGTATGTTTATTGTAAACAATGATTTTTGTATTGATGTTTAATTTGGTGACAGTATATTTAATATCGAAATAACCATACGCATTTAAAATTATCAATGTTAAAATATACAAAATTCGCCATTTTTGAAAAAAAAAATATTTTAATATATATAATTTATTTATTATGCATCATTTTATGATAAACTTTTCAGGAATGCTTTGTAATATAGGTTAGTAGATACCTGTGTTTTTATTATATTTAATATAGCTTAATTACCGAGTTAGTAATATAATATCTAGTATATTCTACTAAGTTCAAAATATGACCTAATTAGGATTGAACCGGTATCAAGGATATTATTTACCAAGGATAATAAAATCAAATATATTTGAAATAAATAATTATCCAATCAGATTTGATATGAATTTTAAATTCAAATAATTTGCATATGTAATATTTTTCATTTTACCTTATATCATTAAAACCTACTTTTATAAACACATTTATATATTGATTATATTATATAGTATTAGATTATATCTTTATAATTCAATATATTTAAAATGAATAACATTGCACATTAATTACATTCATAAATATCAATTTAAATATATTCATTATTATTGAAATCATAATATTATTTCAATATATTAGTATATTTAATATAATATTACATAAATATATTATTAGATTAAGTCTTTATAATTCAATATAATTAGATTAATTCTTTATAATTCTATATATTTAAAATTAATAAAATAGCACATTAATTACATTCATAAATATCAATTTAAATATATATATATTAAAATTATAATACTTTTAATTTTTTATATACCACATATTATATAATACTATTATAACATACTTTTAAATAATTTGATTATAAATATTGACTATAATTTAGGGCATTTTTATTATATTATTAAAAATTACAAACATCAGTTTTTTATATATTTTAATATAATTTTTATAAATACATTTCTTACTCTATATTATTACTATAACATATTTTAAATATTAACATTATCATAGTATATCTATTATATAATTTATATTAAATATTAGAAATAAATTAAAATTAATATTTATTATATAATAAAAATAAAATGAGATTACCGATTAAGCAAAGATTATAATGTACCATTTGATATTGATAAAAGAGAAGAAAACCTATGTATTGAAGATAGAAAATTTCTAGACGTCCAAAGTAAAGAACGAAGATATATGATAGGAAATATAATATGGAGTGAAGGAGGTTTATATATATTTTATATTAACTAGTATATAAATTTATAAATATAAGGTAAATAATAGTATATATATATATATAATTATCTCAATAAATAATGTATAAATTATTTATTTTATTAGATCAACATCCAAGTCTTTCTCTTGAAATTCCATCTTCTTCTTCATCTATTATAAGTTAGTATAAATTATTAGATATTTCATATGTCATTTATAAATATTATATAACATAATTTTACAATTTTGTGCATTATCTGAAATAATGTTACTTGTGAACAGCACTATCAATTGTGTAAATATTAAATTGTATAGTAACAAATATTTTTCGAAGCAAAGATATAACACTCCATATTTCCGTAACTAGTTATTAATATTCATACATCCCGCTGCTAGCAGTAGTATCAAAATCATTGAAATAGATTTAGTTTTGGTGCACTTTCTTTACAAAAATGTGTTCAATGCTATATTAAATTACATACAAAATAAATTAACCTTTACTCACCACATAGATATGTATAGAATTTAAAACCAACCTATCATATAGCTTTTTTATACCCAGTAAACAACAACATACATATTATGAACATATTTTGCATATACAAATATGAATATATTTTGCATATACAAATATGAACATATTTTGCATATACAAATATGAACATAATATGCACATACAATTATGAAAATAATATGAACATACAAATAAATATTAATATGTTGTAAAAATCTAAATTTCATACAAATAATTATTTCATTCACATATTCATAAGAATATGTTATCATACACATATAATTGTTATACACATAATTATTAAATTATCATAATAATATCAACATATTATGCGCATAATATGTTCATATCACACATAATTTTCATAAAAATAATTATTTCATTACAGGGTTGGTCCGATTTTAAATAAAATTATTAAAAAATTCATAATTCTTTCATTTTTATATGTTATAAAAAAAACATTACATATCATTGAAACCATCAATTTAAGATAAAAATGAAATTATGACAATATTTACTAGTAATTGTAGTATAATAGATCTTATTAGTATCTCACAATTAAATCACAAAATAATATTAAATCCCCTAATAAACATATTGATTTAATTTTGTTCTCTATAATATTTATTAATATCAAAATAATATCTATAATATAATATAGATATTATTTATTTTATAAATTACATTGATAATATAATTTATTATCTTAATTTTATATACATTATGTAATTTGTTTTCATTAAAAATTAATTATATTATTATCATATTATGTAATGTAATATGTTGAAAAATTGTTAGATATCTATTTTATGAATGTATATTCTAATTGTATTATTATTATATTAATTATATTATTGTAAATATATTGTTTCATATATTCATATCATTAAATTTTCAATTTCAATAGATAAAAGCAGTGATATTAATATTATGAATATTATATTGAATTATAATTGAAAATATTATGGTAATATTTTCACCATTAATATATTTCTATTATTTTAAAATATTATAAATATTTTTCAAATCCTATATTAAATTTATTTAATGATTTGTAGTGAACATATTATGTGCAATATTTTATGTTGTTGTTTACTGGGTATATTAGAAATGAATAGTTAGTTTTCATCATATATATAATAATTTAAAAACAAATTATGTTACATTTTAAAAGTGTATAGTTAGATACTAATTTACATTATTAAACAACACATAGTTATCAAAATTGACCCTATATAGTTCAAATATATAATTAAATCTAATTACAGGATTTCGCGTGAGTGTTATATTTTTCCTTAGAAAAATCTTTGATAGTAATATAACAATTATATATTTATTACAATAAATAATTAATATTAGTATTTATTTTATGTTATATTAATAAAATTAAACATAATATATTATTTATATTAAATATATTCTATATGATTATGATTACTTGATATTAATATTAATTAAAACTTATAATGTATAATATATTAGATATACCTGATGAACATATCGCTGAAGACCATACCATTGACGATACCGATACTGATATTCACGAATTAACCTGTAATGAAGGTAATAAATATAAATACATAGTAAATATTTAATAATTAATAATATAATATAATATTAATACAAAATCAAATATAGATTTTTATTTACTTATCTCAAATAATGTTAACTAATTAATTAGAAATATTTTGAATATTATATATATATATTGACAAATTTTCTATAGGTATGTCAACTTCACATGCTAGAATTACCATTCAAAAGATTATTTTTATTAAAAATGTAGTATATAAAAGCATTTCAATAAATGCATATTATGCCCATTCGGAAAATATCATTATATCGATGATATTAATGATATTAACATAAGAATTGGCATAAAATACATATTACTTGCGAGAAATATGGAAGAAATTGTCATCAGAAAATGTACTGTTCCAACATTGAATTTTGATGCTGACGAATATTATAAACTGATTGATTTCGATGATATACTTGAACCAATTTTTACTAAATATATATGTACTAATACTTTAGAAAAATACCTTGAAGATGACTTCCCTCCATTTAAATATTCATATCCATGTCATTCACAAGCCGTTGAAAGAAGAATAAAGGATGTCACTGCTTCTTTTCTCCGATTATCAGGAAGTGATGCAAGATACGGAATGATATTCAATGCACTAACTTCCAGAATAATAATGCCTAGCTTTGAATCTAAAAAATATTTGAATATGGAATATTAATTATTTTGTTTATCAAAATTATTATTTAAAATAAATAAATATATAAATATGTTTTTTGATGTGTATAAAGTTAATATACTATATTTTAATCAAATTATATACTGTATTATCAAATAGTATCAATAATGCTAAATTAATTTAATTTAAATCATGTAATCATTAATAAATTATTTATTTATTCAATATATTTGTTTTACATAATTAGGTAATACAAATTATATGATAATTAACTTTATTTAATGACTAATTTACAATACAAATGGAATAATAAATATGGTATAAAAAACTTATATTCTTTAAGCATAATTTGAAGCAATGGTTAATAATTAATTAATAGTTAACTAAATATATTATGTATTACCAAGAGCGCTCAAATAGTTGAAATACAGTATATAATAACCAGTTATCTAGTGTAGAGAGAATTTGTTAGTTTAGTTAGTTTGGTGTTTTCATAACACTGTACACATTATAATATATATAAATAATTATTTACATTAATATATATTACCATATCATACGCGATCTTAAATCTGTATGAAATCACCACCCACAAAATCACTGGTATTCTACAATACTATCTTTATTAACATTTTTAGTTAACAATTCTAAATTTTATAATACACAAATTATTGGTATACTATTGCTATTATAATTTACTGGATGTATACTTGTATAATGCATATATATTAAATATATTTTATTATAGTAATAAAGTATATATGTTGTTATAATGCTACTTACTTTTGTAATAAAAATATGTATGGAGAGTAAATTATAAATAATATCATTTATAAAAATTTAAAATATTTAAAATATTTAAAATTAGAATCGCGTAAGTGCTCTAAACTAAATTGGCAGTATCAATATATGGTATAATTGCGTATACATTGTATATGTTTATATAATATATTAGTAATATAAATTCTACTAATTTATGTTTTATATTTTATTCCAAATATTATTGTTGTAATAAAATATATTTATTACAAAAATAAAATACATTATAATATTATAACTCAATCATTATAAGTTACTTATAATATAATACTTATAATAAGTATTATACTAATTATTATAATTATTATATTATTAGTATTTACTTATATTAAATGTTATTAAAATTTATGTTTTCAATTATTGTTTTAAATATCAAATTTATATTATGATTAAAATAATATTATTGTTGGAGTATTATAAAATATATTATAAAAGCATTTAATTAATTTAGTAAAAGAATAAAACTATAAATGATTTACAATTTTTAAAATTTGAAATAAAAATATATATTATATACTTAATTAAATTCATGCACGATTAATTTCATATCATAATATATCATATAACTAAAATAAAAATAACTAACCAAAAAGTATTCGTGTAGTATATTGCCATGCTATATATTTATTTGAAACAAGAAATTTAATAATATATTCATGGATTTGTTTGGAATATTTATTGTAAACAAATATTTGAAATAAATTTATAAACAAAGATAATTAATAATTCTTTATTATATATAACGAAACATTAAGCTGGCGGTGTCATTAAATTATAATAAAATAATTCTTTGAAGTATCATAATCATAAAAATATAACTTAATTTATAAGATTTATACCCATTTATAATATAAATTTAATAATAAATTAAAGTAGATTATATCAAAATAATTTAAATTATATTAAAATAAAAGATAATTTTGATTGACACATATTTGAATATGAAATACATAGTAAAATTCACTCCGCGCTAATATATATATATATATTATATCAGTCCCAATATATAGTACCAATACAGTACACTAATGGTTTTTAATATATAAAATATAGATTATGCAGATTTTAATGTACGGATTATGTACTATTACCAATTACGATTACAATTATTATTAACATAATTATATTTAATATTATTAATTTAAATATTATATGAATGGCATATATTTTATTAAAATTATCTATAACATCATTTATTATAATTATCTTTAATTATTAATATTTTCTCTAATAAACTTATATATTATTCTAATATAATCTATAATTATCATAATTATCATATTAGTATAATAGCAATATTGATAATCGATATACATATATATTTATATAAAGTTTAGATAATAATTATAATATCATAAGCCTTATTTAATATTTCACATAATAGGGCTTTCACACCGATTCCATATTTATGTTCACGTATGTAGATTGGTTTACATGATTATTTTTCTGTTCGTAGACTATTCTTTTTATGGCGAAATTTTCACATATATATTAAAACCGATTTGGTATTTTTATAATTCAATTTGTATAGAAATTATCTTATTTTTCATGTACTGAGTAGAAAAGGTACTGTGTACGTAACCTACCAATTTTCTTTAAATTCACACATGAAAAAATGCATGTGCATGTATTTTTTGCACAATCTATGCACATGAAAATAAATAAATAGTTGGTATATAAGCCTTATAAAGTTGAATTGTATACAATATTTTGATTTTTCTATTTAATAAAGTATAATAGTTTTAATTATTGTATCCTACTTAACAATATTAATAAAGTACCAATCATTTCGCAACAAGTAAATTCTTACCAAGTCAATCATACCGATAAAAAGTCAAATTATATATCTTATTCTATTAATATAGTCAGTGTAGGATAACAAATCTTTTTATAATTTTCCATTCATGTTTCTTTGATATTCAAATTATATAACTTTCCAATAGACTATAATTATACATTATATATAAAATTATAAAAACTATGTAACCTAGGTGCATGGTCTACGAAATGTTACAGTTGCATATTATAGAAATTAAATACCAAATCTCATGAGATTTAAATCAAAATTAAATAAGATCATTAACTTAAACTATTGTAAACTAGGTTATCTTCATACTTAAATTTATAAATAGAAAGTAAATATGCTATAATATATTCTACATCTAACCTTAATATTGCAATGAATTTTTTGATTAAGACATAGTATATTATTGTCTACGCTTAATTGATATGCTACAGAATGAAATTAAGTTGATCACATATGATGATGATGATAATTATCGTAGTATTATATGTATGAGAAACACAATGCACGCTACTACTAATCTCAACGTATAAATTATCAATTGTAATATCATATAATAATTATATAATTATATATCATAAATAATATGTAAATAATTTCCAATTACTTAAATATTATTTATTCAAAAACCATCTAATTGTGTATACACATCTTATTTATAGGTAATTGATTAAACTGAAGATTAACTAGTTATGTTGGCTTTCTGCTAATGTCTATGAATGATTGGAAGCTACTAAGGATATCAAACATTGAAATTCTGCCATTGAAAAATCATTTTAGGTAAGATATATAATTATAATCATAAACCATATAATACACCTAGAGTATAATAGTCTCCTTGTATAATAATGTAAATATGTATTGTAAACTGTAATTATATTTAATATAATAAATTGTGTGTGTTCTATTAATTCTATATATGTTTTTTATTAAAAATTTATAATAGGTATTTTGAATTTTCTTATAGTTTTATTTGGTAATTTTCTTGATTTTATTATATGTTCTATTGATATCCTTCTTATATGTATATAATAATCTGCTAGCATAGATAATAAAATATTCTCATAATGAGCAAAGTATCCATTTATCTGAATACTTTTTTGAATAATTGTAATATGTTCAGTATCCATATATTCTATTTATTAAAGAAAATAAATTTGTTGAAACATTTGTGAATTTAGAATATAATTTGGAAATATGTTCGTAAATATCTTAGATGGAATATATCTTTACTCGGTTGAGCTAATATTCAATTATGAGTGTATTTTAATATTATAATCTATTAAATATTTATAATTATAATTATCAATATAAGTATATATTATATCATAAATATATCTATACTCGGTTGAGCTAATATTCAATTATGAGTGTATTTTAATATTATAATCTATTAAATATTTATAATTATCAATAAAAGTATATATTATATCATAAATGTATTAGATATGAACTGCATGATAGAGTGTATTTATTGTGACATTTTTATTTTAATTATGTTATGTTATTGTTTAAAATCATAAATACTTATAGCGATAGACTACCTATGGTAGTTGATATATATATATATATATATTTATATCAAACTGGCGTTTTAAAATTAATTTATAAACTATATTATATTCTAGATTTTTAATTATATACTTAATTTTACAAATGCATGTCATACTATATATTCAGCTTCATGTATTTATAAAATAATAACATTTATAGTATGTTGTTTTATTGTATACTATAGTAATAACTAATACATTATCAGACATACCGTAAAATTGTATTTAATATTTAATATTTATATTCATAATGTAGTAATTTTTAATTGGATTTGATTATATATAAAATATGCTATAACACTTGGTATATATATATTAATTAAAATTAGCCTGATAATAATATTTCGATATTTATAAAGATCGAATCACTAATCTGGATTAATGAAGAGTAACACAAGACATTGGCTCACATGCTGAACTACTGGTGATGGTTATTGAAAGAAAACTGAAATGGTATTGTGATGTCTCAAGATCCATCTCAATGTCAAATAATATTCATCAAGTTACTGTGGTTGACACAGGTTGGCACATGAATAATAGCAAGACCAAAACTCAATGGTAAGATGAATGGACCATACAGAAATCAGCGAATCGATGAGAGTGACGACAAAACGAATGGAGTGAAATTTTCAAGAAATCAACTGCGCCTCTATGTCATCTTAAAGCTATATGATAGATTAAAGGTTAATAATATTTTATATAACTATGAAAATTAATATTTAAACACAGTGTATTTGATTTCTTTTATAATTACATCATGACCAAATTCAATATATAAATAGTTTAAATTAAAGATATATTTTATTCGCATTGATTTATTAGCACTATCAACTAATTTGTATCACTGATAACTAGGCCTTAATATGCCACCCAATTTTAATATATTATATATGCAAGCAATTTATTTATAAATATTATATCTAATTTTCATATCCCCAACAATACTATTGTAGTTGACTTTCAATTATTGTTAAGAGTTATATTTGGTTATGTATTTGGGGTGTATTTAATTTATAAATTAATTATATATTGAAAATATCTAACTTGAATTATTTAAACTGGTTAAAACGTTATAAATTAATATTTTGTGAATTATAATATTAAATTATATTTATTTTCATAATAGGGATCAACAAAGAAAATAATAGTCATTCAACTATAAGAGAAAATCCGTGACCTTCAGAGTTAATCTACTTGGTGCCTTTGTGAGATGCTAGCATATCTGTGACGACAAACTCGGGATGAACAATATCAGTAGCTAGTCGTAATCGTACCTGGTGATGTGGGCAACGGCCCTTCCACCAGGAATATAAACACTGTGTAAATATAATAAAATAATATAGTCATACGAACACTAGGTATCACACTACGTATTCAGCGCACACATATAAGCCCTCCAACAATATCAATAGTTTATTAATTTATTTCCTGCTTATAGTGTTTATTTAGTATATGTACTACTATAATGAAGTGTAATGGAGATAACTCAATATTATTATAACTTGCATTATTATATTATTAATAATATTTAACATGATTTTTGGTTCAGTTTGATAATTAAATAAAATTGCTCTCGTCATCTACCCTAATTGACAACATAAAGTATTATTGTTAAATATTTGTTTGTATAGTATTAGTAGTATAATATTAGTTATAATAGAATGGAATAGTGTATTGGGTATAGTGTACAGCATATATTTGTATTATATTTAGTATGTTGTAAATTACTATATTTGACAGTATTCACAAGAGAAGTATTATGTATTATTTGTGCATATAAAGTAGATTTTGCGAATATTAACAAAATATAAATGTATTAGTCTTGGTTATTCTTTCAATATCTTAAATTAAAATAATATTTAAATAAATGTATATATATAAATTAATTTTATATTTAGGTATAAATATCAAGTACAAATATAATATAATATTTATTAAATAGTTACCGGTAATAATATTTCAAGTATTTATTATATGAAATGGACATATTTAAAAGTCTGACGCAGAAACTTATCTATAAAATCAAAATGGGGACAGAAGAAGGCGATGGATATGGACGATCCAGATATATTTTAATGTGTTAACCTAATATTAAGATACATCTAATACTATGATTATATTAATAGTCATTATTTATAAATAAGTTTTACATGTAAATGTCACAATAAAAATTATGTATGATAATATATACAGTACGCTATTACACCATTTAAACATATACATATCTATAAGAAGGAATATAATATACATATGCATATTTATTGATTGCTATTAATATTGCATTATTATTATTATTCTACATTGTATTAGTACATACTGTATAATATAGGTATTATTAAAACAAAAACAAAATAGTTGAATAATAAAATAATATGTATAATGGGTATATAATATACCTAGTATAATAAGAGTAAATAATTAGTAAATGTGTAACTATATAAAATTATATTTTATAATAACAAAAACCTGTACAATTAATATATATAAGTGTTACTATAGAAATGATATGATATAAATGTTAATAATTAATAACTTAAATAATTAGTACTATAACATTGTAGGTGGTTATCATTTTATAAATGATTGCATGTGATTACTGCAGTGTATATCATATATTATTTAAGAAAATTAATAATATATTTGATATAATATAGTAGTATATAAAATGTAAATCTAGTTGGTAATTTTAATTTGAAAATATTATATTATACTTGCAAGGTAATTTTATTTAAATCGTTTTTAAATATATTTAATTTAATAGCTTATACTTTAATTTATCAGTTTTTATAGTTCCTATCATAGATTTATAGTTAACCGGTTTAGTATGTAACACACACTCTATGTTATATAGTATCATACTAAGAATGTAAGATAATAATTATTATAATAATATAATAATTTAAAATTCAACCTATTAGTATATAATTTACTAGCTTAATATTATATATTAATATGTTATTAAAATATGTATATAAACAAAATAAATATGTTAGGCATACACATGTTAAATGAATATATGATTTATATACTTTGAAATATTTAAATCAAGTAAAGTAATTTAAAATATTTAAATATTAAAAAATAACAAGTAAAGTATTTGATAAATATTTAAATATTTCAAAATAATATTTTGATTGGCTCATATAATATACTAATGTCAGAGTTCATAAATTAATTGCCAATTTAAAAAGATTTTAAATATAGGAACAAATTATATTTAAATAAAGCTAACTTTTAAACTAAAACATTATAATTCACAAAATAAATATATAAGTCATATTATCATTTCATAATATCACAGCTGTAAGATTATGTTATTTTAGATAATATTAAAATCATAAACCTAAAATGACTAAATTAATAACAAACATGGCCGTTTTATGTATTCTTTAACATGACATATTTGAAAAACGTTCTGTAGCAATTCTAGTTAATAATATGATATATAATATATAACATTAGAAGTAGATAACTTATATCAATATAATACACTTGAATTCATTTATATTTGATAAGTATTATATATATAAAATCGATTTTAAAAAGTACACTCCACCCTAATATATATGTATATATATGTTATGTTATGTTATTTTGGTGGAGTACTTTCATCCCATCAGGGAACTTAGATTAAGTTTTCACCTATAACCATATGGCTATAATGTCCCTTCGAAGCCGCTCTCATATTAATGCATCCATGGTTTTAACGAGAGTCGAGCATTTATTTATACACAATTATATAAGATCACTTCTAAATATTATTTTAAGACCTATTTTAATGGTCCGGAGGGGGCTTGCACCTGTGTCCTACTGCTTGTGTGTCTGACGCCTTAGCCACTGAGCCACACAGGCAGTTTAAATATATATATATATATATATATATATATATATATCGACCAGGTCTATAACCTAATGCATGAGTGTATAGGT
>OZ025239.1:17184581-17197081 GCA_964019155.1 Osedax fenrisi | reverse complement strand
TGTGATGATGAATAATATGTGATTTTAGTGGTAGGTGAAGGTATGGATATTGTTCTGAGGTGGTTGTCATGGGTGAATATGTCATTGTTTGGGTTGGTCATTGTCTGAGTCCATTTTATTAGCAGTTAATAGGTATGTATATAAGCTTTATAAGAATTCTTCCATCCATTGAAATCAGATCATAAAATATTTATGGGATTGATCTATTTTAGAATTGTTACTATGATGTAGTTTGAATTTGTTATTATTATTGAAAGTGCACCTTGTATCAGCTGGTGCTAACTCTCTTTTATGTTATAGTAGATTAATATATCTCGGAATATTGCACTACAAGAATATAGTAGTAGTAGTAGTAGTAGTAGTAGTGGTAGTGGTAGTGGTAGTGGTAGTAGTAGTGGTCGTGGTAGTGATAGTAGTTGTGGTGGTGGTAGTGGTAGTGGTAGTGGTAGTTATAATGGTAATGATAATTTTCCTAATATATTATTATGTTAGGTGTAAATTAATATAAATAAAAAGAATAAAATAAAGATTTTTTTTGCATATTTATTTAATAAATACACCACACTTCGTACATCTTGATACGTTACTATGACAACAGTATCCTGAGATGTACGAGTGCCTTTAGTTTATCTTCATTCATTTTTTATCGAGCACTTTTTACCTATTTTACATATATTTATTGTATTATTGTATAATTATATAATATATATATATAAATATATATTCTTCCATATTTAAAACAATGAGAAATTGACTAAACTAACTAAAACTATACGGGTATATCATTAGTCATTGCTATTTTCTTATATTTTTATCGTATTTTGAGTACGTGAATACTTATAAAGTGAAAATAAATTACATAGTTGTTATATTTATATATTTGTGATAAAAAAGTAATATATGTAATACTATATATATTATATATATATATATATATATATATATATATATATATATATATAAACATTATATATATATATATATATATATATATATATTTATTAATGTATATATACACAAATACATATAACCTCGTTTACGTAAATTTATATTTACTTTTCTTCCCTTGATCACTGGACGTTTAATCGTTTTCCTAGAAATACATCTTGACGATTTCCTTTTAATTGATCTTGTTCTTGACCTAGATTTGCTTAGTCCACCTATAAAAAAATTCTATTATATAAATATAATAATACATATATATATATTTATTGAATCTCATATATATATATATTGAATACAATACAAATAGCAGATACAAATGGACACCTCAAAAAGTCATAGACTTGTACATGTTATAAATAACTGTGAGAGGCCCCGGACAATACAATACAAATAGTAACCATTTTTTTTCTTGTGTTTTGATTTATCGTTTATTAAGTTCTTTATAAACACAAGAGAAAATAAGAACTGCCTGATTTCGAACCTGGGACATCTGGCTTACTAGATGTTGGTTGTCCCACTGAGCTATCGACCCCAGACTGAGCCATTGACCCCAGACAATATATATATATATATATATATTTATATATATACACAAATACACATAACCTCGTTTACGTAAATTTATATTTACTTTTCTGCCCTTGCTCATTGAACGTTTAATCGTTCTCCTAGAAATACATCTTGACGATTTCCTTTTAATTGATCTTGTTCTTGACCTAGATTTGCTTAGTCCACCTGCATAAGAAAATTGTATTATATAAATATAATAATAATACTAACATCATATTTGGCATTATACCATAAAGCCTTGGTGAATGAATAAGCATGGCTTGTCAAGTCTTTCACCCATTAAGATAATGAGGAGAATAATAAATAACCTAAAACCATAAACGAATGTAATAAATGATATAAAATGAATAAAGTAAAAATTTAAAAAAATTTAAATTTTTTAAATGTATTTTTGAAAATGTCGGTTAAAAATTCTACTTTTGTCCTACTTCAATACTTGAATAGTTCCCAAGACTTACCTTTGAAAAAATAATGTGATTGTATTCTATTATTGTAAGCAACAATTAATCATATACATATAAAACATGTCAATATATTATTATTAAAATATCATAAATGTGCTAATTATTATATAATAATATTAAAGTACTAAATTAATAATATAAAAAATTCCTCAAAATCTAAACCATCATTTAATTAAATTTACATAAAAGATAAAAATAAAAATAAAATAGATAAAAATATATATACAAATAATAGAGTAATGTAGTCAAAGTTATATATATAAGATTATATTTAAATATTAAAATCGTTAGTTATTTATCATTAGTCATATTATCATATTTATTATTAGTCATTTATCATATATATATATATATATATATATATATATATATATATATATATACAAATATATATATAACCTCGTTTACGTAAATTTATATTTACTTTTCTTCCCTTGCTAATTGAACGTTTAATCGTTCTCCTAGAAATACATCTTGACGATTTCCTTTTAATTGAGCTTGTTCTTGACTTAGATTTGCTTAGTCCACCTATAAGAAAATTGTATAATATAAATATAATAATACATATGGATATAAAAAATATAAATAATAAAAATCAATATAAAAAAAAACTAAAAACATACTCAATAAATTATCAATAAATTATCAATAAATTAAATTTATTTATATATATGTGAAAAATTGATACTTTAATGACATAATTAATAACCATAATTAATGTATATGTACATATATGTATGGGTATATGTATGTATATATGTGTGTATTCATGTATATGTATATGTGTATATGTATATATATATATATATATATATATATATATATATATATATATATATATATATATATTATTTTATTATTATAGTATTATAAAAACTCTATTTAAAACGGATTATAAATGTTAAAGGATATCAAGAAAATAAGAAATATTAAAAAAGTACTAAAGAAAAGTAAAACTATTAAGAGAAGAAAACAAAAACTACAAAGACAAGTCACACAATAATAGAAAATGAATATTATAAAGAAAATAAAGAAAATCAAAACGTTAATAAGAAGATAAAGCATTTCCAGTAAGGATCTGACTATGGGCAACAACAACATAAAATATTCATATTATTTTGAAGACCATTAGAAGAAAATATTGCTTAAATATCATTATAATTTAACAACAACAAAAATTAAAATTCTTCTAATAAATATTATTATTATATATATATATATATATATATATATTTATAAATATATATATATACACAAATACATATAACCTCGTTTACGTAAATTTATATTTACTTTTCTTCCCTTGCTCACTGGACGTTTAATCGTTCTCCTAGAAATACATCTTGACGATTTCCTTTTAATTGATCTTGTTCTTGACCTAGATTTGCTTAGTCCACCTGTATAAGAAAATTGTATTATATAAATATAATAATAATAATAACATCAGATTTGGCATTATACCATAAAGCCTTGGTGAATGAAAAAGCATGGCTTGTCAAGTATTTCACCCATTAAGATAATGAGGAGAATAATAAATAACCTAAAACCATAAACTAATGTAATAAATGATATAAAATGAAAAAGGAAAAATTAACAAAATCTAAATTTGTGAAAATTTCGGTTACAAATTCTAAATAAACAAGTATAATAATACAATTTATATTTTCGTAAATACTGGCAAAATTCAACTTTTGTACTTCAATACTTGAATAGTTAGTTCCCAAGACTTACCTTTGAAAAAATAATGTGATTGTATTCTATTATTATAAGCATTTGCTTTCACCAACAATTAATCATATAAAACATGTCAATATATTATTATTAAAATATCAAAAATGTGCTAATTATTATAGGACTATAACAATATTAAAGTACTAAAATAATAATATAAAAAACTCTTCAAAATCTAAACCATCATTTAATAAAATTTACATAAAAGATAACCATTAAAATAAAATAGATACAAATATATATACAAATAATAGAGTAAGGAAGTCAAAGTTATATATATAAGATTATATTTAAAAATTAATATCGTTAGTTATTTATCATTAGTCATATTATCATATTTATTATTAGTCATTTATCATATATATATATATACACAAATATATATAACCTCGTTTAATCGTTCTCCTAGAAATACATCTTGACGATTTCCTTTTAATTGATCTTGTTCTTGACCTAGATTTGCTTAGTCCACCTATAAGAAAAATAGTATTATATAAATATAATAATATATATATATATATATATATATATATATTATTATTATTTTATTATTATTGTATTATAAAAACTATATTTAAAACGGATTATAAAATTTAAAGGATATTAAGAATATAAGAAATATTAAAAGAATTAAAGTACTAAAGAAAAGTAAAACTATTAAGATAAGAAAACAAAAACTACAAAGAAAATAAAAACTATAAAGACAAGACACACAATAATAGAAAAGGAAAATTATGAAGAAAAGAAAGAAAATCAAAACGTTAATAAGAAGATAAAGCATTTCCAGTAAGGATCTGACTATGGGCAACAACAACAGAAAATATTCATATTATTTTGAAGCCCTTTAGAAGAAAATATTATATAAATATCATTAAAATTAAAAAAAAAAATTTAAAATTCTTCTAATAAATATTATTATTATATATATATATATATATATATATATATTTATACAAAAATATATATAACCTCGTTTACGTAAATTTATATTTACTTTTCTTCCCTTCCTAACTGAACGTTTAATCGTTCTTCTGGAAATACATCTTGACGAATTCCTCTTAATTGATCTTGTTCTTAACTTAGATTTGCTTAGTCCACCTATAAGAAAAATTGTATTATATAAATATAATAATACATATATATATATATATATATATATATATATATATATATATATATATATATAGTCAGACATACAAGCAGTAGGACACGGGTTCGACCCTCGTCCGGACCATTAATTAATTTTATAAAATGGGTCTTAAAATATTATTTAGAAGTGATCTTATATAATTGTGTATAAATAAATGATCGGCTCTCGTTAAAACCATGGATGCCTTAACATGAGAGCGGCTTCGAAGGGACATTAGAGCCATATATGGTTATAAGTGAAAACTTCATCTAAGTTCCTGGATGGGATGAAAGGACTCCACCAAATAAAAATAACAATAACAATAACAATATATATATATATATATATATATATATATATATATATATATATATATATATAGTTCATGAATGGGATGAAAGGACTCCACCAAAATAGAATAACAATAACAATATATGTATATATATATATAATCTTGTGAATGTAAACTTTTCTTTACTTTTCTGTTGTTACCCACTCGCTTTTTAATAGTTCTCCTCTGTTTTGATTTTGTTTGTGTCATCTTCATGGAAATATTCAGTTTACATACACCACCTACATGTATGATTGTATCATGTCAATATTATTATAATACATATATATATAATTCAGAATTTGGTATAAGAACCCGGATAAAGTTTGAAGCAAAGTATATGATCAAATAAAAAAGTATGAGTATAGAAATAAAAACAAATTAACTATGGAGATTGTACTTAAATTGTAATGGTCAAATATAAGTATTATAAAACTTTAAAACAAAAAATTAAAAAAAAAATTTGTAAATAAATTTAAAATTTGTAACAAAAACTATGGATGTGTATAATAAATAGTTCAAGTCTGAAACAACATAAGATGAACATGAACCAATAAACAATACACTACAATAATAGCTATACTTGCCACAATAATAACATATTTACAATATTAATATCCATGCAGTAACGAACGATCTATTGTATCAAATGCCTTTTTTAGGTCAATTGAAACAATAGAACATTAATCACATTTTCTAAAGCGTCAGTAACAAATTCAATTGTACCAATTAAAGCACCAGACGTTGAAATATTAGCCCTAAAACATTACTGTGAATCACTTATAATATTATATTTATTTAGATATCTAGTAAATTGTACTTTAATCAATTTCTCTAGAATTTTAGATAATTGAGGCAATAGTGAAATTGGTCTATAATTTTCCAAATTCAATTTATCCCCTTTATAAAGAGATATTATTTGTACTATTTTAAAATCATCAAGAAATATTCCATAATTTAAACATCTGTTAAAAATAATGGTTAGTTGAGGCGATAATTAATTTTTAATTAATTTAATTAGTCGCATATTCAAATTCCTTTGAATCGGTGGTGTATTTATTTTAGTATGTGAAATTAAATGAATAAACTTCACCAATGCATGTACTTGTAAAAAAAATATTGAATTAACTTGTGTATATAACTATCATATATAGAATTATTGTTAATTATATTAGATAACTTCGATCCGATATTACTAAAATATTCATTAAAAGTATAAGGATCTGGTAAATCTCGAGATAATGGTAATTTTTGTTATTTGTGTTCAACACATTATTTATAATATTCCAAGTATCTTTAGAATCATTTGACTCAGACATTCTAAAGCTAATTATGTATGATATATATATATATCATAAAATATATAAGTTTAATATTATGTGTAGTATATGTATGGTTATGATGAAATATATGTATTAATAATAAATAGAGAATATTACTTTAGAACAAAATAATAGAAGTTACGAGGTATAGATTAGAAATAAATGGAAAATATGAAACTCAAATAGATAAGAGGTCGGATATAAGATTAACGACTTCAATGTTTATGGTAATATATATATATATATATATATATATATATAGGTATATTAAATATAAGAAAATATATAATTTGGAATTTAAGAGATGATAGAAATATGTAAACAAGGAAGAAGTCTGAGTAAAAATGGATAATTGAGTAGGTATAGAAGTTTATAGATTATGAGGGAATGAATGAATGGATATATGTATATATATAAATACTATTTACTATGTTGGTTACTATGGTGATGCGTATAAATAGAGAGATAGTTTATAATGGGGTCTAGTTATGGATATATTGAAACATAGTCAGTATATATTGTATAGAGGTCGTCAAGTCGAATGGTAAATATTGAATGTATATACGTATGAATGATTATAGTTGTGGAATTAATGTATGAAGCAGGAAGGTGAAATATAAGTAATGCCTAGTAATCAAGTCTAAGTAGGTGATAAGGACAGCTGTTAGTGACAGCACTATTCTTACGAATACGATTTATCTTTAAATAGTGTAGTTGATAGTTTTGACAAATTTCGAAAATATGTTGAGAAGGAAAGATCATTATCTAAAGAGACAATACTATTAAAAGTATATAGGGAAGGTACAATGAGATGACTACATTAGTAAATAGAGGGAAGATTGAAGAGTATTTGGATATATAAAATAGTGTAGTATCAGATGGTTAATACAAGATAATATAATAAAATATGAGTCTTAAATATAGAAATATTAATAGTTAGTGATAAGAGTAGTTATATACGGTATGTAATAGTCGATATGATGGATGTATAAAAGTGTTTTCATTAACTAACCAGAACGTATCCTTAGAACTTGGCTTCTTTTATTTGTTCGTGCATTCGTTTTCGTCATAGATCTAGTATATGCCATTTTAAAGTTGTTTACCAATGAAGTTATATAAGTCTATTTGCTGGCGTTGTGAGTTATTGTTGAATTATGTTTTATGTATTGTATCGTATTTTGTATGTTGATATTTTTTAATAAAATTATAAATTAATTGTTTATAAAAATTTTAAAATTTTTAATTAAATAAATGGATTATGTAAATTTATTAAAATTATATTCTACTACTACTACTACTACTACTACTACTACTACTACTACTACTACTACTACTACTACTACTACTACTACTACTACTACTACTACTACTACTACTACTACTACTACTACTACTACTACTACTACTACTACTACTACTACTACTACTACTACTACTACTACTACTACTACTACTACTACTACTACTACTACTACTACTACTACTACTACTACTACTACTACTACTACTACTACTACTACTACTACTACTACTACTACTACTACTACTACTACTACTACTACTACTACTACTACTACTACTACTACTACTACTACTACTACTACTACTACTACTACTACTACTACTACTACTACTACTACTACTACTACTACTACTACTACTACTACTACTACTACTACTACTACTACTACTACTACTACTACTACTACTACTACTACTACTACTACTACTACTACTACTACTACTACTACTACTACTACTACTACTACTACTACTACTACTACTACTACTACTACTACTACTACTACTACTACTACTACTACTACTACTACTACTACTACTACTACTACTACTACTACTACTACTACTACTACTACTACTACTACTACTACTACTACTACTACTACTACTACTACTACTACTACTACTACTACTACTACTACTACTACTACTACTACTACTACTACTACTACTACTACTACTACTACTACTACTACTACTACTACTACTACTACTACTACTACTACTACTACTACTACTACTACTACTACTACTACTACTACTACTACTACTACTACTACTACTACTACTACTACTACTACTACTACTACTACTACTACTACTACTACTACTACTACTACTACTACTACTACTACTACTACTACTACTACTACTACTACTACTACTACTACTACTACTACTACTACTACTACTACTACTACTACTACTACTACTACTACTACTACTACTACTACTACTACTACTACTACTACTACTACTACTACTACTACTACTACTACTACTACTACTACTACTACTACTACTACTACTACTACTACTACTACTACTACTACTACTACTACTACTACTACTACTACTACTACTACTACTACTACTACTACTACTACTACTACTACTACTACTACTACTACTACTACTACTACTACTACTACTACTACTACTACTACTACTACTACTACTACTACTACTACTACTCCACCACCACCACCACCACCACCACCACCACCATACCACCACCACCAAATACTATATTAAGAGGAACCTATTTTATTTAGAACATTCTTCCCACAGTACACTATGTATTCATGTACTAGATGTTCTAGAACAACTTAGACCGCGTGACCTTTGACCGTACACATACACTCGTCGTCGTCATCACTAATTCTTTTATCTCTCAATTATGAACCTTAATTACACTCGGTTTCGCGCGATAGAAGACGATAGCGAAGGACACGTGAACGCAGATGGGCGTAACTTAGCGAAGTTCCGCCCCCTCCAGCATCTGTCGACGAAACACCCGCGCCGTAGTAGATCATCGCGTTCATTAGTTAGGTGGTTATCGTACAGATAACACACGCGTACACACATACGCACGTACGCACGCCTACCCGTGCGTTGGAACACGATTTATCACCGCCTTCTAGTAGTGACAATAGTGACAGAAGTCTCTCCTTATTCACACACACACACACGCGCATAGAAGACGGGCTTTCGAGA
This sequence comes from Osedax fenrisi, assembly GCA_964019155.1. NCBI lineage: Eukaryota > Metazoa > Annelida > Polychaeta > Sabellida > Siboglinidae > Osedax > Osedax fenrisi. Next base: position 17,187,571 of record OZ025239.1, on the reverse strand, counting down.
GTTTATCGGCAACGCGACGGAGTAGAAATCATCGCGATCCGCACGCCCACTTAGACGCCCGCCTCGTTATCCTCCCTCCCACTCGCTCCCGCCCGCCCGCCCCTTCACCACCTCCTCCCATCGCCGAGTAATCGAATCGCGCGTGCACCGCCCACACCACCACCACCACCTCCGAGTTAACCGGTTACGCCCCTTCTCGCGTCGGATCTCGCCGTTTCACGTACATCGTGCGCACCGCTTAGCAGATGATATCCGCATCGCTGATGGACGACGCAACCTGGGCCTACATCGTGTTCGCGTTGGCGCTGCTGCCGTGCGTGGCGTACGCCTTCGTCGCCATGTTCTTCGTGTTGTCGCTAGCCTATGGGTTAGTACCGCGTGTGTATGCGTGCGTGTGTATGCGTGCGTGTGTGTATGCGTGCGTGTGTGTGCGTGCGTGTGTGATTGTTCTAAACTTACTTCTAAACATCGGTTCGGCTACGGCGCGTACTGTTTGAACGAGATGATAACTTGGATGACTCATCGTGTCTATATTTAGAATATTTATATTTATAGCTATCGTTTATAGCGCACACACGCGCGTGAGTGTTATGATTGTTTTATTTATGCGATCTAAGTTGTTAACTATCATGGTCGGCTTTGTATATCGCATTCCTATTTAGTTAGGCGAATGGCTCCTTATTTATTTAGATATAAATAAAGTCAGGAATAATGAGTTTCCGTTTATGTCACACAATAATATCGCGGTTTTATACATAAAACGGTTTTGTATATATAACTGTCGATATAATATATAAACAATAGCGTAAACTAATTTATAAAAACATAAAATACTATTTGTGCGTACACATGTGATAGTGATACATAACCGCACACTCACACACACACACACACTCACACACACACACACACACACACACACTCACACACTTTCTCACACACTCACACACTCACACTCTCACACACTCACACACTCACACACACACACACACTCTCTCACACACACTCACACACACACACTCACTCACACACTCACTCACACACACACTCACACACTCACACACACACACACACACACACTCACACACTCACACACACTCACACACACACACACACACACTCACACACTCACACACACACACACACACACACTCACACACTCACACACACACACACACACACACTCACACACTCACACACACACACACACACTCACACACACACACACACACTCACACACACACACACACACTCACACACACACACTCACACGCACACACTCACACACACACACTCACACACACACACACATTCTTTTTACTAAACTGAAAATAAAAAATAATATAATTCCGATCCTACTAGTATACAGACCACCAAATAACTGCCATACAACTTTTGCTTTAGAATTTACAAACTTTATACATGAACATAACTATGACAACCTGGTCATTCTAGGAGATTTCAACTTCCACTATGACTCTGACAAACTACACCACCAAGACTTTAAACGACTTTGTAACGAACTGAATTTAACTCAACACGTTAATTTTGCAACTCATACCCACGGACATATACTAGACCTGATACTTACATACAACCATTCTAATATACTAATACATAAACCAACACGCTCTACATTACTCACTGACCATTACGCAATAAACTCTCAACTTAATATACTGAACTCCTCACCTAGACAGACCCTACTTACTTACAGGTGTATCAGGAAAATAAATATTGATGAATTTTCATCTGATTTTATCTCTATGATAAATAAAACCCAAATTACAGTACTCAACTTAAACACTATACTTAAACAACTATTAAATCAACATGCACCACTGAAAACAAACTACTTAACTATACATAACGAAACTCCATGGTTTAACTCCAAATTAAATAATTTAAAAGTTTTATTTAGAAAATCATGTAGACTTTTTACGAAATCACCATCACACTCAAATCTAATTGACCTACGAAAAAATAGATATATATACAGGAATGAACTGAAATCTACAAAAACAGACTACTTTACTAACAAAATTAACGATTGTTCACACGACTATAAACGACTCTACTCAATAACTAAGACCCTCTTAGGAAATAATAAAAATTCTACGCTCCCACATTTTCCCGATGATCAACTATGTAAGAAATTTGCAGAATATTTTAAAGACAAAATTAACACCATTTGTAATAGACTCTCTTGTACATTTGACCCTCTTTATAATGCACCCCAAATATTACCATGCACTTCGACACTAACACATTTTACTGTACCTACTAATACTGCAATCTACAATTATATTGTCACTGCTAGATGCTCTTCACCACACGACCCAATTCCTCTATACTTAATAAAAAAACTAGCATCAACTCTGACTTTGACTTACAAAAATATAATTGATGACTCACTTCTAACAGGAACTATTCCAAATTTACTAAAAAACGCAATAATTACGCCAATAATAAAAAAAACTAATCTTGACTCTTCTGAATTCTCAAATTACAGACCTATATCTCAACTACCTCTACTAACTAAAATTCTTGAAAAAACTGTTTATACTCAACTTTCACACTACTTAACTGAAAATATGTTGCTGGACATACGACAAAATGCATTCCGTAAACTACATAGTACTGAAACTACCGTACTCTCTCTTTTTGACGACTTATATAACTCACTAGACACTGGACAACCAATACAGCTAATACTACTTGACTTATCCTCTGCATTCGACACCCTTAAACATGACATACTGCTAGAAAGACTTAGAAACATAGGAATTCAAGATGTAACTATGGAATGGTTTTCTAATTTTATTAAAGATAGAAATTATTCCATTAAAATAAGAAATAATTACTCTAAATCATATACCATCGATCACGGTGTTCCTCAAGGTTCAATACTTTCCCCAATTCTCTTCTCTATATATCTTATTCCATTACAAACAATTATGAAACGTTATCCATCTATTACTTACAACTTA
>OZ025239.1:17172081-17179581 GCA_964019155.1 Osedax fenrisi | reverse complement strand
TGTAATCAAATAATAATGCTAAAAATAATAATAATAATAATAATAACAAAAGATATGTCTTCAGTCTCTTATTGCATCGGTTGCAATGCGTACGGGCGTGTGTGTGTGTGTGTGTGTGTGTGTGTGTGTGTGTGTGCGCTTGTTATTATGATAGCCGGATGTAATCAAGGCACTCCGCGATGGTGCGCTAGTCATACTTGTAATCAAGATACTAATGCTTATGAACATATATCATATGTGTATTATACATTATACATTATATAATATAAATAATATAAATATATATATATATATGTATATATATACACAATTACTACACGAATACATACAGATAATTATCATGGTATGTTAATTATAATTAATGAACATATTCGGCGTACTAGGTCGCACGCTATCGCACACCGCACACCGCACACACCGCACACACCGCACACACTAAACCTGTGGTAGACACCGTCACATCGCACACACCGCACACACCGCACACACCTCACACATCGCGCGCTCGTATCACTGCGCATCGGGCATCGCTACAGTCTATCTCTCTATCTCTCCTGTAAGCTCACACACACAGCCGCACACACAGCCGCACACACAGCCGCACACACATCCGAACACACAGCGGACACCGACAATGTTCTATGTAAATAATCACGCTTCGCTAGTTTTTACATTTTATGTAGGTTATATATGCAAATATAGCGACGGAGAGAGAGCTAGTTGATTATATATATATATATATATATATATATATATATATATATATACATGTATAATAGTAATGCTTCACTCTAAGCCAACACTGTACGCGACGTATATTGATGTGTCTGTTGACTATGTACACGTTCATCCGTGCATTTGTTCGCATTGCGAGATGGCCCGGTCGCATCTCGTTATAGGCCGCCTGTATTCAACGCCCCCTAGCGGTAGAAGTTAGCGCTAGAGAGTTACACCGAGGACATGCAGTCCTCGATGTCACGCCAGGCGACTATTCGCCGACAACATTCCGGTTTATCGAAGCTACTAAAGTAGTATATGTATATGTATGTGTATACTAGTGATGCAGTAAATGATGCTCAAATCTAAAGCATGATACAGTCTCAGTCTCAGTTACCTAAAGTCTCAACTCGGCTCGGGCTCGTTTTGTTAAAGTCTCAGCTCGGCTCGGGCTCATTTGGCTAGAGTCTCGGCTCGGTTTGGGCTCGGGTTTTTTTTCCGAAAATGAAAGTCTCGGCTCGGCATCAATAACCAAAAGTCTCGGCTCGGCATCAAAAATCTCGATATTATTTACACCATTAGATAAAATTTACATTATTATTCACTGAATCGCGAAGTTGGTGCAGATTATTTTTTTAAATTGATGTAAATGCGAAATATATAATAATTAATATTAAAATGTAATTTCAAAAAAGCATCATTTCGACTCGGTAATGTTTTGTAAAAGTCTCAACTCGGCTCGGGCTCGTTTGGCTAGAGTCTCGGTTCGGCTCGGGCTCGTTTGGCTAGAGTCTCGGCTCGGCCTGGGCTCGTTTTTTCCGAAAATGAAAGTCTCGGCTCGGCATCAAAAACCAATATTCTCGGCTGGGCATCAAAAGCTCGGCATCATTTACATCCCTAGTGTATACACACACTCACACACATATATATATATATATATATATATATATATGTAGATGTATATGGTCGTGCGAGAGCTCTACTAAAGTAAGTAAGTAAGATGTATACCGGATAAAAGAACGGGGTGCACCCCAATGGGGGGGGGGGCTATTCGAGGCGTTATAGCGCGACGGTCAAAGCACGACGGTCAATTCAGACCTCACATCACGAAGGGGTACTTCCTAATGTATGGCTGCCTCGATGTGGAATAAACCACCCTCTGCGATGAGATGTACTTAAGTCAATTTAAATATCGCGCAAAATACTGAAGAAGTAGTTTTTAATATAATGATTATTTTAATTATTTAACATTATTATCACAGAGCTGGAGAGAGAGAGAGCTTTATTTCTAGAGCTTATATCTAGCTCTATGATTATTATACTTATACCTACACGTCTGAGAATCGTTTACGCACGCGCACATTTTATACAACGAGAGCGCGCGCGAGTGTATGCGTGTGTATTCGGCCACGCGTTGACACATCGACACACTACACACGGTAGACACGCCCCCGAACACATAGCGAGATAGCGAGGACACATGTCCTCGGTGATAGTATCCCTATAGGTATAACTATAGTTGGGCCATCGTTAACTAATAGGCGATGACCTACTGACCTACTTATACTTGATGGGTTGCCCTGCAGTCTCCTCATTTGGTATGCACGCACAACGTGACTAATAGGACGTCTACAGCTACACTCGATATCACGTGCTTTACATCACGTGTGTTACGTCACTAGTCGAAAGTCTACTTTCATTGGCTGGGCGAGTGTTGATTATATACGTGTCTAACATCTCTAGCATGTTTCACTAATGTTCAGATATGCCCTATGTCCTTTGGTCTATAGACATATATATTAGCATATATATTAATATTCAATTAATCATATTTAATTGTTTTCACAATACTTAAGTAATCTAGACATATATTAGAAAATAAATATAAAACATTAGAATATGTATTATATAAATATAGATTTTCTCCAATTATTGTTACTTATAAATATATCCATTAAGGTATATCTATCTCAATTGTGTGAATTATTTCTAGATGGATATTTGCCAATACTAATGCACTTGATCTAGCATAGTAAATCTACTAGATTTAAAATATCTATATATATATATATATACAATTTATTATAACACATTTCACGAGAGGGGGGCGAAACACACTTACGCCCCCCCCCCCCATATGTTTGAATTTGGTGGTCCGATATACCCGCCCCCCCCCCTTCCGACGCCCCTACACACCCACAGTGTGGGGTCCCACACCCACCCACACACTCATCACGACAAAGCGTACGATGTATGGTAATGTACAGCATTCGCAACTCTCGGTATCGCTATATTATCTATGTATACTGCATGCATAGCGCCCAGTTTGCGAGTGTGTGTTTTACATACTTATATATTCATTGTTTAATTTGTATAAATTAGTTTTTAATTACATTTACATACATTTTACATTTTTCGGTTTTCTGACTGCGAACTGTGCTTATAAAGCAATCAGCCGTCCATATATATTTTAATTTAATGTTTCATATTAAATAGGTAGGTTTTTGATCAAACATTTATATTGAAATATAACATTTTCATGAGATAATTTTCATGTACAACTCCAGTCTATACTATATAACATATATATATATATACACATTAGATTATAGTATATACTATAAACGCACACACAAACATACATATGCATGTATAGCGTGCATTACTCCGGCATCAGCGATCATGTGACCGGCAAGCCTTACTGTACGCCGTACAGTGTACGGGCCTTACTGTGCGGGCCTTACAGTGCGGGCCTTACAGTGTAAGGTTAAGCTCAACGCACACGTTCCCAGCCGCACTATAGTACGGCACACACACACACACACTCGCACCCACACTATAGTATGCGGTGTATCTCCCCCTGGCGACCGGTAATATCGTTAAACACGCCTCCCATACACGTGATTAGTGCCTACTCCGCATTATCAACTTCCTGTTTGTTTTACTTCCCGTCGCTGCCCTCCTTCAATAACAACCATAACACTAACCGAAGGTAATGAGGGTGTTTGTAATGTTCGGTGCGATGTTTGTTAAGCCTACACACACACACACACACGAACACACTCATTTACCACATACATAAATACATACATACACACACACCCACACATATACACACACACATATATATATATATATATATATATATATATATATATATGTGGCCTATAGGCCTATATATTGGCCTATATATAACATGATAATTGCAAGAATAATGTCTGTAACTGTGTTCTGCTACTGCTGTTGTTGATACCGCTGTTGATACTGCTATAGTAATTAGTTACTAGTTATTAATGATAACAATAGTTTGAGTTTAACATGCGTGTCAATACATCTCAATTAAGCTCTCTTTTATGAGTCATAACGATCCGTGGATAACTGAAAACGATGTCATTTTTCAAATATATTTGAAATATTACATGGTTTTTAGTTTTCCACGGCTTTCGATGGAAATCGATATCGCACAGTGTGAAATGTATACTTTATAATGTATACATTGTACACTACATGTTGTACATTGTACATTACACAGTGTACAAGTAATAGTATACAATGTATGCTTATACAGTACTGGATTTAAATACACCTACTAGAGTGTACACTGTATGTACTATATACTATATTATCGTGTATGAGAATATAAGTTACGCGGGTTTTAGACAACTAAGAGCGCGACTCTACACCCGGAAGTAGGTCGGGGTTCAAAGGTTAACCAATTCAACCTCTCGACCTCTGAACTAGTACGCGTGCCTCGATCCACGTGTACTATTACACCCACCCATACGATGATGTCATACCTGAAGGTTACGCCTGCACATACTCCTGCACATACTCCTGCACATACTCCTGCACATACGCCTGCACATACTCCTGCACATAGCCGTATGCATGTGAAATCGGTGCGCATCTTACACGCGCACACACACGCGCACACTAGTCAGGAACAGAAGCAAGCACTCCGAGAGCTAACAATCGGAGTGGTGCGGTGTGTGAGTCGCACACGCGCGTATCGAGTAGGCTGTTTAGTGCGTGTCCTGAGGTGCTGCGTGTGAATAGTGATGCACGTTAAGCGCCAGTCGAGTTTTTAACATCGATACCGCACACACCGCACATCGCACACTCGCGCACACCGCACACCGCGCACACATATCGACCCCCCCTCCTCCCTCACGCAATCGTTCCTCGTGTAACAAGCGCGAGGAATTCCACAACCCAACACGAGCGCGCGTGTATGTGTGTGTATGTGTGCGTGTGTGAATAAATTATGTGAATTTAATATATGAATTTATTATATAAATACAATATATGAATATATTATGTTAGCATATATATATATATATATATATATATATATATATATATATATTATACGAATATATGTTGTGCATATATTATACGTACATAAATGAATGACTACTTTGTATGAGTGTGTGCTTATACTATAAGTATAAATACGTGTTATAAGATACGCGCATCACGTGATAAGATACGATATCACGTGATAAGATACGCTCATCACGTGATAAGATACGCGTATCACGTGATAAACTACGCTCATCACGTGGTAAGATACGCGTATCACGTGATAAGATACGCGCATCGTGTGATAAGATATGATATCACGTGATATCGTATCTTATAACACGGACATATGAGTCAACGGAGGACTTCCTCGTCGTACATCTGACATCGGCACTGCTGACATCGGGTAAACATCTACCACACATACGCACACACATACGCACACACATACGCACGTACACACACACACGCACACACGAGCATACACACTCGTAGATTTTATATAGATATTTAATATATATATATCTATAGATATAATTATTTATTATTGTTTAAAATGCATGTATACATATATATATATATATATATATATATATATATATATATATATATATATATATATATATATATGTGTATATAAACACTTATATTTATCAAGCACACATCAGCACACATCAGCACACATAAACATGTTACGACACACATTAATGACACGGTAACCATACCAACCGATAAGTTTAGAGTTTTAAACACACACACATGCAAGTCGCACACAACTGTGCGCGCTCTCTCTCGTACACACACACTCGAACAGTGTTATCTTTACTTGAAATCGTTATAACTTTATTTATCTTATTGCGTTGATTCGAGTGTCCTTCCTATGATCAGAGTGTACTTCCTAATAGGGGCACAGGAATGATTTTTGTATTGGGGGGGGGGGGGGGAAGATTCAAAAATACACGAATAAAGTATATGAGCATATATATAAATAAAAAAATTTACGAATAAAACAATTTATTTATAAAAATGAGCTTTTCTATAATTATTTACTTCAATAAATTCGTCCATAATAGTAGGTCACCTATCACTATTAATTTTATCGAGAATATCATCATGTACATTTACCACGAAGTTTCTCTATAGGAAATGCGTATAACACGGCTTGAACACGTTTAGGACATGACCTAGACATGACTATTGAACTCGGTGCTCGCGCGAGAAATGTACCTCTCGCTTGATATCGTTGCACGCGCCTATGTTCGTGACAGTGCAGTGCATACATTCGTGCACGATATATAGCACCTTATAAGGAGCTAGAGTGGTCGAGGTTCCCGCCCACCCGTTATTTGTGTAACAGTGGCGATACTGGCATTGTTGTAACATCGCATTCACTCGATCTTCGGCGCAGAACATATGTCCTTCACAGGGGCGCTGGAACGATGGTGTGTATGTAGGGGAACCAACCATTCGAAATAAATGTTGTGGTAAAAGTGGGGGGGGGGGAACAATACATAGGAGGTCCCCCGAGATTTTAAAGTGGGTGGGGGGCATAACCCCCGTCCCCCTCTGTTGCAGCGCCCTTAGTCCTTCTCAACTTCTTTAGCTTTTCTCTAGCTCACATCCTCTTCCGCACCATCCTACTTCACTTACTCCCCCTCATCATACTCCTCATCTTCCTCTCCACCCTCCACACCCTAGTAGTACCCCCCTCCATCCTCCTCACCCTAGTCGTACCCCCTCCACCCTCCTCACCCTAGTAGTACCCCCCTCCATCCTCCCCAACCTAGTAGTACCCCCCTCTTCCCCCAACCTAGTAGTACCCCCCTCCATCCTCCTCACCCTAGTAGTACCCCCCTCCACCCTCCCCACCCCAGTAGTACCCCCCTCTTCCCCCAACCTAGTAGTACCCCCCTCCATCCTCCTCACCCTAGTAGTACCCCCTCCACCCTCCTCACCCTAGTAGTACCCCCCTCCACCTCCTCACCCCAGTAGTACCCCCCTCCACTCTCCTCACCCCAGTAACACCCCCCTCCTCATATTATCGCCCTGATTCCCACAGCACTAGCGGCGCTTGTCAATAGCGTAAACAATAATAAATCCTAGTTCTCCCTTTATCGCCTTATCCCCCCCCCCTTCTACTTGTGTGTGTATATTTTGATTTATCTTCTGTACATTATATATATATATATATATATATATATAGTGTAGGCCATAGCCAGTAAGCCATATGCAGCTGATATGACCGTTTAGTGAGGTATCTATAGACAATACGATAATTTAGTATATACCCTGGATATAAACCCTGGATATAAACCTTGGATATATCCCTGGATATATACCCTGGATATAAACCATGGATATAAACCCTGGATATATACCCTGGATATAAACCCTGGATATAAACCCTGGATATAAACCCTGGATATAAACCCTGGATATATACCCTGGATATATACCCTGGATATATACGCTGGATATATA
>OZ025239.1:17069581-17167081 GCA_964019155.1 Osedax fenrisi | reverse complement strand
CGTTCTGACCGCCATTTACATTAACGATACTCGATATCCACGTTAAGTTGTTGACAACAGCACCAGGGAATTTTAAAAGTCGGTCGGTCGGTCGGTATCATTGCCGGGGGACTCTACACTACCACAGCGTATCCCTATAGCGCACTAAACGGCACGTTATGACTCATAAGTTACGACTCGTGACTCATGAGTCATAACTTATGACTCACACTCCGCTCCGCGCGCACCATACGTTGGCTGCAGCGTTACCGTCACGTGATCGAAATGATGGTGGCGCCACCACTGATTACAGGCGGCAATGATAACGCGCTGGTGAATCACTGGTGAATCACTGGCTGTCACTCAGCGTGTTCAAGTCACGTGTTTCGAAATTATAATTGTGGCGGCTGTGAGTTTTTATTTCGAAATAAAAATACGTTCCATATATATATATATATATATACATACATACATACATACATATATACATATAAATCATACAATATAACATATAAGGCAGAGTCTAGTACGTATACGGCACTCTATAGAGTTACCAAGTAGTGGGCAGCGCATGATCTGCAAGTGTACACGATGCATGCATCGTGCTACGGCATGCATCAACGCACCATGCACCATGCAACGTACTGCATGCATCATGAGACATGTGTATATGATGTATGCACCGCGCTTATGCATCAACGCATCATGATGCATGCTGCATGCACAATGGCAATACAACGCAATGCATTACCATTGACACTATACACCGACAAAATGCATGTAAACTTAAGCATATATATACAGAGTTTATATATATATATATATATATATTTATGAATTTGATATGTAATTGAATACATATCATAAACGATATATTCTCACATGTATGTGTATTCATTGTAGGCCACTTTCACTATCACATACATTATTATTGATATACACACGCACGTCGCACGCGCACGCACACAATTATGGGCGATAATACCGGGAACTAGGTCTGGAAACTATCACGTGATCCATTAGTTCGGCTATCGGTCGCCAGGTTAATGGGGGGAGACCGGCGGTATAGATTATGAATAGTGGGAATGCCTCCTCACGAGCCTGCCCGTAGTGTGTAGTGTGAACAGACTATTGGTACACGTACTCCCGTGCACTACGCACTCGCTCGCACACGCGCGCACACGCACTAATAAGAACGCGCACACACACACACACGCATATATAACCGGAGCATGCGCCGCACGACGTACAATGTACGAGTGTGTGCGCGTGTGTGCGCACGCGTGTAGACGGTGTAGACATCGTGTAGACATTATGTAGACATCATGTATACGTCATGTAGACATCATGTAGACATTATGTAGACATTATGTAGACGTCATGTAGACATATATTAGCGCTATATTTATGTATTATTTATTATCGTCTACATGTTCACTAATCTGACATTATTGTCCACTTTCTAATTATGTTATCACTTATTTATGTGTATAATTATCTATTTGTACAAAAAAAACACAAGTGAGAATTATCATTGTTAGTTATAAATAAATCATCTATATATATATATATATATATATATATATATATATATATATATATATATATATATATATATATATATATATATATATATATATATATATATATATTATAACTATAATAATACTATTTAGTAGAAGTTATGTAAAATTGTGTTTATAATAAATTAATTATGCATACAATTATAGTTGTAATATAGTTGTAATATATTGCGTATCTTATCACCTTCAAGAGGAGGACCCCCCACGTGACCTGCACACTGTAATCTGCACTCGTATCACTAACGTGTACAACGAGCTGATTAACGTGTATGTAATGTAACGTTAATCATATTATATTATATTACAATACTAATAGTAATAGTGATAATTTATTAGACGCCTTATTTTCTTGTTTATATTACACGTGTATTATTTCTCCTATAGGAGATTTATAAAGGTTTCAACATACTAATTTACCTATTATTGTCAGCCGCACTACAAACAATAGATACGTATAACTCATATCGTAATAACAAAGACATCCACGTAACACGTATACGTTATTTATCAATTATAGTTATGTCATATATGACCGCCTCCGCGGTGCATCTATTACCATGCGAACCGCTACTTCACGCCTGAGTGCACGCATTCTATGAATAAGTATATATATATATATATATATATATATATATACATTATGTATAATACATATATATATATATATATATATATATATATATATATATATATACAAAAATCACGACATATTAACACACGACGTATAATTATATAGTTCGTTGTAAGTGTTATTTTGGTGGATTGCTTTCATCGCTTCCGATAGGGTATTCAATATCATTTTCACTTATAACTAAATGGCTGTACCCGTCCCTTCGAAGCCGCTCTCGTGTTAATGAATCCGTGGTTTTAACGAGAGCCGATCATTTATTTATACATGATTATTTACTATAACTTCTATATATTATTTTAATATCTGTTTTATTGGTCCGGATAGGGTCAACTGATCCTTCGCCAACTTAGCTATATATATATATATATATATATATATATATATATATATATATATATATATATGTATATACATATATATATAGCGAATATACTCGTGTAATATGATACGACACCTCAATAGGTGTCAGTAGTATAGAATATATTAATGTTTTTATCCTAACTTATAAGTTATCCTAACTCAGTACATGCTTACTCCGTACACACTAGATAGTATGTTATATCTTACAATTATATACATAGTAGAGTTAATATTGTAAATATTCATACATATATGTATTGCATAGACTGTTTCATATTATTGAATATAAGCTTACCTGACATCACGCTTATCTGACATCATCCTTACCTGACATCACGCTTATCTGACATCACGCTTATCTAACATCATGCTTATCTGACATAATGCTCACCTGACATCACGCTTATCTGACATCATCCTTACCTGCCACCATGCTCACCTGACACCATGCTTATCTGACATCATCCTTACCTGACATAATGTTTACCTAACATCACGCGCATATATTATCGATTATATTATCGATTTATCTGAATTATTGCCGTAGATAGATGACTGATCAATACTAAATTGTATTATATTGTTAATATGTGTTATCTAGTGATCGTAATAATAATCAATGTATATTACAGGTGTACTTGCTATTATAGCTTATACTATCTATAGATATATAGGCTGGTACTTATTACAGACATAGCATCAGCATATCATAGTATACTAGTATATATACTGTGCTATTGCATACTAATAGTAGCAGCATATCATAGTATACTAGTATATATATACTGTGCTATTGCATACTAATAGTAGCAGCATGCACACCGGCAGTCATGCGCGACAGTGCTCATTCGATTACTTGGGTTAATATTCACACAACGCATGCGCTCCACCCGCTTGCTTAGATCACGATGCTATGTGTAGGACATATCGAGGACATGCCCTTAGCAGAATGTATACCCTCCCCCCCAACTAACGAATAACCCCGAACTTATGAAGTGAAGCCGATACAACACAGTATGAATACAATACATTACCGTCCACTAAATATAGTATCTCTCTCCCTCTCTATCTCCCTATCCCTCTCCCTCTCCATCCCTCTCTATATATCTCACTATATATTTCTCTCCATCTCTATCTCTCTATATCTATCTATCTCTCTATCTCTATCTCTCTGGTTGAATATTAGCTGTTAACAAAACCGCAATAGTTAACTTTAACCAATCAAAATATTATACGTATCACGTGACAATGCGCCGCGCACGTGACTCAATTCAGTCACGTGACATTATCCATACACGTGATATCGCCGTGCGCGGTGATGTGCTGCAGCAGGAGACAGTTAAGTAGGCCTCGCACACAACGCCCCCTATATACACAGCGCCCCCTATACACACACAGGGAGTGACCACGTGGTCTGTTATGATTACGTAACGGTTAAGGCTAGGCGGAGGAGGTGGAAGGCGGCGAGCACCGTTATCTACGCTACCGGCTTGCACCGGAAATAGAATATTGACCGTTTCTAGTGTGGCGCTCTAATGCCCCCTCCTCTTTCCCGACCTCCTCCTCCTCCTCCTCCTCCTCCTCCTCCTCCTCCTCCTCCTCCTCCTCCTCCTCCTACTGCTGCTGGTGCCTCCCTCCCTCCCGCCTCCCTAGGGAACACGTGACGAGTAGCTCCCTAAGTAAATACTCGTCTGTCACGGTCAGACCGCCCCCAGCCACGCCCCCCCGCCCGCCCCCATCTTGACAACGCTCACACACACACGTGCAGTGAACACCATCTCGCAGTCTTTGTAACGAAGACTCCGAGATTATAGCGACCCGGTTAATCGCGGCCTATTAGAAAACCGTGAATAACGTCAAGTGTATGTCAATGTGACCTCTAGGAATATAGCACACATAGTATATACTATATAGTACTATAGTATGTATAGGTACGTACTATTCATCTATTTAAAAACGTGGTTTAGAGTCTACTTAAATAATAATATATCTATCAGGAGTAGGTCATACCCTTAACAATAGTGTAAGTGTAAGATAATAGGTGATTTGTAATTATTATCTTCAATATATATATATATATATATATCGATGATATAGATCTGGTATCTCATCTGCAAGTGCACATTCCACCACTAATGTACGATACACTGCCTACGTGCACACGAAGGACACACACGAAGGACACACACGAAGGACACACACGAAGGACACACACGAAGGACACACACGAAGGACACACACGAAGGACACACACGAAGGACACACACGAAGCACACACACGAAGGACACACACGAAGGACATACACGAAGGACACACACGAAGGACACACACGAAGCACACACACGAAGGACACACACGAAGCACACACACGAAGGGCATACACGAAGGACACACACGAAGGACACACACACACGCGAACACGCGTGGTCCCATATCGTTACGCAACTCCTCCTCGAGTGGGTATTACGTAATAGTACGGACACCACGCGGCGCTACGGTGCACTATTAGTACAATTACCGCCACGAGGAGGAGGTGGCGGCGTGTGATACATTTTCTGTCTGGAATTAGTGATAGCCTACACGAGGCAACACGCGACGTTCAAGACCACAGCGCTAGACAGGAAGCTCTTTCTCTCTAGCTCTGTGTTCAAGACAGACAGACGACGACTTTAATGCCCGCCGAGACTAGCGGTAGAGACGGTAACGATTATAAATAAATAACTCGCCTAGTACCGCCATCTTTCGAATAAATAATTGATGCATAAATCAGTTTTTATCCTTATACGACATAGACATGGAGTGAATTTCGCTCCGTTTCTATGTTATACGAGAATATAAATATACAGCGAATGCAGTGTATATATATATATATTTAATCAGTATACTTATCACAGTGTATAATACACCTGAAGGCCTCCTATAGGTATATATGACCTCTACATCGTTGAAGAAAGCCTCGTATAGCCTAGAGGTCGTATACTAAGGCCTCCCGCGACCTCTAGATAGGAGAAGAAGGCCTCGTATAGCCTAGAGGTCGTATAATAAGGCCTCCCGTGACCTCTAGATAGGAGAAGAAGGCCTCGTATAGCCTAGAGGTTGTATAATAAGGCCTCCCGTGACCTCTAGATAGGAGAAGAAGGCCTTGTATAGCCTAGAGGTCGTATAATAAGGCCTCCCGTGACCTCTAGATAGGAGAAGAAGGCCTCGTATAGCCTAGAGGTCGTATAATAAGGCCTCCCGTGACCTCTAGATAGGAGAAGAAGGCCTCGTATAGCCTAGAGGTCGTATACTAAGGCCTCCCGTGACCTCTATATAGGAGAAGAAGGCCTCGTATAGCCTAGAGGTCGTATAATAAGGCCTCCCGTGACCTCTAGATAGGAGAAGAAGGCCTCGTATAGCCTAGATGTCATATAATAAGGCCTCCGTGACATCTAGATAGGAGAAGAAGGCCTCGTATAGCCTAGAGGTCGTATACTAAGGCCTCCCTTGACCTCTAGATAGGAGAAGAAGGCCTCGTATAGCCTAGAGGTCGTATACTTAGGCCTCCCGTGACCTCTAGATAGGAGAAGAAGGCCTTCTAGATTGAATTACTTTCGGATCAGTCGGCAAATGTGTATTCGGGAATGACGTAATTAAATCTTCCTTCGGTGCGTAGAATTGCACGCATACACGCACACGCGCACACGCGCGCCGCACAGTGCTAGTACTATTCGCACCACAACATGTAGTAACTATAATTTAATATGATTGCCCCTATCGGGAGAAACGAAGTCAACTATCTATATATAGATTTATATATATATTTATTATAGCCATATGGATATATCCACTATAGACACATAGCCATATATATATATATATATATATATATATATATATATATGATATATAGTACACATGTGATGTGTCACGTGTGGTGTTGATGTATACATTATTGTCTACATACATGCCGTTAGCGTGCACATATGTACACAATGTACACATAGCCTAAGAGAGAGTGTGTGTGTGTGGGTCGGAAACCAGACGTAATGCGTTAGGTAGCCGAGTAACGTTCAGCAGATACTGTAGGACTTGTGTAGGACATACCAGTTAGTATGTCCTACACATAGTTTTTAAATATATATATATATATATTTATGATTTAACAATTCTATTTATAAATTTGCATATGAATTATTTATTATTATTCATTTCGAAACGATAAAAAACCGCTCACAAAGAAAGTAAGATATCAGCTAGGCATATTCGGGCGACGCCCAGCACACACACACCCACACACACGCACACAGACACACACACACACACACACACATATACTATCCTATAGATAAATGTATATCTTGTAAGATAACAAAGTGTATATTATTACATAACAGATTACTATCGGGGTTAACAAATACTACACCTATAGATGTTTTAAAACATATATTTTTTAAGTAAATTGACTATAGGCTATTTACTATAAACAATCAACTATATATAAATATAATTAGCACCTGATTGTTATGGGTCTTATTTTTATACTATAATAAATATAAATACAATAATCTGTACCTTATCCTATCGAGTGAGTGTGTGTCTGACGCATTAACTCATTAACCCCCTGATCTAGCTACCCACACAGGGTTAACAATGCGTTAACTTAACATATCTACCTATGTATACATATATGTATTCCTGAATTGTTTGCTAGTCGTAATGTATAACATATGCTATTGGTAAATCAAAACTATTTCACATTTATAATTATTTATATAAATAAACAAGCCGGTTACTTTATACATGTGTGTATAGTATAGACAGTTGTACAATGTACAATGTATACACTACATACTGTTAGATATTGTCGAGTGACATACATATCGTGGACATTTGATAGCTGATGAGTTATCGGACTATGACTCACCACGTGTGTGTGTTGTACGTATTACACGTATTACACTTTATTACAAATTGTCGGCCCACACACACAGGGCCGGCTTAAGGGGGGGGGGGGGCAAATCGGGAAATTGCCCGGGGCACCAAATTTTGGGGGGCCCATGAATTATTTGAGAAATTTTTTTTTTACTATTTATATGAAAAAAAAAAATGTCTTAACTATTTTTCTTATATATTATTAATTCTAATTCAAAAAATAAAAATAATATAATAAATTAATTAAATATGAGTCATTTAGGCCGATTTGAAGAGTGAATTTTACAAAAATTTCTAAATTGATACGAAGATATGGTGGAAACAGCTACATGAAGATTTTGGAGAACATGCTAATAGTGATAACATAGATCTTCTCACACATCTCTGATTGTTAGATCAAATAGTATGAAACCGATTGATAAATAATTGTTTGATAAACTAGAAGGTGATAAATGATAAACGTATTAAGGTATTATTTATTAACCATAGTTAAATCTTAAAAATTTATAATTCTATAATTAGTTCACAAAACAAAAAGTATACTATTTTTTATTAAAATTAAATATATTTTATAAGATATATTTTAACTATTATTTCTGATATTTGTAAAGGATTATATTGATTATAAATTACGAAAAAAAACGATATTCTATATAGATTTATAATTGTTATAGTAATTAATAAATAGATATATTCAAAATAATTTTTCTCAAAATAATTAACTTTCTCTATCTTATGCTCGTATTAATCAAATGTGTATATTCTCATAGTGTATATATTATTATAGTTGTATTAGTACACATAATATATATATATATATATATATATATATATATATATATATATATATATATATATATATATATATATATATAATAGTTTTAATTTAAATAGGATTATTCTGCTTTAGGTTATTCCTATAGTATTGTTAATAATGTCTATTGATGAAAGGGAATTATGTACATAAAATGATTATCTTTTTCAACATACTATCATTACAGAAAGATATTCTATTTATTGAAACATATATTATTTATAAATATATATATATATATATATATATATATATATATATATAACATACATATAATACTAAAGGCATTTTTGCAATTATCCACCTATTACTTGCAAATGAATGTTTAGATTGACATCACCCTCATCTATCTATTTACAAATAAATACACACAATGGCGATATTCTTATTGGAGAATAGGTGATACGTTATCACTGATAACTACATAATTGAAGAAATACAAAATTCAAAATATTATATTATATATCAGTGTACTCAATTCCATATATATCACATCGATATATATTATCGTTATTTATATCAAGTTAGGTAGGTATTATAGCCTACTATTATTATATAGGTATTTATTGATTTACGACGTACGATTGTACGTTGAGATTCATTATCACTGATAATTTATCAGTTATAATTTATCACATTGTTCAATATTTAGCTACCGATCTATTAGAATTTTTTCAATAATAATATAATTATAATAGATTATAGAGCTCAAAGTTATGAAAATGCCAGCATATTTCTGGAAGATTCAATGACATGAAATATATTATAATAACCATAGTCCATTGTCAATATGGATTCACATATCTACACTGTGTATTCCTTAAATCTGGTTGGGCAAAATGCCGTTAAATCTTCGACAAGTGTAGCAATATTCTTTGCCTTCATCCCAAATCAATATAATTTATTTAGCCAAACTATATAAAGAATATATTAACATCTAGATTAAAGAAGAATATAATATTTTTTATTAAAAGCATTATCGAATATAAAATGGTGATCGCAAGCAGATGCAGTCCTCAAGTGCAGTCTCTTGAGGACTTCTTATAGGACCTAATTACATAATTTATATCTGATATTATATATGTTAAAATATAACTTAAATTACATTACTAGAGTCAATGTATTTATTCAATAAAATGCAATTTTAGAATTTGAGACTTCGATATAATGAAAACCGTGGAGCTAATTACTTTGTAGAATAAAGTCGATCAGAAAATTATTGCAATTAGGTTACATTGAGATAATAGCGGTAATACAAAATATTGATGCACTCTATAAATCAGTGGTTCCCAACCTATGGGTCATTGAATATTTTGTGTAGGTCCTGATCCAATTTCTAAAAAATAATATAAATGCTTTTATATGCAAATTGGATTTATGGTCGAGAAAAATTTAAGATGGAAACATATATTTAAATATATGTATATTAATTTTTATATGATTATTTTATGATTAAAGTATAATAATAACAAAATAAAATTTGCCATTGGGTCATGGTATATTTTTTAATTAAGAATTATACAAAAAGGGTCACGGTGAAAAAAGGTTGGGAACCACTGCTCTAAATATATATGCGAGAAAAGAAATTATTATGAGGAGTTGATTAAAGTATACAAACAAATTACAAAATAATTAGTATAATGATAACATATAATAAAATTGAAGAGTTATAAATATTAGTTTTTGCCAAAATGGCCCATTTAATATGTTATTAAATTATTATGGGGCCCATGCGTTTTTTTGCCCGGGGCCCATAGTATGCTTAAGCCGGCCCTGCACACACATATATATATATATATATATATATATATATATAAATATATATATATACATACATACATACACACACTGTAGTGTAATAAACTGCATTTATTTAACGTTGCGTAACAATTCGTTGTATTAATGAATGAGAGCATGCGCGTACACCACGAACAAGCACGACGTCATTGACGATAACACTCGTCATATATATACACACGTGATATGGCCACGTGGTTTCGGTGTTCTGAACGCACTGATTATACGCGATCACCCGTAGGTAGGTATGCCTTTCTGTAACGATTGAAAGTGGGGGCGGGGGGGGATTCCTAAAATAATTATTGTATTTTCAGTTGTATACGAGAAACAATCTAATAACATCACAGAGCTAGAGAGAAAGTATTTCTCTCTAGCTCTGTGAATAACATATATGTATACATCTATCGATTCATAATACATAAATAGAATTATGATATAAGTGATTTTTATCTTTTTTTGCAGGAAAAATTTAAAATTGGGATTGCAAAAAATAATAGTGTGGGAAATTGACCACAACTTGACACCTTAATAATGCACTTCCGTATACCGTATATGCCTCTATGAAGAGGTAAACAACAACAAATGTAAGGTAATTAAGAGGTATTAGGACACGCGTGCAAGTTCTTAATAAACACGTGAGTGTTATCAATTACTTCATCGTTAACTTTCTATCAATGTTTTACATGTATTGATAATATGTGTTTATATGCTATAGCCTATATATATAAGCTATAACCTATATGTAAGAATAACAATATCAATAACAATAACAATATGCTATTCATAGCCTATACCTATTTCCAAGTACTATTTAATAAGCGATGAATCATTTCCTACACGCATGTCAGTCACACGTAACTAAAATGTTGATACGAATGTTGTCATGTCCTGTCCGGGGTTATTGACTTTGTTATGACGAGGTGTTGCGCGAATTGAACTGAATCATCGATATAACCACGCCCCTAAATAAACACACACATAAACACACATATACATATATATATATATATATATATATATATATATATATATATATATATGTATATACGTGAGTTTGTATATATTAACTATATGGTAGGATTAACTCCTCCCTAATACATTACGGTGCATACATCATATCCGCATAACAACTCTACAAATTTAGAGGCGTACTCTTTACACGCAATAGCCACGCCCCCTCCGATAACGTCTGATACCGATTACTAGGAATAACCACGCCCACAGTCGGTTAATAGCCTGAAGCAGCGTACAGCGTACACTTGTCATAACCTGCTGCTAAGCACTCTTGTTATACACACTATAGTGTACTACTACTACTACTACTACTACTACTACTACTACTACTACTACTACTACTACTACTACTACTACTACTACTACTACTACTACTACTACTACTACTACTACTACTACTACTACTACTACTACTACTACTACTACTACTACTACTACTACTACTACTACTACTACTACTACTACTACTACTACTACTACTACTACTACTACTACTACTACTACTACTACTACTACTACTACTACTACTACTACTACTACTACTACTACTACTACTACTACTACTACTACTACTACTACTACTACTACTACTACTACTACTACTACTACTACTACTACTACTACTACTACTACTACTACTACTACTACTACTACTACTACTACTACTACTACTACTACTACTACTACTACTACTACTACTACTACTACTACTACTACTACTACTACTACTACTACTACTACTACTACTACTACTACTACTACTACTACTACTACTACTACTACTACTACTACTACTACTACTACTACTACTACTACTACTACTACTACTACTACTACTACTACTACTACTACTACTACTACTACTACTACTACTACTACTACTACTACTACTACTACTACTACTACTACTACTACTACTACTACTACTACTACTACTACTACTACTACTACTACTACTACTACTACTACTACTACTACTACTACTACTACTACTACTACTACTACTACTACTACTACTACTACTACTACTACTACTACTACTACTACTACTACTACTACTACTACTACTACTACTACTACTACTACTACTACTACTACTACTACTACTACTACTACTACTACTACTACTACTACTACTACTACTACTACTACTACTACTACTACTACTACTACTACTACTACTACTACTACTACTACTACTACTACTACTACTACTACTACTACTACTACTACTACTACTACTACTACTACTACTACTACTACTACTACTACTACTACTACTACTACTACTACTACTACTACTACTACTACTACTACTACTACTACTACTACTACTACTACTACTACTACTACTACTACTACTACTACTACTACTACTACTACTACTACTACTACTACTACTACTACTACTACTACTACTACTACTACTACTACTACTACTACTACTACTACTACTACTACTACTACTACTACTACTACTACTACTACTACTACTACTACTACTACTACTACTACTACTACTACTACTACTACTACTACTACTACTACTACTACTACTACTACTACTACTACTACTACTACTACTACTACTACTACTACTACTACTACTACTACTACTACTACTACTACTACTACTACTACTACTACTACTACTACTACTACTACTACTACTACTACTACTACTACTACTACTACTACTACTACTACTACTACTACTACTACTACTACTACTACTACTACTACTACTACTACTACTACTACTACTACTACTACTACTACTACTACTACTACTACTACTACTACTACTACTACTACTACTACTACTACTACTACTACTACTACTACTACTACTACTACTACTACTACTACTACTACTACTACTACTACTACTACTACTACTACTACTACTACTACTACTACTACTACTACTACTACTACTACTACTACTACTACTACTACTACTACTACTACTACTACTACTACTACTACTACTACTACTACTACTACTACTACTACTACTACTACTACTACTACTACTACTACTACTACTACTACTACTACTACTACTACTACTACTACTACTACTACTACTACTACTACTACTACTACTACTACTACTACTACTACTACTACTACTACTACTACTACTACTACTACTACTACTACTACTACTACTACTACTACTACTACTACTACTACTACTACTACTACTACTACTACTACTACTACTACTACTACTACTACTACTACTACTACTACTACTACTACTACTACTACTACTACTACTACTACTACTACTACTACTACTACTACTACTACTACTACTACTACTACTACTACTACTACTACTACTACTACTACTACTACTACTACTACTACTACTACTACTACTACTACTACTACTACTACTACTACTACTACTACTACTACTACTACTACTACTACTACTACTACTACTACTACTACTACTACTACTACTACTACTACTACTACTACTACTACTACTACTACTACTACTACTACTACTACTACTACTACTACTACTACTACTACTACTACTACTACTACTACTACTACTACTACTACTACTACTACTACTACTACTACTACTACTACTACTACTACTACTACTACTACTACTACTACTACTACTACTACTACTACTACTACTACTACTACTACTACTACTACTACTACTACTACTACTACTACTACTACTACTACTACTACTACTACTACTACTACTACTACTACTACTACTACTACTACTACTACTACTACTACTACTACTACTACTACTACTACTACTACTACTACTACTACTACTACTACTACTACTACTACTACTACTACTACTACTACTACTACTACTACTACTACTACTACTACTACTACTACTACTACTACTACTACTACTACTACTACTACTACTACTACTACTACTACTACTACTACTACTACTACTACTACTACTACTACTACTACTACTACTACTACTACTACTACTACTACTACTACTACTACTACTACTACTACTACTACTACTACTACTACTACTACTACTACTACTACTACTACTACTACTACTACTACTACTACTACTACTACTACTACTACTACTACTACTACTACTACTACTACTACTACTACTACTACTACTACTACTACTACTACTACTACTACTACTACTACTACTACTACTACTACTACTACTACTACTACTACTACTACTACTACTACTACTACTACTACTACTACTACTACTACTACTACTACTACTACTACTACTACTACTACTACTACTACTACTACTACTACTACTACTACTACTACTACTACTACTACTACTACTACTACTACTACTACTACTACTACTACTACTACTACTACTACTACTACTACTACTACTACTACTACTACTACTACTACTACTACTACTACTACTACTACTACTACTACTACTACTACTACTACTACTACTACTACTACTACTACTACTACTACTACTACTACTACTACTACTACTACTACTACTACTACTACTACTACTACTACTACTACTACTACTACTACTACTACTACTACTACTACTACTACTACTACTACTACTACTACTACTACTACTACTACTACTACTACTACTACTACTACTACTACTACTACTACTACTACTACTACTACTACTACTACTACTACTACTACTACTACTACTACTACTACTACTACTACTACTACTACTACTACTACTACTACTACTACTACTACTACTACTACTACTACTACTACTACTACTACTACTACTACTACTACTACTACTACTACTACTACTACTACTACTACTACTACTACTACTACTACTACTACTACTACTACTACTACTACTACTACTACTACTACTACTACTACTACTACTACTACTACTACTACTACTACTACTACTACTACTACTACTACTACTACTACTACTACTACTACTACTACTACTACTACTACTACTACTACTACTACTACTACTACTACTACTACTACTACTACTACTACTACTACTACTACTACTACTACTACTACTACTACTACTACTACTACTACTACTACTACTACTACTACTACTACTACTACTACTACTACTACTACTACTACTACTACTACTACTACTACTACTACTACTACTACTACTACTACTACTACTACTACTACTACTACTACTACTACTACTACTACTACTACTACTACTACTACTACTACTACTACTACTACTACTACTACTACTACTACTACTACTACTACTACTACTACTACTACTACTACTACTACTACTACTACTACTACTACTACTACTACTACTACTACTACTACTACTACTACTACTACTACTACTACTACTACTACTACTACTACTACTACTACTACTACTACTACTACTACTACTACTACTACTACTACTACTACTACTACTACTACTACTACTACTACTACTACTACTACTACTACTACTACTACTACTACTACTACTACTACTACTACTACTACTACTACTACTACTACTACTACTACTACTACTACTACTACTACTACTACTACTACTACTACTACTACTACTACTACTACTACTACTACTACTACTACTACTACTACTACTACTACTACTACTACTACTACTACTACTACTACTACTACTACTACTACTACTACTACTACTACTACTACTACTACTACTACTACTACTACTACTACTACTACTACTACTACTACTACTACTACTACTACTACTACTACTACTACTACTACTACTACTACTACTACTACTACTACTACTACTACTACTACTACTACTACTACTACTACTACTACTACTACTACTACTACTACTACTACTACTACTACTACTACTACTACTACTACTACTACTACTACTACTACTACTACTACTACTACTACTACTACTACTACTACTACTACTACTACTACTACTACTACTACTACTACTACTACTACTACTACTACTACTACTACTACTACTACTACTACTACTACTACTACTACTACTACTACTACTACTACTACTACTACTACTACTACTACTACTACTACTACTACTACTACTACTACTACTACTACTACTACTACTACTACTACTACTACTACTACTACTACTACTACTACTACTACTACTACTACTACTACTACTACTACTACTACTACTACTACTACTACTACTACTACTACTACTACTACTACTACTACTACTACTACTACTACTACTACTACTACTACTACTACTACTACTACTACTACTACTACTACTACTACTACTACTACTACTACTACTACTACTACTACTACTACTACTACTACTACTACTACTACTACTACTACTACTACTACTACTACTACTACTACTACTACTACTACTACTACTACTACTACTACTACTACTACTACTACTACTACTACTACTACTACTACTACTACTACTACTACTACTACTACTACTACTACTACTACTACTACTACTACTACTACTACTACTACTACTACTACTACTACTACTACTACTACTACTACTACTACTACTACTACTACTACTACTACTACTACTACTACTACTACTACTACTACTACTACTACTACTACTACTACTACTACTACTACTACTACTACTACTACTACTACTACTACTACTACTACTACTACTACTACTACTACTACTACTACTACTACTACTACTACTACTACTACTACTACTACTACTACTACTACTACTACTACTACTACTACTACTACTACTACTACTACTACTACTACTACTACTACTACTACTACTACTACTACTACTACTACTACTACTACTACTACTACTACTACTACTACTACTACTACTACTACTACTACTACTACTACTACTACTACTACTACTACTACTACTACTACTACTACTACTACTACTACTACTACTACTACTACTACTACTACTACTACTACTACTACTACTACTACTACTACTACTACTACTACTACTACTACTACTACTACTACTACTACTACTACTACTACTACTACTACTACTACTACTACTACTACTACTACTACTACTACTACTACTACTACTACTACTACTACTACTACTACTACTACTACTACTACTACTACTACTACTACTACTACTACTACTACTACTACTACTACTACTACTACTACTACTACTACTACTACTACTACTACTACTACTACTACTACTACTACTACTACTACTACTACTACTACTACTACTACTACTACTACTACTACTACTACTACTACTACTACTACTACTACTACTACTACTACTACTACTACTACTACTACTACTACTACTACTACTACTACTACTACTACTACTACTACTACTACTACTACTACTACTACTACTACTACTACTACTACTACTACTACTACTACTACTACTACTACTACTACTACTACTACTACTACTACTACTACTACTACTACTACTACTACTACTACTACTACTACTACTACTACTACTACTACTACTACTACTACTACTACTACTACTACTACTACTACTACTACTACTACTACTACTACTACTACTACTACTACTACTACTACTACTACTACTACTACTACTACTACTACTACTACTACTACTACTACTACTACTACTACTACTACTACTACTACTACTACTACTACTACTACTACTACTACTACTACTACTACTACTACTACTACTACTACTACTACTACTACTACTACTACTACTACTACTACTACTACTACTACTACTACTACTACTACTACTACTACTACTACTACTACTACTACTACTACTACTACTACTACTACTACTACTACTACTACTACTACTACTACTACTACTACTACTACTACTACTACTACTACTACTACTACTACTACTACTACTACTACTACTACTACTACTACTACTACTACTACTACTACTACTACTACTACTACTACTACTACTACTACTACTACTACTACTACTACTACTACTACTACTACTACTACTACTACTACTACTACTACTACTACTACTACTACTACTACTACTACTACTACTACTACTACTACTACTACTACTACTACTACTACTACTACTACTACTACTACTACTACTACTACTACTACTACTACTACTACTACTACTACTACTACTACTACTACTACTACTACTACTACTACTACTACTACTACTACTACTACTACTACTACTACTACTACTACTACTACTACTACTACTACTACTACTACTACTACTACTACTACTACTACTACTACTACTACTACTACTACTACTACTACTACTACTACTACTACTACTACTACTACTACTACTACTACTACTACTACTACTACTACTACTACTACTACTACTACTACTACTACTACTACTACTACTACTACTACTACTACTACTACTACTACTACTACTACTACTACTACTACTACTACTACTACTACTACTACTACTACTACTACTACTACTACTACTACTACTACTACTACTACTACTACTACTACTACTACTACTACTACTACTACTACTACTACTACTACTACTACTACTACTACTACTACTACTACTACTACTACTACTACTACTACTACTACTACTACTACTACTACTACTACTACTACTACTACTACTACTACTACTACTACTACTACTACTACTACTACTACTACTACTACTACTACTACTACTACTACTACTACTACTACTACTACTACTACTACTACTACTACTACTACTACTACTACTACTACTACTACTACTACTACTACTACTACTACTACTACTACTACTACTACTACTACTACTACTACTACTACTACTACTACTACTACTACTACTACTACTACTACTACTACTACTACTACTACTACTACTACTACTACTACTACTACTACTACTACTACTACTACTACTACTACTACTACTACTACTACTACTACTACTACTACTACTACTACTACTACTACTACTACTACTACTACTACTACTACTACTACTACTACTACTACTACTACTACTACTACTACTACTACTACTACTACTACTACTACTACTACTACTACTACTACTACTACTACTACTACTACTACTACTACTACTACTACTACTACTACTACTACTACTACTACTACTACTACTACTACTACTACTACTACTACTACTACTACTACTACTACTACTACTACTACTACTACTACTACTACTACTACTACTACTACTACTACTACTACTACTACTACTACTACTACTACTACTACTACTACTACTACTACTACTACTACTACTACTACTACTACTACTACTACTACTACTACTACTACTACTACTACTACTACTACTACTACTACTACTACTACTACTACTACTACTACTACTACTACTACTACTACTACTACTACTACTACTACTACTAGTATATAGAAAAGCATAGCCGCATACATACTCAATAATTATAATCAAATCTCAGCCTTAGAATACCCTAGAACATTCCCCAACATTCCACATCATTTATATATCTATCTAATATATTTAATATATATATATATATATATATTTGAGTGTGCATATTTATGGTGATGTGTGTGTATAACTGTAGTGATACTGATTGTATGATATATTGGTTGCTGTTATTATTAAGCTCTATGCACACTTGACTACTAGGGTAGATACATTATTAGCTAGATGAATGATGCATAATGCATAGTTAGACGTGAACAGGTTCAGGTATAATCTAAGCTAAATAGATGATTAGATACTTAATGAATATATCATCATGGATGTATATGATATTGAGTAGTCATTATTTTCCATTCCCCATGTAGTTAGAATATACTGCAATACTCATTCTGTATTAATATAAATATATACAATGTATAATATCAGTACATATATACATATATACATATATGCATACATATATATATATATATATATATATATATATATATATATATATATATATATATATATACATATATACACACATATATACATACATATACATACATATTACATACATACATATATCTATATTAAATAATATTTTTTTATTAGTATTAATATTGATTGTTTAATTTTTATTTTAGAAAAGTTATAATTTTACAATAATACACGGTTCTTCGATATAATATATATATATATATATCTAGGACATACGATATATAAATATATAAAAATAAGTATACATACAATAATGTAGAATGATATCACTAAGGTAAACAATAATAAGTGTTTCAATCATAAGTGACATAATAAAGCTTCCACACATTTCAATATTATTTAGAAAATACTGAAAACCTATTAAATCTGACAATAACTTTTGTTGTTATCAGTAATATTGCCTAACTAATATATCTAATTATTAGTATTACATTAGTATTACTAGTATTAATATTTATAATATTATTATCATTATTATTATATATTTGTTTATAATATGTAGATTACTGTCGTAAAAAAGAGTATATCGCAATACATAATAGAATATAAATATTTGAAATATCACCTAGTGATAACAATACTTAGCGATATAGTTAATGAACTTGTCACTAGGTAAATGATTAAACTCTTCCTTCTCCTCAAATCAGACGGTACTATTTATATCACAAGTCGACGCCCCTCCCGGAAGACTGCGTTCCTGGCGTGTCGATTATTAAACCGCTTATGGGCATCGACCCCTACCTCGAATCTAACCTTGAAAGTCACTTCTCTTTGAAATACGGCAATGTTAGTACTACTACTACCACCTATATTACTGTCACCTATACTACTACTACTACTACTACTACTACTACTACTACTACTACTACTACTACTACTACTACTACTACTACTACTACTACTACTACTACTACTACTACTACTACTACTACTACTACTACTATATTACAATCATTAATCCATTAAAAGATTAAACCATTAAATCTAGTATTGCATAGTACTATCAGCAATGAGAGAGAGAGGGAGGGAGGAAGTGAGTGAGAGAGATAGTGAGAGAGAAATAGAGAGAGAGAAAGAGAGAGAGTGAGAGAGAGAGAGAGAGAGAGAGTACGTGAGTATTCCTCTTCGCAGGTGGGTTAACATAATATATCATACGTATAACAGCGATAACGAAACATATTTTCTGGGCAATTGCCCCCAACTATTATTTTTTGCCCCCCTCTTTAAACGTGAGCCTACACACAAACCCGCTTTTTTCGTAATCAATCCTATTTATTTATTATTAATCGATAAATATATTTTATTAGATCTTTTTTCATATATGTTGAAAACAGAATAATTATTTTCGTAATTTACCCTCCCCACTTTCAAATCATTAAAAAAGGCATCGCGTGTCTCACATTATCCGTCCCTTGTCGGATACGTAAGAAATATCACACCTCTGCCCTAGCCCACCCCCTAGCCCATCCCATGCCCTAGCCCACCCCATGCCCTAGCCCACCCCCTGCCCTAGCACCACCTCCTGCCCTAGCCCACCCCATGCCATAGTCCCACCCCCTGCTCTAGCCCCACACCATGCCCTAGCACTACCCCATGCCCTAGCACCACCTCCTGCCCTAGCCCACCCCATGCCATAGCCCCACCCCCTGCTCTAGCCCCACACCATGCCCTAGCACTACCCCATGCCCTAGCCCACCCCCTAGCCCACCCCATGCCCTAGCCCCACCCCCGTGTGATGATGAGCGTTTCATTTAATAAAATTAAACGTGAAAATAAGAATATAAATGAATTAAATTAATGATTATTGGTACATTAATAAAATAATGAAAAATAAATAAATAATCTGACACTCCTCTGCCGACAGTTTGAGATCCTGATATGCGTTCAAGATGACCAGGACCCGGTTTTGAACCTCGTCAACAAACTGAAGATCAAATATCCAGAGGTCGACTGTTCCATATTCCTAGGTTAGCCCGCCCTCCCGCGCGCGCACACACACACACACACACACACACACGCAACATCACATATTCAGACCATACATTAACGATCAATACTTACCGGTAATAAATAAATATTCTTTTTTTTTTGATTCGCCGACAAAAGAGTAATCTTTCAGTAGTCGTTGCGTTTTTATCCCCCGTTACCGCGGTTACGCACGCAAGCCCGTCGACCTAATTATTCGCTACACCAACGCGTAACCTCTGAGGGGAGAGGCTGAGGTGTTGCGCGTCTTAAGGGGCATCTCCCGCCTTATCGCCGGTGAGTGCCGATCATCAAATATGCATGAGTTTGTCGTAAGTTAAACTTGCCCGTAATGAAGTGTGACAGCTCTTACGTAATAGCTTTCGCACACACACACACACGTATATATATATGTGTGTGTATATATGTGAATCGGATTAAGGGTGTGCTTTTGTTGCGGGACAGTTCGACAGACGAACAGATGACAGTTAAATGTGCAGTATTTATAACATAGACAGTTGGATAGTATAATTATGTGTATTCATTTATATTCATAAATGTTTATAAGTTTTTAATTAATTCTTTGTCAACAATTTCGACTGGATTTCATAGTGACTTATGCACGACGATGCTAATTTATTTTTGGATTTAATCATGACTAATCATGATTAATGATGACTAATCATGACTAATGATGACTAATGACTAAGCGTGATGTACGCGATGTACACAAATGATCAGTCAGTTGATCCCTCGCGTAGATATTATGGTAGTTTGTTTGACTGTCTAACTGTCCAACTGTCTAATTGTCTAACTGTCCAACTGTACAATTGTCCAGCTGTCTAACTGTCTAACTGTCCAGCTGTCCATGCCACAACACCACACCCGTAGTCAGAAGATGCAGACTCTGGGTGATAACGATGCAGAGTTTGTCTAGTTATCGACCAGTAGCTCGAACAAGTATAATAATAGGATAAAAGTGGAAATAATGGATAATAATATATAAATAATAAATAATATATAATATATAAATAAAAGTAATTAAGTAAAGTAATCTAATATAAAATATGAATACAATGTAATACAGTTAACTGATTTTAGATATAAGAGAGTGGAGACTTTTAAGAATGTTTTAATGTCATATAATAGCATTGTAATAAGTGACATAAGTGATAATGCTGAGAGGTTTATCAGCATACAATAGAATAGTAATTGTATAATATTAAGAATGATAAAATAGACATAGCACAGAGAAGTATTTCATATTATTATAATATTGAAATAAATTAAAATAGAGTAGAATAGAGTTTATACTATGGTAGAAATACATTAAAATGGTAATAATAAAATAAGATAAAATAGATACGTATCAAAATAGTGTATACATTTATAATACTGGATTACATTCAGAATATAGGTAGACTATAATGAAATATTATATCAATAATAATTTATGATATAAATATGATGAAGTGGGTAAAAGATTAAAATAGAATATATAATATTATGGCTAATGAATGAGTAACAATACATACAAATAAATATAAAACAATCTACTTTTTATGACCCATAATATATATAGATTATATATTAGAATTATATATAGATTATATATAGAATATATATATATATATATATTTATACTAAAATCATAACTATGCTATTATTGCACACAAATATATGTACACGTGTTATTTAGATCGGATAATAAATTTCCCATTTAGAGTGATAATAAACAACGAATGTATACAACCCGATCATTATCTAGCGGAGGCCTAATTACCGACGTGAACGAGTGTTTTATGATGGAACTAGCTTCTGCACCCATTAAGGATGCGCCTATTTCACCTGTTTTCTCTGTTGACACCGGTGTGCCACTAATAGACAATAGAAACTGCATTGTTTGGTGATTATATCGTTCACATATTTGTGTAAATATAATATTTATAATCCTATATTCCGAAATATGAATTAAATTGCGTAATCTATTTCTACTTTATTAAATGAAGTGATGAGTGCTTGCGTACCTGTGTGTGCTGCTTTTTTTTACATATTTCATTAGATTATATCGTCTAATACATTGCAGTTAATTTATAGCTTATCATATTTATTGTTACGAGTAATATGATATATAAGTATTCTAATATATATATATATATATAATCACTATATGAAGTCCTTGATAATATGAAATATAACTTTGATACATATTTACTAATTTTGAAAAAAATAAACTGTATATTTATATTTATATAATAGAGAGAATTATCTTTATAGGTAGTAAAATGTATCAAATATATATATAGCATTTAAAAAAATAAGATAATAATCCTTAAAATTATATACCTTAATAAATTAGTATTTTAATAATTAGTGATTACATTATCTTAATTAATTAAACAATATTACTAATAGACTAATAATAATAATAAACTAAAATTATATATTTAAAACTATAACCCAGGTAAAGCTATTCAAACTATTAAATTATTAAATATAAATAAAGTTAACCTAAAGTTAGATAATTATCTTTAAAAATGTTTTAATAATATAAGAAGGTAACAATTATGTATCCCTATTTCTCACTATTTATCCCTATTTCTCAATATTTATCTCTATTTCTCCCTATTTTTGTACATTATAATATTATTAGATTCTTATATTATATGCCTCGTGCAGGATAATCTAGATAATAAATTCACGTTATTGAAATATTTTAATAAAACCAAATATAAGTAGTAAAGTTACGTCGATGTCAACGATCTTAACAAGATCACTCATAGGTCAACATATAGAGGTCATACAGAGGTCACACAGAGGTCTACATAGCGAGGGTTATGGGGTGAGGAGGCCTAGTAATTTGTATATAGTGTATCACCCCTCCAGTTCTCAAAGTGGTTTCGTTTCATCTCCTCCTCCTCCTCAACCCCTACCTCATCTTCTTCTCCCCTATTAAGGTGGTAAAGATGGCATCATCAACCCTATGGTCAGAAACATGGCCCCCGGCTACAATGCAGCGAAATACGACATTATCTGGGTGAGCACTAGTCGCATTCAAGGTAATCAATAACCACCTCCTAACCACCTCCTATTCTACCCTATTCTACCCTATTCTACCCTATTCTACCCATATCACAATAATATCTTCATGATTATAATCACCCTATTCCCCCTCCTCATCCTATTTCTCCTATTCTCCTATTCCTACCCCCTACTGATCACTCCCCTACCCCCTACTGCTCACCCCCCTACCCCCTACTGATCACCCCCCCCTACCCCCTACTGACCACCCCCCTACCCCCTACTGATCACCCCCCCTACCCCCTACTGTTCACTCCCCTACCCCCTACTAATCACCCCCCTACCCCCTACTGATCACCCCCCTACCCCCTACTGATCACCCCCCCTACCCCCCTACCCCCTACTCTTCACCCTCCTTACCCCCTCCCCCCTACTGTTCACCCCCCATACCCCCTACTGATCACCCCCTTCCAATCCTCTAGTGTCCTCCGAGATCCTACTTGACATGGTAGCGAAAATAAGCCACAAGAACGTCGCCCTAGTTCATCAGATGCCCTTCTGTACCGATCAGAATGACTTTACTTCCTGCGTCGAAAAGGTTGCATTCTTATAAGGAGGGAGGTGGGAGAGATGTAGGAGAGATATGGGTAAGATGGTGGTAGAGCATAAGGGAAGAAAGCGATTAGAAGAAGGGTTTAAAACGATTATGGATTTAGATATAGGGAAGTATAGAAACGGTAATACGGAAGGGTAAATGGAAGAGAAGGCAAATCTGAATATTGTAATATTTTACTACCAACTAATTTGGGTAGCACAGATATACACTCCCTATCTACTAAACCCAACACAAAGCCTATCTACGCAATGTAATCAATGTTGACACGTCTCGCTTATAGCATCGAAATCACTGAAATTGATTTAGGAACATTGTTGGTACCACTATCAATATAGAGATTATCAGTAGTGTAGATACGCATGAGTCGGCAACGCATCTCAATGTATCATATTACTACATCTACTAGGGGCGCGGGAACGATGCTGTGTATGTAGGGGGAACCAATTAATCAAAATAAATGTTGTGGTAAAAGGGGTAGGGTGACCAATACATAGGAGGTCCCCCTAGATTTTAAACAGGGGGGGGGGACATATCACCGCGTCCCCCCCCTATTTCTGCACCCCTAACATATACACACGTGCCTATGTCAAAAGCAATCAATATCGATTTATTTTATATCTAAATTTAAGGTTTATCCTCCATTTCATAGGATAAACTTTACGCTACTTAGATATTAATCGGTGCCTAAGAAAGCAACCCTAACGAGCACCATCGCCCCCATCGCCCCTATTTCGCGCATAATAACTCAGCTATCGTTCTATAGTCCCGCCCCCGCCCCCCCTCACCACGCACAGATATACTTCGGTTGCAACGTCTCCAAGTACTACATGGCGCTGCATTGTCTAGGCATCAGCTGCTTCACCGGCATGAGCTACCTAGTCAAGGTTACGATCTCTACCGAAGCTATCTATTACTACTTTTATACTGGATTTATTCCTTTTGTCGCATTTAGTTTTAGTTTAATAAGAAGAAAACATACAACAACATGATATCACTTACTGTACGGTGTACAGTGAACAATGCACATCCGATTGACCTTTACCCTCCTCCTCTCGCTACACAGAAACCCGCGCTAGACGAGCTTCAAGGACTGCCATGGTTCGGCAGATTCCTCGCCGAAGATTTCTTCATCGCGAAGTATCTGCATCAGAAGTTAGCTCCCCTTATATCAGTAATCGATCGTTAGACAACCTACTCGAAAAGTGTGTAACCGTAGAGAAAGTCAACCGTTTTACGCATGTAGAAAGCGTCATAAAGGGTAAAGGTTAAAGGTGATAAATGTGGTTAAATATCGATATGTAAAGCATAAAGCTGAGCACGACTTTTTCTAACCACCTATCCCCCCCCCGCGATGACCTCTAAAATAAACCGATAATCTACATCGGTAGTCTCGCTGTTTCCCTACGTTATTCGTTTAGTGGTATTTTCATACGATGTAGATGACCCATATAAACGAATACACATACGTTACGCGCTACGTGTTACCTAACTGGTATAGGCAGTGGCGTCACTTAAGTTTTCGGACAGGAATATGGAATACAAACATCGATAGAGAGGCAAATAGGGCGTAATTCTTCGAGTTCGTGTAGATTTAATATATCCTATACAGATTAGGGAATAATTGCAAATCTTGGACTAGGACTATGTGTACTAGTGATGTCCAGTATATAATATACCTAGTGAATAATATACAGTTTATAATATCAAAACTTTCTATACACTACTTAGAGTATAACGTATGTTTTAATTATACACTTAGTCTATTCATTGATGTATATATACAGATGACATAACCTGAGCTACATGATGTCAGCCTGTTTATGTATCCTACACGTACTGATGTTCACGTTAATAACATCAACCTATATCTACTCATTGATAGTCGATACATTATCACCGACGTGGACTACAGTGGTATAGACCAACGATATCCTCACCTTAGTACACCAACCGACACTGATCTTTAACCCTCCCACCCATCACGCCCACT
This sequence comes from Osedax fenrisi, assembly GCA_964019155.1. Lineage (NCBI taxonomy): Eukaryota > Metazoa > Annelida > Polychaeta > Sabellida > Siboglinidae > Osedax > Osedax fenrisi. Next base: position 17,139,413 of record OZ025239.1, on the reverse strand, counting down.
TTAACCACTCCCATCGCCACGCCCCCTTAATCCCATCGCCACGCCCCCTTCTAGAGGCTACCGACACAGAATAGCGGCGATACCGGCCCAACAGAACATCTCTAGTTCTTCTATTGCCGGGTACAAGGATCGCATGGTCAGGTTAGCGTCACCATCTCATCACCGTCGTCATGACGATACAACAACTCTAATCATATACTAAACAATAAGGGGTAATTTTCTCTATAAGCAACACTGCTTCTATAATTACCCTGGCATTGCCTAAATCTGATAATAATAATAATAATATATATATATATATATCATTCATATATCAATCGCGCATTATTAAATAATATATTATACACTGATATGCACGGCTTTATCTGCTCCTATCATCTCGCGTAATAACCGCGCCGCCTATAAACCATAGCTATTACGAAAGGCGAATTCCCTCGACGCAGCGGTCGATACCGTAGTCTTCGTACGCTTATACTCGATCAATTAAACACACGCGAACGCGAGCAATACAGTACGCTCCACCTTAATCACTTTTACGTTTATATTGGAACTCGTCACATCGCGAGCGATACGTTAACTCCACTTTAACTCCACTTTAACTCCACTTTAACCCCACTTCACCCGCCCCCCACATCATAGATGGTGCCGACTACGTCTGAACATGTTGCCGTTAGCGACGGGCCTCTGCGAGCCCCTCTGCGAATGTCTACCGCTCGGACTGTACATGTCGTGGTCGATGTCGCACTTCTTCGACCTGGACCCTCGGTACTGGTTCGCCGCACACGTCACGGTCTGGTGCTTGCTAGACTTCATACAGCTGAAGCAAGTTCAGGTTCCCGAGACAGAGTTATAATAGGGGCGGCATCATACCCCCATACATATTTATTTTCTTTTATTATTATTATAACTATAATTAATTATCTTATTTATTTATATACTTATTTCACGTTTAGAAGGTATTATAACTATATATTATACCCCGAGTGATAACGAGGGTGTGATTATATCTTGACCACATATAATGGCTATTATTAACAGCAACCTACTAAAACTAGTACCACCTATATAAATATGTATATTAACATATATTTCATAGTTAACCGACCTCCAAAATTAAACTATACAAATAGTATATTACATTGCAATAGAATCTCTCAAACAAGCAACTCTAAATAGATAGTTAGAGAATAGTGATTGCGACATACATGTTCGACCATAAGGGCTATTTTCGTACTAGCTACAAATTAAGTTTAAACCACAAATTTAGTTCATTACTACCTGTAATACTATATTATACATATATACTAACTATATATAGATATTAACCTTTATTACATAGTTCACTAACCTCCATTATACTACACAAATAATATATTGTATCACAATAACAGCTCACCAGCAATACCATCTCTAACATCACTTTCATTATCACCTTTCTTAGCTATCCGTATATTTACATATCTTCCCTATTTAAGATAGTTACGACTGCACCAGAAACAAGATGCATTTTTCGATTCACTTCGATATAATAATAATATGAAATAGCTACTACTAAGCGAGATAGCAATTAGCTTTAATAATATAACTCTTATAAACAATGATTTATAATATGCGCGATATGCATAAAGTTTTTACGACGTGTGCGTATGTAACTATTAATAATTCTTGATATTGTTCTTTCGCATTCGGTAAACAATTCTATTATTAGTTTAATCATCGTATCTACCCGCGGCGGCCGTAGCTATGATTCATACGAGACCGGGTACATTGATTACTGTGCAGCATTCACTCGATAGTGTCACCGATGCTATTCTCGTGATATAAGGGTAACACATCCGCGTAGCTATTCGATAGCGACGACGTCATAGCCTGTCGCGACCTTTCACAGAGTGATCAACGGCATCTATCTAGCTTTGTGAAGCACTTAACGTATACACCGTGTATCTCGCAAGTGTCGATAGCGATTGTGTTTAAATAATAATAATAACTAATGGTAGCGAAAATGTATAGTAACGACTAATCAATCAAATCATTAGAACATTCATACCATTAAACTAGTGTTTATTTTTACTGAACACTGCATTTCGCCATATCGTAAAATTAGTCGCTATAACACGTATACATAACCCTTGCCCCCGCAGAACATATAACCCTCCCTAGCCCCAGCAGAACGTATAACCCTCCCTAGCCCCACAGAATGTATAACCCTTCCCTCGCCCCTACAGAACGTATAACCCTCCCTTGCCCCCGCAGAACGTATAACCCTCCCTTGCCCCAATAGAATGTATAACCCTCCCTAGCACCAAAGAATGTATAACCCTCCCTCGTTCCCACAGAACGTATAACCCTCCCTAGCCCCCACAGAACGTATAACCCTCCCTCGCCCTCAAAGAACGTATAACCCTCCCTTGCCCCCGCAGAACGTATAACCCTCCCTCGCCCCAACCGAACTTATAACCCTCCTTAGCCCCTACAGAACGTATAACCCTTGCCTAGCTCCCACAGAACGTATAACCCTCCATCGCCCCCACAGAACCTATAACCCTCCCTCGCGCCCACAGAACGGAGCTCTTCCGTTCGGCAAGCTGAAATTCCTGTTGTCGTGGATCGTCCGGGAGCTGATATTCGTGATCGTCTACTTCGAGGCGATCTCTCACGTTCGCTACATCAAGTGGGGCAAGCGAACCTACAGACTGTCAAACTTCGGCGAACACCTCGAAATAGCCAACGAGAAACTCATCATGGACATATAGCCGAGGACATAGGTGTCACTCTATGTCACACTATGTCATGTCACATGTTACACTATGTCGCGTAGGTGTCACTCTATATCACATAGGTGTCACTCTACGTCATGTAAGTGTCACTCTACGTCATGTCAATAAGGGTGTGGTTCGTGTAGCGTGGAAAGGTGGATGCATGGACAGATTACAGCGGTCACTACGCTACTTTAAAACTGACTGTCCATCTGTCCATCTGTTCTGCTACAGCGATCACACCCTTAATGCGTACATAATTTCGATATAAACATCGTGGTTTCACGAATGCAATCTACAGCCATGTGAACCCATACATAAACCCCATGTGAACCCCATACGTGGGCCCCTACCTACATCGACTTATACATACGACTACGACTTTTTCTTATCTTTACATTCTTACCAACTCATATTTTGTAAATAAATCGATTTATAATAAAATACAGGACTTTCACTTTTATTTCAATTTTATATCAACACATATCAACCGTAACCGTGAAAACGTAAATAAAACAAATATATTATACACATATATATATATATATATATATATATATAAATATATATAGGTTATCTAGAATATAAATAAAAAAGTGATTATCTAATAAGAATTAGCTAATGTCGATATCATATCTCGTGTTTTAATATTGCATAATAGATCGTGGAGATTTCCTATCGGTCGTCCCCTCCCCCGTCGCCCCCTTTTAAGCGAGTCGACTCGAGTAGGCGTCGTTGGTCGGAATGCGAGCTCTCCGATTCGCGATCGAGTTATCGCCGCGAACGGTTCGATAGACGTCGGTCATGTCTATTTCGTGGTTACGACGTCGCGACCTCTCTCGCGACCTCCCGTAACCTCCGCCCCCGCCTCCCCCTCCGCCGCCGCTGTCGTCCACGTTCTGAACGCGACGCTGCACCTGATCGCGGAGGTAGCCGTACCTTCGCTGGAAGTTACGCGATAATGTATTGCCTCCCACCTGTGTGCGGGGTGTGAGCGGGGGGGGGGTTAATAGAGTAGAGGTATCAGTGACATCGGGGAATTACGACGTAGCGTACATATTTGTTAGATATATATATATATATATATATAATGAATATAGATAAATAATAAAATTAGAATTGGTTTAATCGCCAGGGTGAAGGAAGATGCAGAACTTATCTTGTCTTTCACTCATTTAAGATTACGAGGAGAAAAAAAATCATAGTAATGTCATTAAAATGAGACATAGTAGAATAATAAATTTAGTACAAAAGCAAATATTAAAATAAACCATCAACTAAAAATAACAAACATCCATAGTATATCAACTTTCCGATTATGGGTTCATCAAGTTCAAACCTTATGGAATATACTTCCTTCAATAGTATATACACTGGTAACATTTGATGCCAGCAAAAGTATCCATACTACCCAATATAAAATATGACAAATTTATTAATTTAGAGTCAATGAAATACCAAAATAAAATAAAATTCCATCATTCTACTGTTAACTATTACTTAAACTCTTTTAAATATAAATATATAAAATGTAATAAAAGACAAAATAATACAATTATAAATAGTACATAATAAATGTCTACACTATATAGAGCAGAATATGATTTAGATAACTACAGATATTAAACATAATTAATATTATTAAAAAACTCTTCGTAATCTAATCATAATTTAAAAAAAACATAAATATGTAGATAACAAATAAAAATATATTAAAAATAATAGTAAACCAAATACTAGGAAAAGATAATAGGATACATATTTATATATATATATACATATATACATTTATGTGTTATAATTTATACATTAATAGTAATATACAAATTAATATATATAAAATAGAATATAAGTAATGTTTTAGTGCTATATAATAATAAACATAATTAATTATTTAAAGTATTATAACATTATCATATGATTAATAATATTTATTTAATTAAAAAAAATATATATTATTATTTAAAATTTAGTATAAATATAATATTAATTATTAAATTTTCATAATTAGATTTCTGTAATAGATATTAAGACAAACAATAAACAGTAATCATTAATCATTTAATAAATAAGTGAAATTACTAAATTGATTTATTAAAAATCAAGTATATAGAAAATAATCATGTGTAATGGATAATTGTGTAAAATATAAACTATCCGAGCTTTATCAATTAAATTATAATCATATGTGTCGCCAGAGTTTCGATGCTGAAAAACTGAGGCCATCACGTTTAATACATTATATCGGATACATCGTATAAGCGAGGAATACCCATGGGTATGAGAGGTGTCTACTCGGGGTACAAGCGGGGCGGAGGGGGGGGATGGGTGCGGGGCTAACCTGTAGATTACCGAGGCCCCGTTGACGATGCCTATTTCTGCTCTGACCTCTGCTCTTCCTACGTCTATGACCTCTACGATCGGCTCCTCTACTTTCGCTCCTCTCCGACTCTCCCCCGCTGGAGTTCCGAGCGTACTTCCTGGCGCGCTTCGAAACCACCGAATCCAGACTCTGATCGGGGGGGGCGGGGGGGGTTATAGGTTGCGGCGTTACTATCTCGTCGCGTGCAACGATTACGCGATTAGAGCATCTACGATGTTCACATCGCTATACAGACATCGTGAGGCATCGGTTGCTGCGTTAGTATCGAGCTGCTACTGCTAGCGATGACCATTAGCAGGCGAACAAACGGAACGAGTGTTCACTTCAAATCGGTATTTGATACAAACTATGCGTGCGCATACTTCGTACTACACGTACACACGTATTCGTGGTATACGCTCACTGTATAATACTATATGTAGTATATAACCGCGTATAAATGAAATATAAATATTCACTCAGGAAAATTGTGCATATATTCGAATGGGTAGTTTATATATATATATGTATACACACTATATATAATAATATTTACGTAAATATACGATCTACTTTAAATCACCTTTACATTACTCTATGTTGTTAATACACTGTTGTTTAGTGCATAGTAACAATATAGTAACATAGTATCAACTTGGTATGATTATACATTAGGGGAACATCCTCGAAATAGGCATTTTTTATGTCGCCGATACGCAATAGTTATAATCTATGTCGGGCAGTGCGGCACTATATAGTGCAATTGCTGAAATAAGTGCGACTGACATTGTGCAAATACAATTAAATGTTATATGGAGAACTAGTCCGATTGCTGTTTAGGTAGTATATAGAGAGCTAGTGCAAGTGCTATTTATATAGTGTAAAAGAGAGCTAGTGCGAGTGCTATTTATATAATGTATAGAGAGCTAGTGCGAGTGCTATTTATATAGTGTATAGAGATCTAGTGCGAGTGCTATTTATATAGTGTATAGAGAGCTAGTGCGAGTGCTATTTATATAATGTATAGAGAGCTAGTGTGAGTGCTATTTATATAGTGTATAGAGATCTAGTGCGAGTGCTATTTATATAGTGTATAGAGAACTAGTGCGAGTGCTATTTATATAGTGTATAGAGAGCTAGTGCTAGTGCTATTTATATAATGTATAGAGAGCTAGTGCGAGTGCTATTTATATAATGTATAGAGAGTTAGTGCGAGTGCTATTTATATAGTGTATAGAGAGCTAGTGCTAGTGCTATTTATATAATGTATAGAGAGCTAGTGCGAGTGCTATTTATATAATGTATAGAGATCTAGTGCGAGTGCTATTTATATAATGTATAGAGAGCTAGTGTGAGTGCTATTTATATAATGTATAGAGAGCTAGTGTGAGTGCTATTTATATAATGTATAGAGAGCTAGTGCGAGTGCTATTTATATAGTGTATAGAGAGCTAGTGCTAGTGCTATTTATATAATGTATAGAGAGCTAGTGCTATTTATATAGTGTATAGAGAGTTAGTGCGAGTGCTATTTATATAGTGTATAGAGAGTTAGTGCGAGTGCTATTTATATAGTGTATAGAGAGCTAGTGCGAGTGCTATTTATATAGTGTATAGAGAGCTAGTGCTAGTGCTATTTATATAATGTATAGAGAGCTAGTGCTAGTGCTATTTATATAATGTATAGAGAGCTAGTGCTATTTATATAGTGTATAGAGAGTTAGTGCGAGTGCTATTTATATAGTGTATAGAGAGTTAGTGCGAGTGCTATTTATATAGTGTATAGAGAGCTAGTGCGAGTGCTATTTATATAGTGTATAGAGAGCTAGTGCTAGTGCTATTTATATAATGTATAGAGAGCTAGTGCTAGTGCTATTTATATAATGTATAGAGAGCTAGTGCTATTTATATAGTGTATAGAGAGTTAGTGCGAGTGCTATTTATATAATGTATAGAGAGCTAGTGCGAGTGCTATTTATATAGTGTAAAAGAGAGCTAGTGCTATTTATATAGTGTATAGAGAGTTAGTGCGAGTGCTATTTATATAGTGTATAGAGAGCTAGTGCGAGTGCTATTTATATAGTGTATAGAGAGCTAGTGCTAGTGCTATTTATATAATGTATAGAGAGCTAATGCTATTTATATAGTGTATAGAGAGTTAGTGCGAGTGCTATTTATATAGTGTATAGAGAGTTAGTGCGAGTGCTATTTATATAGTGTATAGAGAGCTAGTGCGAGTGCTATTTATATAGTGTATAGAGAGCTAGTGCTAGTGCTATTTATATAATGTATAGAGAGCTAGTGCTAGTGCTATTTATATAATGTATAGAGAGCTAGTGCTATTTATATAGTGTATAGAGAGTTAGTGCGAGTGCTATTTATATAATGTATAGAGAGCTAGTGCTAGTGCTATTTATATAATGTATAGAGAGCTAGTGCTATTTATATAGTGTATAGAGAGCTAGTGCGAGTGCTATTTATATAATGTATAAAGAGCTAGTACAAGTGCTAGTTATATAATGTATAGAGAGCTAGTGCAAGTGCTATTTATATAATGTATAGAGAGCTAGTGCGAGTGCTATTTATATAGTATATAGAGAGCTAGTGCGAGTGCTATTTATATAGTGTATAGAGAGCTAGTGTGAGTGCTATTTATATAATGTATAGAGAGCTATTGCGAGTGCTATTTATATAGTGTAAAAGAGAGCTAGTGCGAGTGCTATTTATATAATGTATAGAGAGCTAGTGCGAGTGCTATTTATATAGTGTAAAAGAGAGCTAGTGCGAGTGCTATTTATATAGTGTATAGAGAGCTAGTGTGAGTGCTATTTATATAATGTATAGAGAGCTAGTGCGAGTGCTATTTATATAATGTATAGAGAGCTAGTGCGAGTGCTATTTATATAATGTATAGAGATCTAGTGCGAGTGCTATTTATATAATGTATAGAGAGCTAGTGTGAGTGCTATTTATATAATGTATAGAGAGCTAGTGTGAGTGCTATTTATATAATGTATAGAGAGCTAGTGCGAGTGCTATTTATATAGTGTAAAAGAGAGCTAGTGCGAGTGCTATTTATATAGTGTATAGAGAGCTAGTGTGAGTGCTATTTATATAATGTATAGAGAGCTAGTGTGAGTGCTATTTATATAATGTATAGAGAGCTAGTGTGAGTGCTATTTATATAATGTATAGAGAGCTAGTGCGAGTGCTATTTATATAGTGTAAAAGAGAGCTAGTGCGAGTGCTATTTATATAATGTATAGAGAGCTAGTGCGAGTGCTATTTATATAGTGTAAAAGAGAGCTAGTGCGAGTGCTATTTATATAGTGTATAGAGAGCTAGTGTGAGTGCTATTTATATAATGTATAGAGAGCTAGTGCGAGTGCTATTTATATAATGTATAGAGAGCTAGTGCGAGTGCTATTTATATAATGTATAGAGATCTAGTGCGAGTGCTATTTATATAATGTATAGAGAGCTAGTGTGAGTGCTATTTATATAATGTATAGAGAGCTAGTGTGAGTGCTATTTATATAATGTATAGAGAGCTAGTGCGAGTGCTATTTATATAGTGTAAAAGAGAGCTAGTGCGAGTGCTATTTATATAGTGTATAGAGAGCTAGTACAAGTGCTATTTATATAATGTATAGAGAGCTAATGCGAGTGCTATTTATATAGTGTATAGAGAGCTAGTGCTAGTGCTATTTATATAGTGTATAGGGAGCTAGTGCGAGTGATATTTATATAATGTATAGAGAGCTAATGCGAGTGCTATTTATATAATGTATAGAGAGCTAGTGTGAGTGCTATTTATATAATGTATAGAGAGCTAGTGCGATTGCTATTTATATAGTGTATAAAGAGCAAGTGCGAGTGCTACTTATATAGTGTATAGAGAGCTAGTGCGAGTGCTATTTATATAATGTATAGAGAGCTAGTGCGAGTGCTATTTATATAATGTATAAAGAGCTAGTACAAGTGCTAGTTATATAATGTATAGAGAGCTAGTGCGAGTGCTATTTATATAATGTATAGAGAGCTAGTGCGAGTGCTATTTATATAGTATATAGAGAGCTAGTGCGAGTGCTATTTATATAATGTATAAAGAGCAAGTGCGAGTGCTACTTATATAGTGTATAGAGAGCTAGTGCGAGTGCTATTTATATAATGTATAGAGAGCTAGTGCGAGTGCTATTTATATAATGTATAAAGAGCTAGTACAAGTGCTAGTTATATAATGTATAGAGAGCTAGTGCGAGTGCTATTTATATAGTGTATAGAGAGCTAGTGCTAGTGCTATTTATATAATGTATAGAGAGCTAGTGCTAGTGCTATTTATATAATGTATAGAGAGCTAGTGCTATTTATATAGTGTATAGAGAGTTAGTGCGAGTGCTATTTATATAGTGTATAGAGAGCTAGTGCGAGTGCTATTTATATAGTGTATAGAGAGCTAGTGCTAGTGCTATTTATATAATGTATAGAGAGCTAGTGCTAGTGCTATTTATATAATGTATAGAGAGCTAGTGCTATTTATATAGTGTATAGAGAGTTAGTGCGAGTGCTATTTATATAGTGTATAGAGAGCTAGTGCAAGTGCTATTTATATAGTGTATAGAGAGCTAGTGCTAGTGCTATTTATATAATGTATAGAGAGCTAGTGCGAGTGCTATTTATATAGTATATAGAGATCTAGTGCGAGTGCTATTTATATAGTATATAGAGAGCTAGTGCGAGTGCTACTTATATAGTGTATAGAGAGCTAGTGCGAGTGCTATTTATATAATGTATAAAGAGCTAGTACAAGTGCTAGTTATATAATGTATAGAGAGCTAGTGCGAGTGCTATTTATATAGTGTATAGAGAGCTAGTGCGAGTGCTATTTATATAGTGTATAGAGAGCTAGTGCTAGTGCTATTTATATAATGTATAGAGAGCTAGTGCTAGTGCTATTTATATAATGTATAGAGAGCTAGTGCTATTTATATAGTGTATAGAGAGCTAGTGCTATTTATATAGTGTATAGAGAGTTAGTGCGAGTGCTATTTATATAGTGTATAGAGAGCTAGTGCGAGTGCTATTTATATAGTGTATAGAGAGCTAGTGCTAGTGCTATTTATATAATGTATAGAGAGCTAGTGCTAGTGCTATTTATATAATGTATAGAGAGCTAGTGCTATTTATATAGTGTATAGAGAGTTAGTGCGAGTGCTATTTATATAGTGTATAGAGAGCTAGTGCAAGTGCTATTTATATAGTGTATAGAGAGCTAGTGCTAGTGCTATTTATATAATGTATAGAGAGCTAGTGCGAGTGCTATTTATATAGTATATAGAGATCTAGTGTGAGTGCTATTTATATAGTATATAGAGAGCTAGTGCGAGTGCTACTTATATAGTGTATAGAGAGCTAGTGCGAGTGCTATTTATATAATGTATAAAGAGCTAGTACAAGTGCTAGTTATATAATGTATAGAGAGCTAGTGCGAGTGCTATTTATATAGTGTATAGAGAGCTAGTGCGAGTGCTATTTATATAGTGTATAGAGAGCTAGTGCTAGTGCTATTTATATAATGTATAGAGAGCTAGTGCGAGTGCTATTTATATAGTATATAGAGAGCTAGTGCGAGTGCTATTTATATAGTGTATAGAGAGCTAGTGCGAGTGCTATTTATATAATGTATATAGAGCTAGTGCGAGTGCTATTTATATAATGTATAAAGAGCTAGTACAAGTGCTAGTTATATAATGTATAGAGAGCTAGTGCGAGTGCTATTTATATAGTATATAGAGAGCTAGTGCTAGTGCTATTTATATAGTGTTTAGAGAGCTAGTGCTAGTGCAAGTATAGCTTAGATTTAATAGTTACCCGACACCAGCTAGTTAGTGCCCTGACTTGCTGAACACTAGTTACGTATTTTGCACTAACCTGAGGCCACTATAGGCTGAGGTTTTCCCTAACCTAATAGAACCTACTATAGGCTGTGGTTTGCCCTAACCTGGTAGAGGCCACTAGCAGGTCCGCGGTCGGGTATGCCGAACTGATCGTCTTCGATGATGTCCCCTATACTTTGCAGTTTCTCCACCAGTCTACAACGATTACAGAGTTATCGTCGCGGATAAGGTAGGATAAGGTAAGGTAAGGTAAGGTAAGGTAAGGTAAGTTAAGGTAAAGTAAGGTAAGGTAAGATGAGGTAAGGTAATCATTTATTTAAAAAACGCTCGTATATTGTGAAATATCATGAGTGTTGAGAATATATAAACATAAATTAAAATAAATTGTCAGTAAATAAAGTCGTAAACTTCTTCTCGATGTGTAATGTCTCCTTAAATAATTCGATTATATCGTTTAAAATACATATTTCATTAACAACATGGTAATATTTATATAGAATGCTAATTATTTAATATACAATATTATAATATGCTATTATAACACTGTAAATGTGAATTACAAAATATATGAGCGATAATAGAGATGTCAAAGTTCATTTGGTATCAAATCAATGGTTGGTATCATCTCAATATGACACCGGGCCTAAAGAAACCTCAATAAATTGTTTCCGTTATATTTTGTTTCTATATATTTATATATATATATGAATTTGGTAAATATAAGAAGTAAACTGTTAAACATAAAATAATATCTCCCGTGTAACCTGAGCTTTCACTATTGTTAATATATATTATATTAAACGGTGTTAAAATAATAATAATAATAATAATAATAATAATAATAATAATAATAATAATAATAATAATAATAATAATAATAATAATAATAACAATAATAATAATAACAATAATAATAATAATAATAATATTAATAACAATAACAATAACAATAACAACATAAGTGAAACCTGAGTTTTCCGGCTAGGGTGTCCTCAGTCTGCAGGATGCTGGTCCTCGCGATGATATGCAGGAACGTCACCCACCTGTGAGCTATGGTGGCCGTGAACTGCACTATGAGGATGACGGCGAACATCACCAAGAAGATCAGCCCGAGCGGTTCAAACTTGTCGGGCTCACCCTGCGGGTCGTCCAGGCGAGGAATCGGCACGTAGAAATCGTCTTCGAGGGTTTCCTGCGGGGGGTGTTACGGCGGTTCGGAAGGATTTGGATTTCGTAAACGTTTAAAGTCGGCGTATTAAACTTACGGCCGACTAAACACGACGATTTGTATGTCTTAACTATATGTATATTATTATATTATTATATTATGATTAGTTATATTATTATATTACTAACAAGTATAATATTTACTTGATTACATAAACATAATCGTTATTAAATATAAATACGTAAATAGTTTGCACGATATAGTGCATATATTAATACTCTATATTAAACTAGAATCGTTTATAATATATTCCGATATTATTTCGATATCATTAGCGCTTTCTATAGTTGAATTATTCGTGATATTTTTTTTACAAATTTTGCCTTTAGTCGAGATATGATAAATTAATTCATAAATAATAAATAGTCTATTGATGTAATAATAAGAAACAATACAGAAAGACTAGGAAAAAGAATATGTATATATATGATAATAATTTATGATTTATGCATAGCGAGGGAGTTAAAAAGAAAATGTTAATAAAAGGTTATATATAATAACATGCTTAACTTAAATGTGATCTTTCATTAAATTGATATCTGAAAGAGTGATTTTGAAACGGTTTCATAAAGTAGTGTTATGTAAATGTTTAACGTATGTATATATATATATAATATATGTTATGTATTACAGTAAAGAAAATGTATTATAGATAGATATATATATATATTATACAAATTTATTATATTCAAACATTAAACTATAATTATTTACCAGACTTTTAATTATCGAGTATTACTAACAATATATAATATGTAGAGTTATTAAAAAATGGAATAATTCGGAAGAAATATTACATTATATATTAGATTGTAGTGCATATACTCTGATGTGAATATATCTGAATATAGTACATACATACAAATATATAACAATTTTGAATACGCATATATTCATACCTACGAAGATACTCGTATAGAGTATCTAAATATAAATGTATATCAAAGCAACGCCGATGATTCATTTAGAGGAGTAACAAATCACTGAAAGCTTTTGAAGTATATTTCAAGCTATTTTTTTTCAGATAGTTATGATATCCCTTTACTACTAAGAGTATATATATATACCGTATATATATATATATATATATATATATATGTATCATTGATATGTGGGAGGTATTAATATTTAAAGTGATATAGATAAGCTAATATATGACGATATTAGTGCATACTTAAGTGCACTAGGCAAGGACACTTTGTGATTTATAATTGTCATTAATTATTTGAATCATAAACACACAAAAATAAATGCAAAGATTGTGAAATAATGATATATTATATATCATATCATATATATATATATATACACAGACTTTGAGGGGGGCCCCCTCAAAGCCCCCCTCAAAGTCTGTGTATATATATATATATGCAAAGATTGTGAAATAATGATATATTATATATCATATATATATATATATATATATATATATATATATATATGCAAAGATTGTGAAATAATGATATATATATAATATATATATATATATATATATATATATATATATGCAAAGATTGTGAAATAATGATATATATATGATATATAATCATATGTATATATATATATATATATATATAATTTATTACATTTATCTTCAAATCAAACCTTTAGTAATTGCAATTGGAACAGTAGAATAATCCACAAGAAGTTCAACATCAGATACCCGAACACGAGATTGTTCCTGAGATCTATGAGGTTCTGAGCGTCTTGGGCTTCTTTTCTCTTGTCTTTGTCCAGCGGATGTAGATGAGCCTGTTACGCAAAGTTATTGCGTAATCAAGCGATGACGTAATCAGATAATCGCGATGGGGAGACTGCGTTAACGAGTTCGCTAAGACAGGGACGCACGTTTACTTGTAAAGGAAAATTGATATTTTTTAAGTATTAAAAAAAACACTTAAAAAACTCGCAAACGTCGATACGCGTTCCTCTTATTATGTTATTAATGATTGATACAAAATAGTAGGAAATGAAGTAATTGAGAGGAATGTTGTTCGCGTTATGATCAAGTGTATTGATTATTGTATACTTTAGTACGTCTACACTGACAAAATAAGTTATTACATCATTAAGGTCTGATTATGCTTTTAATGCCAATAACATTTAATGAAATAGAGTTGATAAACGACGCAACATATAGAGGTCATCATGATTATGTAGTCTTTGATTATGTAGTCTTTGATTATGTAGTCTTTGATTATGTAGTCTTTGATTATGTAGTCTTTGATTGTGTAATACAAACATAACTATAAGATTTACATAGAGTGGATATTCGCGGCATTGTTTAGCGTCGTTAAATAACGGAAAAATTGTCTACAAAATTATCTCCAGGAGGCGATACTAGTAGTGTAGTTAACAATGATGTGATCGGAGCCACTGTACAATGATGTAAGTTACACGGCGGGTGGACTAAGTCTACGTAATCGTCAACCTTACGTAATAGTTATCATATATTTTCTAGTGAAACCGCTCGTTTACGACACCCCCACGAGTGAACAGTGTACACCCGTTACACACGCCCTCGCCCTCGCCCTCGCCCTCACGAGACGAGCAGTTCGAACAGCCGCGCGAACCTTTATCAACTGTTTCCAGAACACGATCTCCTTGTCGTCTAGATACTTGATTTCCCCGTTGCCGAGAATCTCCTCCTCTATCCAGCGAGGATTCGTGAGCTCGTCTCTCTTTATCTTTTTCTTTTAAACGAGAGACCCGTTTATACATATATTAACAAGCAATACTATCTACCGCTACTGAGAAATACTACACGCTCTTCCCTATACCACTATAGATATCATTGTAATTATAATTGTTTATTTAAATAGATAAGTAAATATCTCAATAGTGTATAGACAATATAATGATAAATACTAACAAATCAATAATCAGCAACACAGTTTCTATTAATGAATATAAATATATATATATATATATATATATAATAAACATAACTAGAACAACAAACAGGAATGAGAGATATAATGAGTTGTAGTTATATAGAATTATACACGCCACTATATATACCATTGCATACCGTTATACATACACTACATATACTTCTATACCTATCATTATACATACGTTAGTACATACAATTATATAATAGCAATGTCGTAACCTTGGCGGGAGTGCCGTCGAGTGGTTTAGGCAATTTCTTAGTGGCTAGAATCTCTTTGAGTTCGTTACGAGGTCTTTTGCCTGTCATGTGTAGTTTAATGTGTTAGCGTACATATTTAGTGGTGAAGGCAAGTGATTATCCTAATTTAGAATGTTCTGGAATTTTCTTGAATATTCTAGTAGGTTCTCTAGTCTTTTAGAATTAATAATAGGGCCTATAGTAAGATAGGTATTTAGTAATAGGGGTATATAATAGGAGGGGTATAGTAATGAGAAGGTTATATATTAATATGGTTATAGAGTTATAGGGTTAGTGTAAGATCATAATAGAATATAATAGTGGTGAGTGAACATTGTCCCGGATTCTAGGTCGGGAAACTATTGTTTTTAGTGAATCACTTAGCTGCATTATCTAATCCTAATGTTTGTGTGTGTGTGTGTAAGTGTGTGTATGTGCGTGTGTGCGTGTTTATCTGTATATTTGTGTTGTTGTCGTCGTTATTGTTTTCATTAAAATATTTATTAAACACAATATAAACGATAATACTTATATAATATGTATTGCATGGCAAATAAATATATATATATACAAAAACAGAAAATAAAATTATATAAAAAATAATGAATGTATGTATGTTTATAAGTACATTTCTAGATATGTGTATTTCATTAGTGCATGTATATTATATTGTAAGTATACATTCTAATATACATCGCTGTATATCAAAATCTAATATATATATATATGTGATATTTTTATTAATATTAATTGGTACTTCCTTCCAATTATAATTGATTATTATTAACAGATTTTAATAATCGAAAATGGCCCTGAAATACTATCTAATAATATAATGCTTACATTAAATATAAAATAATTGTCGATTCTCAAATTTGAATTATTATAAAATAGTACTACAAAATGATGTGTGTAATCCACTTGTGCAATTAGCGCATACATATATTATTTAGATGCACTTAGATGATATATATGAATAATTATATACACTTATAATATATAATTTATATAAACTTAAGAATTATACGATATACTTTGAAACAATACATGTGAATATTAACATTAGTTGTTATGTTATTTTAAGCTTTTATAATTTATTCATGTATTGAATAATATTATGGAAAATTTATATTTATAAACAGTTATTTCATTTTGTAAGCGTTTATAATTTATTCAAGAACTTAATAATATTATGGAAAATTTATATTTATTTAACGTTTATTTCAATACAGCTAGCTCAAGTAGTGTTTAATGAGAATATTAAAAAAAGACTAAGAAATATTTATCTTTTAAATAGATTACAATTCTAAATGTATTGTCACATCGAGGGCATGTGACGTGATCAAGGTGTACGGCATCTATACACTCGTACTGGCATACATTGTTGCATACTTTGTTGCATACTTTGTTGCATACATTGTTGCATACATTGTTGCATACATTGTTGCATACAATTATCGCATGAAAGAACATGTTCTAATTATAATATTTTGCAATTATCGCGAACAAAATGCATATTTTTACAATCCACTATTCTCCCGCTTATTTTGATACTAATTATGGTTTAATACTAATAAAGGTTTAATAATAAATAAGGTTTAATACTAATTAAGGGTTAATACTAATTAAGATTTAATACTAATTAAGGTTTAATATTAATTATAGTTAGTAAAGAAGATTTACTTATGAAAACTTATATAATAAATTATGTTATTTTTTAAAAATTCGTCTGCATCTGATAGTATTGAAGTGATACCGTATTACAAAGTGATTGGTCAATGAAAACCTTTACCCTTACTATAAACGACATTAATACGTGTTCTCTATTATGTTTAGTGGGTGATGACTATAGAACAAATGTATATTTAATAAATTTAAATTCCTAATAAATGATTATTACTATTTTGTTTTAATCGTAAATCGCATAATTAATATTTCGAATAGATGAAAGATAATAGATAATGCTAAGGCCACACCGGAGAATGTTAGCAAACTTTTATTTGATCTATAAAACCACGACTTCATCAACAATTTATAAATTAGAGTATGCGTAATCGTTTCATTCAAGCTTTAAAGATAATAGGCGATAATTACCATCTAATTGTCCTTTTAGATCGTCAATTTCCTCTTTAAGCGCGTGAATACTTGCGTTTTCCTCCTTCTCCGCTTTACCGCGTCCGATCATCGTGATGTAGAATTCCTACACGAGTGGTGGAGGTTAACGAAGTAAGAGGTCGTAGGTTAACCTTCTATGTCTACCGTACGGCGATATAAAGAGGGATTTAGTCGACTAGGCGTATACAGTACACCATGATATACTGCTGAGCTCGGCACTGGTATATTAGGGCGATGTATCAAGGGTGGCGGTATATCAAATATAACTAATATAGCATGTAATATATAGGCTGGTAATCTGTTCCATCTATAATTGGCGCTATTTTAAGTATGGCAGTATAGTACTGTATATATATATATATATATATATATATATATATATTTATTATAAATATAAACAAAGCTAAAACTAATAATTCATAAGTCTATTAGGAGTAAATAAGAATAGATAGCGGTTTAACGATAAAATGTGTTTATGAAATAATGTCTGAAATATAATCAAATGTGCGTTGAGTTATAAACATCTAAACATGTGTTCAAGTTAACTGCAGTTTATGTAATATGTATAACATACTGTTGAAATATCATTCTAATATAAAACATATATACATCGGGACTAAGAAAAATATGCTCATTTTATAGAAATAATCTATAGGGTGAATTAGGGTGTTTATTTATAAATTATCATGATCAATTATAAAAAAAGTATCTTTATATATATATATATAATTATTATTTTATTATAACACCGTTTAAATATAACATATATTAACAATAGTTGAAATATATAATAGATTCACACGTATAAGAAATAACTTTTTTATTAATGGAATGTATTACGCGGTAGTCGATGCAACGTTATAATCTTGAGTTATGTAATAGTGTTATATAACAATGAATTATCTAGTTTATGCAATCGACGACATTATATGATATTTATATATACTTATTTTATTAAAGTTTATAGTAATCTATATTATTAATAAGTGAATATTTACAAACATTTATATATATATATATATTTATATATTTAAGACTGAGAATATAAAGTCAGCCATAGTTAAAAGGTTAAAGGTTTAACCTTCAAATCGTTGGCGATGGCATCTAATCCCAACCAGGCGATCAAACCCTTCTTCTTGAGTTTCTCTTTTCGCTTTTTTTCCTCTTCCTCTAGTCGCTCGATTTCGAGTTCATCTTTTGTTTTCTTCGTGGCAACCTAGTGAGTGAAAGAGAAACAAATGAATATAGAGTGAGAGTGGAACATATGTGTGAGTGAGTGCAGAGAGAGATAGGTTAATATGGTAAGGAAGGTAGAAAGGAGGTGAGGAATAGAAGTTGTTTTAATTTGAACTCTATAAATAAATATTTGTATCTACGGAAAATGAGAAATAATAAAGATATAAGAAGATGGAGTATTACTATTGTTATTGTTATTGATTTTATTTTGATGGGGTCATTTCATCCAATAAAATAACTTATACGATAGAGTTTTTACTTATAAGCAAAAAATTAAAATTAAAATGGCTCCAATGTCTCTTATAAGCTACATTAATATGTAGGCATCCGAAAGCCGACCATTTGTATACGCAACTATATAGGATCACTTCTAAATATTATATTAAGATTTAATTGAATGGTTTAGACGGGGCTCGAACCTGCGATCTACTATCTACTACCTACTACCTACTACCTTCGTCTAACGCATTAACCCGCTGGGCTAACAGGGCAGTTATTACTTATGATGATGATACTGCTAGTTTACACACTGCAGATACTAACCTCTCGCGTTCCCCAAGACACCACGTGGATGTTGCAGATGGAGTACAGCTGCAGCAATAGGTAACCCGAAGGTATCAACAGGAAGTACAGTAGACCGGGGATAACGCAGCCGAATTCCTGTTCAGGGTACGCGATGAGTCATCGAATGTGTATATAGTAGTGTTGTAAAATTTCGAGTCCTCGAGTCCAAATCTCGAGTCCTAGTAAAAAATGTCGAGTCGAGTCTGTAATTTTCGAGTCCATTTGAATATTTATCGAGTCGAGTCTCAACAGTTGATTTTCGAGTCGAGTCGAGTATTTATAATGGGACTCGATATTTTTTTTTTAATAATTAATAATTAATATGATAATACATATAAATAAAATTATTTAATTATATGGAACTATTTCATATTTGAATTAAACTTTATTTAAATAAATGATATTTCATATATATATTTATTTGTTATTAATTTAGCTCTAGTCACGTCACCTCCTAGTGATTAATTGTATATGCTGTAGAGTTCATGAACTTTTGAATATTTTTATTTATATTTAAATTCTATTCTATAAATCTATAAAATGAGTGACTTAAATACAACACCTATTAGTATTTCATAATAATATATTATGATATAATTAATTCTTATTATAATAATTATTGTATTATAATTTATCGAGCCATATAAGACTATATACATATATTTATTAATTTGAAAAAAATAGCGCATGTTTAACTCAATTTAAATTTTTTTAATATCTCAACATTAATATACAGAAGCTCGCAATACTAAAAAATCTCTATACTAGGGTTTTGGTATTAATTATTCAGTACTAGTCAGTAGTAATTTAGAAGAAATTATTTAAATAATATATGATATTTTATATTTATAATATATATGGTTAGTAACCATTGTAAACATTGGTTACTGAACGAATTGGGAACGGTATTCATTGAATAGTATTCAACATTTGAAGCGGGTGTCGAGCGCGCGACGAGTGAAGATATGTATAAATAGAATATATTTTTAAATGCATACATCAGTGCATAATATGCACTGCATACAGCTAATAACTGAAATATAGAAAGAATAAAGCATATATTATAAAGTATACAGTAGTATACTGAGTTATACTAAGTATAACTCATCCGTTATGTTTAATCACAAAAACACACATACACATAATATATGATAAATATGGTTACAATGGACTAATGAACATTTTATTTAAATATATATACATATATTGTATATATATATATATATTATCTTACTATTATTACTAATATATGATAAATATGGTTACAATGGACTAATGAACATTTTATTGAAATATATATACATATATTGTATATATATATATATATATATATATATATATATATATATATATATATATATATTATCTTACTATTATTTCGATATTAACTAATACTGATCGTATATATTATATATATATTTCATTATTTTATACTATAATATTGTTATCTATATTGTATACAATATGATATTATTATAATAATCATATAATTTAAATATTCATCCATATTTATATTTATTTCAACAGTTACTAATTTAATATTATAGATATGTTAAGATATATATTTTAATACATAGGATATATTTTAATACCTATATACAATAATATAATCTACTCTTGATTATTAATAAGTTAAGTTAATTTATACTATCATAATAGTACTATAGTATACTAGTAACTATATGATACATTTTCAGAATTACAATTAATTTTTTTCTAGAATAAAATTACCTTTAGACCGTATACAGCATATACAGCATATATATATATATAGGGGCATCGGAAGGGGAGGGGGGTGGCGGTGGGTATCGGACCCCCCATTCAAAAATATGGGGGGGGGGGGCTAAGTATGTTTTGCCCCCCAATATGTTATAATAAATTGTATATATAGATATATTAAATCTAGTATATTTTCTTTGTCAATACAATTTGTTATCATATATACTATAAACATATATATTATATTATTTATATATATTACTGGTTTAACCCGAACTCGGTTTCGGGTATCAATTCCGGGTTCTAGCAAAATTTCATGAGATCGGGTTTCGAAAAATGGTCCAAGAACGGGTCCGGGTTTTAGTAAATTAATTTCGGGTATTTGTGTAAAATAAAAATAATATTAAAATTGTATATACATTTTATAAAAATATAATTAAATCTTAATTTAATTGATAATTATTATAATACATTATTATAATGTATACAACTGATAACGTAAGTATACTAAATATTGCCAAAGCCAAATATATACTATATGCCTATTAATCCTATGTAAATTGTAATATCTGGAAAATAAGTATTTAATTATTTCATAGATATTGAAAATTTCAATAATTGAAATGTTTATAATGTTATATATAATTGTACTACATTTTTGTACATAACTTATGTTATAATACAAATTAAAAAAAAAACTACAATATGAAGTATATTATAAAATTCAATAAGCTTTCCGGTGTTAATTATTGTATTATTATTCTATTATAATAGAATATATTTAAAAATTATCATTCTAGTAGATATTTGTTGATCATAATAACAAATATTTCACGATCTAATATTTATAAATTATATTTTGATTGTTGTTGCCTATATATTATTTATTAATTATAGCTATTTCTGATTCTGTATTTCTGTATTGCTACAAAATATATGTTTTATAAATGTTCTACACATATTTTAAAAAGTATAATATTTATATCTTATAATATTTATATATTTATTATATAATTACAATATTTTAATTATATCTTAAAATAATAATATTTCAAAGATTAGTTGACAAATTTAAAAAAATATTTCAAATAATATTTTTAAAAATACAAAAAATATCAATAATATTACAAAATATATTTTGAATAAATTTCAAAAAAATGTCTACAAAAATGTTTATAAATATTTCAAAAAAATGTTTTCAAATATTTCAAAAATATGTTTAAAAATATTTCAAAAATTTTTAAAAATATTTTAAAAATTTCAAAAAAAATTCAAAATTTTCAAAAAAAATTCAAACAAATTTCAAAAAATTTCAAAAAAATGTAAAAAAAATATTTCAAAAAAGCGCCGATGAAGATTTTAGATGACAAAAAATCATTTTAATGGCAAAAGTATCTGGGGTACGCAGTAAAATATTCAAAAAATTTATATTTATTATAAACTGTCATTATCTCGAAAGTCTCGAGATAATGAAATTTAGGATTTGATTGTCTCGAGATAATGAAAATTAGGATTTGATTGTCTCGAGATAATGTAAAATGGGCTAAATTTAAACCACTAATATATATTATTTAATCCATTCTTTATATTTAATTTTTATGACCTTAATTTTATAAACTGTGAAGTTTCAATTTGGATTTGAAGGCTTCGAAGCCTTACATTTTTGGATTTGAAGGCTTCGAAGCCGAAGATTTTAGGATTTGAATATTTTTATTGGCTTCGAAGCCTTGATTTTTAGGATTTGATGGCTTCGAAGCCTTGAAAGTATTTGAAATATTACAACCCTAGTATATAGTCAGCTAATATAGATATATATTTATGTTTAAATAATAATTAAGGAGGAAGTGTATATTTAATTTTTATTTCAAAAATGAGTTCACTTTAAAATATACGAAAAGTAATATACAGTAATATACAGTAAGCCTGACACTATACTTTCTATACGACACGCCTCTATAAGACACGCCCCTCTAAAACACGCCTCTATAAGACACGCCACTATAAGACACGCCTCTATATACAATAGATATTAAAGCTTAGCATAGCTGACATTATGGTAGGGCAAAAGATATGCCGAGATTAAACATTGACTGTCAATATGTCACGATAATGTCACAGAGAGGCTTGAAATTCAAGTTAAATAATAGATGTTATCTGATAGTCAGCGCGAAACACCATCAGTATATTGTACCTACAGGCATGTTATTGTTATTTTGGTGGAGTCTTTTCATCCCATCAAGGAACTTAAATGAAATTGTCACTAATAACCAAATGGCTCTAATATCCCTTGGAAGTTGCTCTCGCGTTAAGGCATCCATGATTTTAACGAGAGCCGATCATTTATTTATACACAATTATGTAATATCACTTCTAAATATTATTTAAGACTTAATTTAATAGTCCAGGCGAGGCTCGAACTCGCGTCCTACTGCTCGCGTGTCCGACGCCTTAGCCAACTGAGCCACGCAGGCAGTTATGAATACGAAGGTGAATGCTAACCTGAGGATGTAGTACGGCTGCGACTGCGTAGAATCCCGCCAACATGATTAAGAAGATGATGTTGGGCGAGGTGAGGGACTGCATGAAAGCGTTGATCACTAGACCCACGATTACCACCATCATCACTATGGCGTACAGGGCACTCATTATCTGGGCTACTAATACCTGCGGGCGGACGGGGTGAGGTGTTAGGTGGGTGGGAGGGAATGAAGAGAGAGATAGGGAGAGAGAGAGAGAGAGAGAGAGAGAGAGAGAGAGAGAGAGAGAGAGAGAGAGAGAGAGAGAGAGAGAGATAGGGAGATAAAGAGAGAAGTGAGAATGAGAGAGAGATAGAGAGAGAGAGGATGAGAGAAAAAAAGAGAGAGAGAGAGAGAGAAAGAGAGAGGAAAGGAGAGAGAGTAGTGAGAAATAAAGATAGAAAGAAAGAACGAGAAAGAATATTGATTTCAGAAAGCCAGTTATATTTAATTATAAACATATCAACTAAATATACGAATGATTATAATCTGGGTGAATGATTACATAACACGCTAAACATCGCCCCCTATGGGTGGGGAGCTACACTAACCTGGGTGTCGCACTTAGTCGTAAAGCACACGAGGATGTAGAAAGCTGTAGGCGTGAGGGCGATCATATGCGACTGCCACAGATTGGTACCCAGCACGGAGTTGAAACTTCCACCAATCATGAGGAGAACGGTCGCGGGACCTAGGATACCGGATACGAACAACAGGAACTGGTAGGCCATGAACGGCGACGACATATTATCGTTACGGCGCACCGTTAACTATACGGGGTGGTGGGGTGGGGGTGGGGTACGGGTGAGTAATGGTGCAGGGCTGGGGCTGGGCATAATGGTACGTGATTATTTGTGAGTTTTAATATACTTATGTGTGTATGTGTATATGTATGAAAATAGTTTATGGAGTTCAGAAAGTAGAATTAAAATATATACATTTTATATATATATACATGATAAATCGTTAGGCTAAATCTTAATTATAAAATGAATATACTTAATAGAGTATATAAAATGAGTATACTTACGATATATATATATCGTTAGTAACTAATTGTTGTACACGATGCTAGTATAAGTGTACGATATCACTGACGACGATAACATAGCTTTGTTTATCATTCTCGTTCATTATATTGTTAGGCGTATCTACGACGGGTACATGCGTACCTACGACGGGTACATGCGTACCTATGATAAGGAATGACTCAACACATTGTTATCATCGTCATCAACATTAATGATGACAATAATGATTACGTCTTACACTAAACTAAATTAGTTTAACTAACGTAACAGATATTAGATCTTATATTAATAATGATAGCATTAATAATGATAGCATAAATAATGATAGCATTAATAATGATAGCATAAATAATGATAGAATTAATGATGATAGCATTAATAATCATAGCATTAATAATGATAGCATTAATAATCATAGCATTAATACTGATAGCATTAATGATGATAGCATTAATATTCATAGCATTAATAATTATAGCATTAATAATCATAGCATTAATAATGATAGCATTAATACAGATAGCATTAATAATCATAGCATTAATACTGATAGCATTAATGATGATAGCATTAATATTCATAGCATTAATAATTATAGCATTAATAATCATAGCATTAATAATGATAGCATTAATACAGATAGCATTAGTAATGATATCATTAATAATCATAGCATTAATAACCATGATAACACACACACATTACATAATACACCGGGATGGTACCGAGGGGTGGAGTGGTTACCTGCCAAGTGGACAACAGGTCAAGACAGTTCATCATGGTAGAGGGACCCCACCGTCTGCGCTGATTGTAGAACTCGTGGAAACTCTCGGGGGCGTAGGTAAGGGCGTCTGCGGCAGCGGAATATTCCACACGGTAGCCCTGCTGTAGGAGTAACGTGCACAGCCATCTATCTTCGCCTGGGGGCGGGGGGGGGCGGGGTGGGGCGTTATTGATGAATCGTAACTAATACAACTTCTATTTACTATCGAGATTAATTATAATTAATAATAATCATTATTCATTTCAGATATGTTATATGTTAAGTTGTGAACCTTTCGGGTAATTATATTCTTTAGAAGTTATCAACAAACGCTATTTTATAGAGATATATCTCTAGTATACTAAATAAAATGAATTAACATATAATAATAATAATAATAATATTTATTAGAATAATTACAATTTTTTATTTCCTAGTAAATTATAATGATATTTATATAATATTTTCTTCTAAAGGGCTTCAAAATAATATGACTATTTTCTGTTGTTGTTTCCCCATTATATATGCGTTCAACATTTCGTCTGTATTTTAATTTTAATTTTAAATAACGAATTCATTAGCGAAGGAAGATGATTGTGTATATGTATATATTATTTATTTGTCGGTGCGTAACCTTGATCGAACTGTACGTGTTCGACGGGAGCCGACGCCTTCACAGTGTATCGTCTCATTACGTTGTCGTCCATTAGAGCTGAACCTGTCAATCAAACCGCGACGTGAACGCATGCGATTGGGTGTGTTATTGTAGAGTGGACGAGTGGATAAGTGGACGAGTGGATAAGTGGACAAGTGGATAGACCACCGTTGTATCGACTGACACACTATCGAATGTCTATTTAGATGTGCGCTTAGGGTACGATCTATATATAGTATGAGAAACATTGACGAGTTAGCGTTAGTAATGATAGATGCATGACGGTGATGCTAGTGCGAGGGTAATTATGCCTCCTCCTCATATTCTATCTCCTTCTCCCCCTTCTCCTTATCCTCCTCCTTCTATTATATCTCCTTCTCCCCCTTCTCCTTATCCTCCTCCTCATATTCTATCTCCTTCTCCTCATCCTCCTCCTCCTCCTATTCTATCTCCTCCTCCATCTCCCCCAAATGGTCACATGACTGACCTCTGAACAAAGAGAAACATCCGGGAGAACACAGCACGCATCCGTAGATATGTTCGGCTGCTTTCTGCAGCCAATGGGAGATAGCGTACTCAAAGTCCTGATACCATACAACGGGTCCTGTGGTGGAGGGCGGGGCATCATGTAATATTCTTACGGGCGACAATGATAGAAAATAGTCATAACATTGATAAGCCCTTCGGGAGGTATAATCGTAGATATATAATATTCACAAGAAAAGTAAAATTTCTTCTAATAAATTATTATTATTATTATTATTATTATATAATATAGTAGAATATACTGTGTAATATTATTTATTATACAGTATTATATTATATCACTCATCATTATAATCAATGTGAATACACGTGAGCAACATTCACACATGTAAAAGTGTACCAGTCACAATGGCACGAGATTTATTCAGACGTGTTTTACATATCAGGGCATCAGTACAGGTATTGAATTAATAATAATAATAATAATAAATGTATTGATTTTATATGTTAATTTTTCACTCAATGGATATTATAAAAAAAATTGCTTTTCACGATATTTTTCTTTCTTAAGGTGCGGCTATATTTTTTATATTAAATTAAAAAAGAATGTAATATTAATATAAATTTTGTAAGATGTTATAATAAATGTTATAATAAATGTTATAATAAAAATATTATAATAAATATATCAAAAAATTGGAATATAAAACGATCTTTTAATCACACTCATCGTATGATATTATCAAACCTGCTCCAATAGGGTGAACTAAGGTCTACAAACCTACTCCAATAGGGTGAACTAAGGTCTACAAACCTGCTCCATTAGGGTGAACTAAGGTCAACAAACCTGCTCCAATAGGGTGAATACGTCCACAAGCCGCGCCGACCTTCTTGTTCTTCTTCAACAGATCGACAAGAAGTCTGACGGCATCGGGCTTGAAATCTACGTCTCCATCCAGAGCCAACATGAAAGTGTTCGCAGCCTTATAGGGGGTGTGGTTAGAGGGAGGAGTTAAGGGGCGGAGATAGGGGGCGGAGTTAAGGGGACTGAGTTAGGGGGCGGAGTTAAGGGGACAGAGTTACGGGGGACGTAGTTAGGGGGGCTGAGTTAGGGTGGTGGAGTTAAGAGGTGGTATCAGATTGAATTATGGAATGAGTGCTATATCGGTTAAAACGAATGATATTTATTTAGGATGTACGTTACATTTTGATATGTATTAATAGGCACATTAAGGGGTTCACACGAGAAATCGATTTGTGCAGTATCGCGAAAAAATATATACAATTAAACTACTGCAATCCATTAGCATTATACATGTGTTCACATGAGTACATATGTTCTGCAATTATCGCAGAAAAAGTACATAACAATTTATAAACTTACGATTATTTTATATAATTTATATGATCGTACATTCGTTATAAACCATTTCTATCAAGTTGTAATGGGATACCCCCTATAAAGTTTTTATATTTCAGGCAAGTTGCTGGACAGTAAGGGGGTTTTCCACTAAAATTGTAGTTAACTTGATAGAAAATTGTTTTGAAGGTTGTAATGGGATACCTCCTTATCGTGTATAATGTTTAGGCGTAGATACATTGTATATATGATCTTATAATATAATATTATAAATGAATAATTATAATATATTATATATGAATTATAATATATAGAGTTATGATATATTATTATAATAATTATAATAATATATAATATATCATATATATATATATATAAACTTTTATATTAAACTTATATTGACATATATAACTAATATAACTTATATAAATTTATATAATTATATAAACTAATATGTTAAATATAATAATATCATATATAATATGGGCTTATGATAAAGTTTATGATAACATTTATTCGTAAAGATATACATTTGTTACGCTTTTTTAAGCTTTTAATATTTAAGAGTAGTATGCTCAGTGAATAATATTTAGAATATGTATATTTATATAAAATGAATTTAAAAATTGAGTTGTATTAATTAAAATTATGTTTATCGATAATGATAAGCGAATTCAAATTAAACAATTTGTAATTTGTTTATCTTTTAAATAGTTTATAAATGTATTGTGGCATTATATAAACATATCATGGCCATTGCGTATGCATTTGTAGTCTTTATACTCGTGCCGGTATTTTCCTCACAAATTGCGTAAATTATCTCAAAAAAAGAATATATTCTAATTAGAACATTTTAATCGTCGCGTAAAAAATACATAATTTTACGATTGCGTAATTATTTCACCGATTGCATACGTGGATTGCTCATGTTAACATACCTTTAAACCTGTCACTGTATTTAAATATTAGTTACATAATTAATTATTTGATTATATTCAATATGTGATTTCTATAAATAAATATTATTATTATTATTATATAATCATGTGTGTATATAGCTAATAGTGCGATATAAACAACAAATAGGTTGCTCTATTTCGCTGCTATATCTAGGACAGTAATATAGATCCGGGTTATTAATATAGATCGCGAGTGAAAACCTTTCTCGCGATTTCTTCGGGTAGGTATTTGAAAATAGATCCTGGGGCGAATTGAGCTTTTTGTCTCTGATCTCTGGAGTTCACGCCCTGCGATAGTTATTATCATAGTTAGGCTTTGCTAATAGTATAAGGATACTATGTAACTATGGATACTAAGGATACTATGTTGACTAGAGGTCAGAGGTTAAATCGCGTAATCTCCCCCTTTACGTGATTAAAAACACTACATATGAGACGGCAATCAGAATAGGTAATCAAACAGTTATAACTAATATATTAGGAGAGCACAAGTTGATAAGGGGAGGACATACATTACAGCGAGGACATTAGTTATACTGCGAGGACATGAGTTATAAAGCGAGGACATGAGTTATACAGCGAGGACATGAGTTATACAGCGAGGACATGAGTTATAAAGCGAGGACATGAGTTATACAGCGAGGATATGAGTTATACAGTGAGGACATGAGTTATAAAGCGAGATCATATGCCGACCTTCCAGAGTTGATCGTCGCTGAGCCCGCACAGCCGGTACCCGAGCAGGTAGTACATGTACATGCACTGGGACCAGCGTTTCTTGTGACGAATCTTGTTCTTGTCCTTGAGATGTAGGGTGATCAGGGTCCCGCCGGGCAGCTTCCACACGAGGCGCCCCCCGTACGGGGTGGGGGTACGATCGGGTGGCTCCAGCGATATCGCGGCCTTGTGTACAGAACTACGACGGGTGTGGGGTGGGGTGATGATGATGATGATAATGATGATGATGATGATGATGGTAATAGTAGTTTGGATTATGATGATGATGTGGATGGTAATAGTGGTTTGGATTATGATGATGATGTGGATGGTAATAGTGGTTTGGATTATGATGATGATATTGATAGTGGTGATGATGATGATGATGATGATGATGATGATGATGATGATGATGGTAATAGGTGTTTGGATTATGATGATGATATTGATAGTGGTGATGATGATGATGATGATGATGATGATGATGATGATGGTAATAGTGGTTTGGATTATGATGATGATGTGGATGGTAATAGTGGTTTGGATTATGATGATGATATTGATAGTGGTGATGATGATGATGATGATGGTAATAGTGGTTTGGATTATGATGATGATATTGATAGTGGTGATGATGATGATGATGATGATGATGATGATGATGATGATGATGATGGTAATAGGTGTTTGGATTATGATGATGATATTGATAGTGGTGATGATGATGATGATGATGATGATGATGATGATGGTAATAGTGGTTTGGATTATGATGATGATGTGGATGGTAATAGTGGTTTGGATTATGATGATGATATTGATAGTGGTGATGATGATGATGATGATGGTAATAGTGGTTTGGATTATGATGATGATATTGATAGTGGTGATGATGATGATGATGATGATGATGATGATGATGATGATGATGATGGTAATAGGTGTTTGGATTATGATGATGATGATAATGATAGTGGGAATGGTGATGATGATGAAACTGGATTCATTAATTAATGTAAATATTTTATAGGCGTAACTAGTTTTGACGAGTCGATTGACGATTACGTATAACCGGAATGCGTCTAGCGATAGGTGAAGGTCGGATTACTAACCTTCCGGCTTCGTCGATGACCTCTATGAACTGCCTCACAAACTGATTCGGTACAAACTCTTCGTCGTCGTTCAGTTCCGTGGCGTCGTCGAACAGAACGTGAGCTGCGTGTTCATTGCGCGATAGGTTACGATGTAATAATGGTCTCGAGGGTTGACTAGCTTAGGGTGAGGTTCCACAAAAGTAGTAGAACGACGTTTTTTACGTCGAATAGACACACATACATCGTACATTTTAAGCGCCGCGCAATAAAACTTTATAACGCAGGATACCACCTAATTATAATGTTGTAGAACGGCGGCCTAAATCATGTACACGTAGATCTCTATGCGATAATCGTTCATTTCCCGTCGCGTTCAGCGCCGTTTTACGCCGGTAACAAAAACTATAAAACGTCGCCGATTTTCGCGCGCAACAACGCAACGCTTAACGCGAACGCGCGTTTTAAAAAGTTGAATACGCCGTTTTTACATCGGGATTACTTTTAGAAGGCAAAAATGACTCAGAAATAGTGTTTATGACTTTCTATATACGCACATCGTTTAAATATAACTAATATTAGAAGTTATCTATGGGGAAGATATTTTGCTACCTGATTAGTTCATTGTAAATGTGTAGCCGAAAAGTTCATATGAATTGTTCAAATATAAATGTTTAAAAATTCATGATTAAATCTTTAAAGATATATTTTCAACGAATTTTAATTACGAATTGTAGCTAGATCTTAAGAATATAACGCGGACGGGCGGGCGGGCCGGGAGCGTGGCTTACTTTCGTATTCGTAGTAATCCGGGTCTTGGAACGTAGGGTCCTGCTCGCGTAGATTTCTTCTGGCGCATTGATCTTTGTCCATTCTGGGCGAGAGTTATTATGTAATGTGTTATGTAATATATTATGTAGTTATTACCTGAATACTGATTTCAAGAGTTGAGTCATCTCATTCTTAGTTTCATGCCACATAGTGGCGCACCCGTAGATTATGGGAACCACAAACTATAGAAGGAGGCAGAGAGTAGTTGCAGAGCAGCCATTAGGCCGCGTCACGATTATCTCGTTAGTACTACTGATATAATACAGTTAACGTTATCATTAGCAGCCATTTAAACGTGTAATAATCATATCATTACTGATATAATTCTGTTAACATTACTATTATTATTGTTATTATTATTATTATTATTATTATTATTATTATCAGATTTAGGTTTACACCCGGGTTATCGTTGAAGCTAAAGCTTATGGAGACAATTACCCTTACTTTTAAAGCAAGTACAATAAACAATATTACATATAAAAATATTATTTGACTTCCCGTTTACATAGATACAATTTTTAAATAATTATTATTCACTATTATTAATATATCACTCGAGTCAATTACTATTATAAAAGATTGCGTATTTAATGTATGAATCGTATTTTCAGAGGGACTACGACGTATGACATATATATAAACCAACGTCGATATTTATATCGAGTAATTTCGATACTTATATATAACTTAAGTTCAGTTAAGCAATACGGTTATGTAATAATACATCCGATACGGTTATGTAATAATACATCCGATACTATTATGTAATAATACATCCCATACAGTTATGTAATAATGACGTAATAATGATCTTACGTCGTCATCTCGGTGAACTTTATTGATTTCTCCTCGCTCGGCTTTGTTGTCGTCGTCGTCGTCGTCGGTTTTCTAGTGATCGATAGGTGGCGATACTAGTCGCGCTAATAGTGTAGCGTACGCAGCTCTAACGGCACGACCACTACTACTACTAGTGAGGACGGGACACGCGCGTCTCTCTCGCACTCGCGATTTAGTATGCATCGCATGCATTTACCGCATTCTAATCAGCGAATTCGCGTAGTTAACTATTAGGTTATCGCGTATAGGTAGGGCCGCCGGAACGACGGTGGTACGTAGGGCGGGGCACCCGACCGATCAACATAAATGATGCGCTAAAAGTGGGGGCGGCGGGGGGGGACCGATACATAGGAGATCCCCGTAGATTTTAAAGCGGGTGGGATATATCCCCCCGCCGCCGACGCCGCCGCCCCCCCCGTTGCATCGCCCCTACTCGAGCGCGGCACTACGACGTATAGCGATCATCGTTAGTGGTTAGATATTAAAAACGGGATCTCGGAACGTAGTACGAAATCATTCACGTATGTATGTCCTGTCCATGCTATTATGTAATATCTATAATGTCCTGTCCATGCTATTATGTAATATCTATAATGTCCTGTCCATGCTATTATGTAATATCTATAATGTCCTGTCCATGCTATTATGTAATATCTATAATGTCCTGTCCATGCTATTATGTAATATCTATAATGTCCTGTCCATGTTATTATGTAATATCTATAATTCGTTAGCGTGCATTATCGCGAGGCTGTCACCCGCTATCACTGTAACGGTCGACACATTACCGAGTTATC
This sequence comes from Osedax fenrisi, assembly GCA_964019155.1. Taxonomy (NCBI): domain Eukaryota; kingdom Metazoa; phylum Annelida; class Polychaeta; order Sabellida; family Siboglinidae; genus Osedax; species Osedax fenrisi. Next base: position 17,106,358 of record OZ025239.1, on the reverse strand, counting down.
ATTACCGATGTAATGATTAAGGTTGGGTGTCGCGACCTCTGTTCTATAAATAGATTTTTATATATGACTGTATTTTATAGGAAAAATAGTGGTCTACTAAAAGTGTATTCACTTTTTTTTAATTTATTCATTCGATACGATATTTAACAAATGGATAGTTATTATACGGATCTATATTAATTGTATTTTTTATAGGATATAAAAGAAAATATTTAATATAAATTATGTTTAACGAATAAATTATTATTACTTTGAAAATAAAAGATAAAAGTTTGAATATTTTAAAATTGACAAATTATTAAAGTAAAATTACCACTACACGAACATGCCTATCTGGGTCCTCTAGTATGAAGTCCACAACCCCCCCTACCACCACACTAACATGCCTATCTGGGTCCTCGAGTATGAAGTCCACGATTCCCCGGTTGTTGTACTTCACTTCTGCATCGCGACGCCGCCGGTTGAACAGAAACGATTGCTCCAGGAGGATAGACGAATACAGGGGGGCTACAAACAGTCTATCAGGGCTTAATACCATAGTCATCTCTGATAGCTTAGTGTGCATCGGACATACTTAGGAATATCTATCTTATAGCATATATGTTATCTTGATAATGAGATATATATATATATATATATATATATATATTTTCTATTCTTTTCACCCAGATATATATATATATATATATATATCTCATTATCAATTTTCTATTCTTTTCACCCAGATATATATATATATATATATATATATATTTTCTATTCTTTTCACCCAGATATATATATATATATATATATATATATCTGGGTGAAAAGAATAGAAAATATGAAAGTGTTATGTTTGAAGCCATTTAAAAGTAATTATAACAGCAATATTCATACTTATTTTATCACAATCGACAATAAAGAATAGCTACTAATAAATGACTAATATTATAACTATATATATATATATATATATATATATATATATATATATGTTTGAACGGAAACAATTAAATATAAGTATAAATAATAAATGTTTACCAATAGTAGTATTCGAGAAGAAATGCAATCGTAATAGAGAGATAGATTAAAGCACTCTCACTACCCTCTCACTACCCTCTCACTACCATCTCACTACTCTCTCTCTACCCTCTACCTATACCCTCACGCCTCTCCCTACTCTCTCGCTAACTTCTCCATTTTGTCCATGGTATTCTGCCTAGGCCACCAGATGTGTCCGGCGATCACTAGTTCCGAAAGCCACCACAAGATGCCGCATATGATGTGAAGTATGGTGCCTCCGCTCGTAGATGTGTTGCCGAAACCTGCGCCATAAGTGTGCTTCGATTATTAATGCATTTGTACACAATGTTGAGGCTGCTTTTATTGTTATAATATATCATCGTGAAAACAAATTTCAGAATAATTGGGATATGTTTAGGGGAGCCGACGTTCCTTTAAAAATTAACATGTAATGTATAGGAATATTTAGATTACAAAAAATAAAAGTTTGGACATATATAGTTTTTACTTAGATTTTACTCAAGATTGTAATATAAAATTGTTATTATATATTTATTAAGTATACTAAGGGAGTAACACAATAAAACTAGTAACATATTTTTGCTGTTTTTGTCATGTTTTTTTTGACAAAATATCTTAAAAAATATCTTAAAAAAATAATTGTGCAAAATTTCATTTTTTTTTTATTTCACAAATATATTTTAAAAAAATATATTTTATTTAAGTGACTTATATATTATATATATAAAGAAATATATTATTGCAATCAAATTATTAAAAATAGTCTGTACTTGATATTTAATACATATTTATGAAAAAATTAAACATTTTGGATAATATTTAATATTGTCGAAAAGCATTATATACATTTTTATTTTTTTATTTTTTTTTACTCATGTGTTGGTTATAGAATATATTTTTTTTTTAGTCATAATACAATTTTTCAATATATATACATATGTTTATATTTTATTTTAAATGGTCATAAATTTAAAAAAAATTAAAAATTTGTATATGACTATTTTAATATGTATTACATATAAACACTTTAATCGTATATTATATATCATTAATACTATAAACATAATATATATATATATATATATATATATATATATATATACATTTATATATATACACATATATATATTTAATATATATTTATATTTGATCTAAACATACTAATTATACAAAATTACCAGATTTATATGATTATTTAACTTCATTTAATTTTAAGATTATAAATTATCAATATATTTACTATTATAATAAATAAATGTAATTACTAATATGAATATTTATTAAAATATATTCGTTATATATTATACAAATTATAAATATTAGAGTATACATTAAAAATTAAATAAGAATTAGATACAAAATGTGGTAATAGTTTTCGTTCCATAATTTTTATATTAATTAATACTGCAACGTGTCATCGATTAAATAAGTAATCTAATCGAATACTTTTGCTAGTAGTTTCACTAGAATATTGACCTTGGATTGAGGTAAAAAAAATTATTTTCTTTTTAAAAAATATCATAAATATAGATTATTATGTATAATTATTGGTAATATAAAATAAATATTATAATAATAATGTTATCGATATTTTGGTGTGGTATTATATTATAATATAATACTAGAAATGTAATAAATATATAATAATAAACATATATTACCATAACATTTAAAATAAATGTAGTCAAACTTTAAACTCGATTTACTCAGAATATTGATTTTAATTTATTTTGAATCTTAGAAATGTTTCAGCCTTCTCAATAATTATCCAAACTTGATAACATTTTCACAGTATCTTTAATATTATATGTATAATAATTTTTACTTAAAAGATATTTATTACAAATAGTATAACTTATAAAAACTTAAATAATTACAAAAAAATTAATTTAATTTAGCATTATATTTCGTCTGAAAATATTTCGGGTTTTTAGTGAACCATTTTTTATTTAATTAAGTAACTTATATTGACTATTATATTGGTTAACAATATGTAATTTACAGAATGTAAATCGAATCAAAATCCTAGGTGCTGAAACATTTTTAAAATACATAAAAAAAAATATCTCCTATCTTAATACATTGTAAAAAAAAGCCGCAAATCCCTTTAAAAACGTCTAAATAACAATTTTAAAAAAAATACGTTTTCTTGTATCACCATATGTTATCTAATGTACTGATTGTTATATGCATTTTAAGACATAGACCACCCTTACTGCGCAATCGACGTGTTCATGAAATAGACGTATGTATTGAATTGAATGTTTATTTAGACATAGAAAATATAAATTTAAAAATAATAAAATTAATTTTTACGAATTAACAATAATGTATTCATACTTATAATTGAAGTGAATATATATTTTTGTTTCATTTTGGTGGAGTCCTTTCATCCCATCCAGGAACTTAGATGAAGTTTTCACTTATAACCACATGGCTCTAATATCCCTTCGAAGCCGATCTCATGTTAAGGCATACGTGGTTTTAATATTATATGCATGATTATTTAAAGAAAATAGATTCAGTATCGGGTTTAGATATTATGGTTTTTAAATATATGGTAACTATTTATATCTGGTTGAGATGCGTCGTTACACTATGAATCTATGTGTATATACACTCACCCACACACACTCACACTCACACACACACACACACACACACACACACCAAACACACACGCATACACACACACGCACACACACACACACACATACACACACACGCACGATGATGTAATGAATGGATGAATAATATTTACTTCACTTACATACTATAAATAATTAACGAATACACGACGCGTCATTCATATGGATATAATGTAATATAGTTTTTTATTTTTTTTATTTTTTATTTGGTGGAGTCCTTTCGTCCCGTCCAAGAACTTAGATGAAGATTTCACTTATAACAATATATGTGGCTCTAATGTCCCTTCGAAGCCGCTCCCATGTTAAGGCATCCATGGTTTTAACGAGAGCCGATCATTTATTTATACACAATTATATAAGATCACTTCTAAATAATATTTTAAGTAGAATAGTAGACAAGAAGCCGTTGAACAGTGAGTTTACATCACAATGCATCGCTGCTAACCTTCGGGACACAGCCATGTAAATTTATCGTAGGGAAGGAACGAAGAGTCACATTGAATGTACAGGATGGTCACTGTGAGGGGGGTGGCTAGTACCAGCGGGATGTTGAAACTGTGTGTGATGGTGGTGGTAGTGGTAGTGGTAGTGATGGTGGTGGTGGTGGTGGTGGTGGTGGTGGTAGTGGTGGTGGTGGTAGTGGTGGTGGTGGTAGTAAGCCACGCCTCCTATTAATAAGCCACGCCTCCTAATAATAAGCCACGCCTCCTAGTGATAATCCACGCCTGATAATGATAAGCCACGCCTTCTAGTGATAAGCCACGCCTGCTAACGATAAGCCACGCCCCTTACCTGACCATCTGCATGCACAGTTGACAGGTTAACACGGCCGTAACGTAACCGAGCATTCCGCTGACAATCTGGACGATGACCGGCGTGTATTCGAACAGGTATTCACCGAACACCTGGGGGTCGAAGGGTGAAGGGTGTAGAGGGGCGCGAGTGTGTGTGTTTGTGCGTGTATAGGCGCGTGTGTGTTTGTGTTTATGTGTGTATGCCATCGATATAAAGAAAGTGGATGAGCAATTGACGCACGAAATGCGTGTTAAAGATAGATACGTGAATGACACTTTTATCGATGAATTAACAAAATGGTATCGGTGATTTTGATTGGATATTAGTCATATTATATATGTCGACTATTAAAACAGTAGGCTTTTAGAAATAGATTAAAGTGACTTCTATCTATATCAATGGATTTAGATTATAAATATCAATAAAATAGTATGATATCTTCAATTTAATTACACAAAATTACGAGGAATGTTGATATGATGTATTTTAAATATATAATTTTATTTTAATATAGGTAGTAATAGGTACAGGTACGGTACAGTAATAGGTATAGGTACATTACAATTGGTAGTAATTATCAATATATATATGTATAAATAAAAAGTAGTGGGCCAGATAGTGGGTTTCGACTGCAGCGCCCGTAACGGATAGTGCCATACAACATTCAATTGCACAGGTCCACTTTCTCACTATATCGATGAGGCGTGTGTGTGTGTTTTTGAAGCTTTTTATTTAAATAAATTAATAATAATAATTGTATAACCTGCAATGTTTGAATAATATATATCGTGCATAGATACGAATGATGAATAAACAATTTAATGAATAAACAAACGTGTAATACATTATCATTGGAATAGAAATAATCGTGATACGAAATGATTTCGATCAATAAGAAATATTTTAAAGGTCTTTATAATGGTTCACTGAGATAATATTGAATTACAATGAGATATCGTTAAATGCCTTCACCCCGGGGGTAGTTTATTCCATCGAGTTGATGGTGAGGAACTACATTTTATCCTCTCGTATGTCATGCAATGGGCTGAGATAATTTAATGGAATTGGTATTTCGTAAAATTCTAGTGTTCATATTTATATTTTATGTTTTATTTCAATTTGTATTTTGTGATTCGTATGTTATAAGTGATAGTATGTTGACTCTTCAGTGTTTAGATCTTCTAGTTAAGTTTATTACGTAAGTAATGCGCGTATATATACGTTTATTTGTATGTATGCGTGTGTGTATGCGCGTGTGTGTGTGTGTTTGCGCTCGCTGGCGCGCGTGTATTTGTGTATAGCTGTATTTATTGCAGAAATACATCAGCATACACGATTTAGATACGATAAAATTAAACGGATAATTATTTCGAATAGGCACGACATTTAATAATCTTTATCCGCATAACTTGTGCATGTTTTATATGTATAGTTATCCGATATCGAATACGTACTCTCGAAAACTGAAATACATTTTATAAACAATTAAATGAAGTTAATCTCACTTATACGACGCTAGCACTGAGGACTAAGTAAATAATATATCTATTTTCTGTGGCACATTGTCACACACTACGTACATTTCATCTGTAATTCTACTAAGGTACGTATCGGATAATCATATAATATTTGATAATCGAGGTCGCGAAGGTCACTTTAATAAAGTTCAATAATTGTCGTTTGTTTATATACACAATTGAATTATAATCTAAATATTCGACGCCAACTGGAATTAAACTATTATATATATAAATATATATATATATATATACACATACACACACACCGTACGCTAGAGTAATGCATGTAAACTTTATGTCGTTGATCGTGAATGTAGAACTCAAACTTAAAGTCCTCGAGGAACACATAGGGGAAGGCGAGGATGATGCCCAGACTCCAGAAGCTAGCGATCACCATCGCCTTCTGTCGGAGTACGTGCATCTGCGCCTTGACGTCGCGTAGGGGTATCTGGTCGCGGGTAGGGGGTAGTGAGGGTTGTGGTAGTGGTAGTTGTAGTGGTAGTGGTAGTGGTAGTGGTAGTGGTAGTAGTGGTAGTGAGGGTAGTGGTAGTGGTAGTGGTAGTGGTAGTGGTAGTAGTGGTAGTGAGGGTTGTGGTAGTTGTAGTAGTAGTGGTAGTGAAGGTTGTGGTAGTGGTAGTGGTAGTAGTAGTTGTGATAGTAGTAGTAGTAGTAGTAGTAGTAGTAGTAGTAGTAATAGTAGTAGTAGTAGTAGTAGTAGTAGTAGTAGTAGTAGTAGTAGTAGTAGTAGTAGTAGTAGTAGTAGTAGTAGTAGTAGTAGTAGTATTATTGATGGTAGTGTTAGTAGTAGTAGTAGTAGTGGTAGTGGTAGTAATAGTAGTGTTAGTGGTTGTGATAGTAGTGTTCACCATTCTATCTACTTAATTGTTGCAAGTATTACATTGTGTGTTATTAATACGTAATAACGTTAAGATAACTAAATTAAAGGTCGCATATTAATTATTTATCGTTAAGGACCGGCGAAACATATGATTTTTATTTAAAAATTATATTATATAAAATCAATAAATTTAATATATTATATTTAAAATTATATAACGATAACTGTGTCATACATTCATGAATACAAACGTATAAGAATAAATTTAAAATATTAGTGAAATATTTACTAAATACGTTTACTTATTCACTATTATAGTTAAGATTTGAAACTATAACAACTATATATGTGGCTACATGATAACGTATATAACAAGATAATGTACGCAAAGCGAGTAGCCAATGAAATCGAGCATTTCTAACGGCTCATTACTATTTCATTGTATTACTATATATAATTTAGAATTTTTTTAAAACTGATATTACTGAACTTTTTAATTAATTTTGAATTTTGGAATTAATTTAACAATTAATTTGATAAATTTATACGAAACTTTCAGAACTTAAATTTAATAAATATCTCCTAGTTATATATTCTTCTCTTTTATTTGATTAACTTGTTGATATTTCTCATCATTGTCTAGTATATTACATCCTAAAATTATTACAACCTAGTATATATGTATATATATAAAGAGATATTTATTAAATTTAAGTTCTGAAAGTTTCGTATAAATTTATCAAATTAATTATTAAATAAAGTATATAATATGTAAGATCAAAAAGTAAAACTTAGTCACTGGGAATTACTGGAAATTTTGTTATTTTATAATTATTTTAAAATTAGTGTTGGCTCATTCACATCGTCTTATAATTATAATACAAATCTATCACTTAATATATATATATATATAGATCTAAAAGTAATTAATAAATCATAAAAAATGTAGTCATATCGTATTTATTTCAGAAGTAATCGTACTCTTAGTATAGCGGAATGACCCATCTTCACCGTGTGAATTCGCGTGTTTCGCCAGTCCTTAAATGATACACGCTAAAGGAGCACTACATTCCGAGTGATTAACAAATATTACTTAATTAGTAAAGGTTGCTCGGCGTATTAATCCAGTGGCATTAATACGAATGTATCGAAATAAGCGCGTTCACGCGAACGCCGTCACCGCGGCAACCAGTATTCGCATTCTTTATTATCATTATTTCGTTAACCGTAGAATTTGATTACCCTTTAGAGAATTGTTTCTACTATTATGTAAGTAAACTATAATTCTGCATAAACTATTATCATTATTACACGTTTCACGTTTAGATCAGATCTTCAGATTAGTCTGACCATATTTTATTTAAGAATAGTTATCTACACAAGGTAGTTGTCTACTTAAGCTAGTTGTCTACATAAGCTAGTTGTCTACATAAGCTAGTTGTCTCGGGTACGATAATAGTATATCTCGGTAAATAGAAATAAACGAGAGCTCGAATAATATACACCGGAAAGACACGGTGGTGATACGATGTAATGCGTATCATTGAACGTTCGTGGAATTATGTTCGGCGTGCATAAACCAAGGCGGCGTTTCGTTATTATATGTAAACCCAATGTAAATTTTTGTACCATGTCGATTCGGGTATCAATTCATATCTATTTTTTCTTTCCGATTTTTATTTATTTATTTTTTTTTGTTTACTAATAAACTATATATTATTATTATATATATATACATGGTATTATTATTCACGTAGGCCGATCGTGGTTTCATCTAAGCTACGCTACACCGGGTTAACGTTCTAGCTCACAATCTCTATCGCTCTCGACGTGGCCCTATCCAAGGCTAACCTTGTACTGCCCGTTCGAGAACGAAACGTTCTTCTCGATGAAGTTCTCCCACCACATCATGCTCACCAGAATCAGACAGATCGGGAACATCCACCTGTCGATTAGTTGATCAGTGATATGATAGATCAAGAGATTAGATCAATGTCTAGATTAGCTAGCGGTGCGTACGGCTACGATGATATGGCTGGTACCGGTGATACGCATACCCTAGCAGAACTAGTCGATCGGGATACTAATACGAGTGAAATACTACCGGGTAGTCGGCTAATTTAATGTGGGGGTGTCTAATTTAATGAGGGTGTGGCTAATTTAATGAGGGTGTGGCTAATTTAATGAGGGAGTGGCTAATTTAATGAGGGTGTGGCTAATTTAATGTGGGGGTGTCTAATTTAATGTGGGAGGAACTGATTTAATGAGGGTGTGGCTAATTTAATGAGGGAGTGGCTAATTTAATGAGGGTGTGGCTAATTTAATGAGGGAGTGGCTAATTTAATGAGGGAGTGGCTAATTTAATGAGGGTGTGGCTAATTTAACGAGGTAGGGGTAAAGTTATCGCGGAGGGGCTAATTAATGCGGTAGGGCTAAATGTAACTAACTAAGGGGGGCTACTTAAGGGGGGCACTAGACGCATACAGACCTACCACCGTCTACGGCGGGTCCCGACCAATCAGTTTGTCTGTAGATCATGTTAGACAGCGACGTGATCTCGGCAGACTCCGAAGTGTTATTCGTTGCCTTGTTCTATAGTGTAGTCGTGTGGGCGGGTGGGCAGGAGGGTGTAAGTGTGGTTGTTGGGCGGGTGTAAGTGTGGTTGTTGGGTGGGTGGGTGTAAGTGTAGTTGTTGGGCGGGTGTAAGTGTGGTTGTTGGGTGGGTGGGTGTAAGTGTAGATGTTGGGCGGGTGGCTGTAAGCGCGTGGCTGGGTATTCTATGTGTTTACACGCGCGTTCGATAGTCGCGGATACTAATACTACAACTTATAATAATCATCATATTTATTAGTAAATGTCGTTTGTTTTCGGTTTCGTTTTCGCGTTTATAATATTAATAAACTTTTCATCGTAAAGGACTTCACAATAATACATAGCTGCACATTATCTGCGGTTGTCACCGGTTAAATATTGAATATATATGTGCGCTCATTGTTCCCACTAAAGGGCATCGTAATAGCTTCGGAATAGCATCGGAATAGCATCGGTTATGTTATATTGTGGTCGCACTAAACAATATCTACAGAAGCGTGTGAGTGTGCGATCTTCCGATCGTGAAGTACCAAGTAAGAGTAAGAGTATAAAACATAAATGATTATAGAGTATAAAAGTATAGAGTATAAAAGAATAGGGTATAAATGATTATAGAGTATAGAGGGTATAGATAATAGAGACGCTTAACTCACGGCGTTCCTATAATCGTCACGCATAACCGCGACGCACGACGTATCGCGCGTGGAACCTTGCGAGAGAAAGTGTCGCCCATGTGTTCCGTCTGATAGGAGCCGAAGAAGATGACGATGATGGCAACGCACTGAACGCACAGGGCGCCGATGTTCGCGTAGTACCACACCGCGATCTTCTTCTTGTTGCCGATCTCCATCTCGTTCAGACGATTCTAGCGGGGGGGGCGGGGGTATAGAGTTAACGTTGTGCCGGGGGGCGGGGTATAGAGTTAACGTCGCGCCGGCTGGTAAAGTTTGAGAATAATGAACGATAGTGTGTTCGTATAACAGACAATATTGTGTCGGTCGAGTGTATTGTGTGTGGATAACGCGCTAGTCTATTACTGCGTATATCCGCGCAACGTACCGCGCTACTGTTTACACCCGAACAAACTATCGAGAAGGCATTATTTTGCATTAACGCGAACCCTTTAAGTGAATAAATATATATGTATATATATATATAGAACTATAATATGTATATAGAACTATACTATATATATAGAACTATAATATGTATATAGAACTATACTATATATATAGAACTATACTAAATATATAGAACTATACTAAATATATAGAACTATAATATGTATATAGAACTATAATATGTATATAGAACTATAATATGTATGTAATTCTGTATGTAAAATTAATTTGATGATTGTTGAGTTATTATGAAAATTCAATCAAAAATATCCTAGATGATTCTAAAAAGATATTATCATAATAAATGAATAAGAATTGTTAATATTATAGGTTATTTTATAATTTATAATATTATTATTTCACATTAAATCATAAATAATGTGATTAATATTAAACCAGTTATGTATAAATAGTGATATAGATAATTTAGAATTAAGAGAGTATAATAATTACATCTTAGTATATTGTTAATTAATATTATTAATATTATTTGATACATAAATAATAATATTAAGAATAATAAATGAGGTTTTAATGCAGACAAGTACCAACAATGAAAGCATTGTGTTTATTATATTCTTCTTAGACAATACATCATTATAATAAGTAATGTAAACTATAGTTAAAACATAGATTATATAATGTTATATAATATTCACTTAAAACAGTTTAAAATATGTACTTAGATGATAAAATACAATTTGTATTAGTTCTATTTTGAATTAAAATTTTTCATAAATTAACATCGCTAAATTATCTAAAAATCTTATTTTTAGCATGCACATCACAGATTTATAGTTTATCTAGTGAAATACAGAATCTATGGTGCACGTGTACTTAATGGGTACACATGTACTTATTAGGTACACATGTACCTATTAGGTAGTCGTGTGTACTTATTGGGTACCCGAGTGTGTACAATAAACTAAATCACTCCATTGATGAAATACCTGTTTCTTTTCCATTTGTTCAGGCGTCAATTCCGACTGCAGATGCATGTAGGTTTGATCCTAGAGGGATAGCGGGGGGCATATGATAACAATACGGAATAGGGTGGAGGATGGAGTGTTGGATAGAGCTGAGGATAGGGCTGATGATAGGGCTGAGGATAGGGTGGAGGATAGGGCTGAGGATAGGGTGGAGGATAGGGCTGAGGATAGGGTGGAGGATAGGGCTGAGGATAGGGTGGAGGATAGGGTGGATGATAGGGTGGAGGATAGGGTGGATGATAGGGTGGAGGATAGGGCTGAGGATAGGGCTGAGGATAGGGCTGAGGATAGGGTGGAGGATAGGGAGCAGGGGGCATCGATCGTTAAGCTATTTATGGCTGTGGTTTTAACGTAATCAGTCACGATGATATAATCACAAATATATAATGGCTGATCGGATGAGCCGTTCGTGCGACATCACCGGCACACCGCCGCCTATAATCGGCGTGTCGACCTTTAACCTTTTGAGCGGGAGGACTGAACGTGGGCGGGTGTCCGAAGCACACCTTACAGATACCGGGCACTATGCACACGGCGTTCATCAGCAACACGGCTCTGATCATGTCCAGTTGAGGCAGCATCACGAACACGAGGATGCACAGGCCGACCGTGTGAAAACTCTCCATCACCAGGATCTGAGCGGTGACGGTAACGCAGTTAATATCGCGCGAGTATTGCAGTTAATATCTCGCGCAAGTATCGCGGTTAATACAGAGGGAGTATCGCGGTGAATACTGTATGGTAGTACGGCAGTGAATACCTGTAAGTTAGATAATTATCGTAGTAATACAGCAGAAGATTCGTGGTGATTAACGTACGCGTTCTAATACGTTATAAAGTATACCGTAAAGTAGAATTTGTAGGGCTGCAGTATATATATACAACATAAGTACTGCAGTAAATATAACATAAATATTAGGCTAGGTTTATTCGTTAACTATTTAATCCTACGTTAATTAGGTATTTCGGATTATAATTATAAACGTGTTATGTTAATGTATTATATAACTAAATAATTATATATATATATACATTATATATATATATATATATATATATATATATATATAAACTTATATATATATTTAGAAATAATAGAATCTCTATAAATATTTAAATTTTAATATTCATATTAGTATATCTACATTATCCATGTAATGTATCTAATAGTATATCGCGATCTAGATTCGTTTCACGTTATCTATTGTACAGATTCTAAAGAATGTAATTAACAGCAATACAACACATGTTAACAGTACAGTGGTCTTCGTTACAATACTATACACGGATGCACGAGTTTCTCAATTCACAAGGCACGAGTCAAAAATAAATTTATTTATTATGTAATTAATTTAAAGATGATATATCTTATTATATATATTTGTATTGTGATCGAGTCCTTTCATCCTACCTAGCAACTTAGACGAAGTTTTTTTTACCTAAACCAAATAGTGCTAATGTCCCTTCGAAGCCGCTCTCATGTTAAGGCATCCATGGTTTTAACGAGAGCCGATCGTCGTTCATTTATACACAATTATATAAGATCACTTCTAAATACTTATATATCGTAACACCTATTTTAATGGTCCGGATGAGTCTCGAACCCGCTCGTGTATCCGACGCCTTAGCCAACTGAGCCGCGCGGTTAGTTAACAAATGTTTCTAGAAGGGACACGCGCCCCCTTATACCCTCTATATTCCTACTCTACAACCCCCGCCCCCGCATAGTCTCAATCTGCCCCCATTGTGACATGGAAGTGGAGACACTCGAGCACTGGCTCCAGGAATGCACGGCGACATCCATGAAACGTATATGTGTGTTTGGGGGGGCGGCACCCCAACTATCAGTCTTGGTCACTTCACCCAAGACTGTCCTAGCATTTGCACACGGGCTTTGGCCCGTGTGAACACCTGCCGCCAACAAAAACAACAATGCATACCTGAACTAGAGCCATCGGACGCGGCCACGGTTGACTGCCGAACGACATCTTGAAGAAGTAGATGATGAAGGTCAACGCGTTCGGTACCGCCATGCAGATCATGATGATCGTGATGAGCGTGTTTCGCTGCTTCTCGATGTTGTCGTACGCCTCGTCCGCTCTGGTGACGCTCCTCTGAGAGGTCAGGGGGTTAGAGGTCAGCGGGAGACGGTGGTGGTGACTCATCGTCGCGTCACGCGCACTATGTATCACACGATAAACTATACTTACTACTACGGTATATTGTGTTATATAAATACAACTATTATATTAATAAACTATACGACGTATTGAAAAACATGTACCTAATCAAAAGTGTCGTCGTAATCTTATCGTATACTATATATTATATTATCGAACTACGCGATATTTATAAACGTATTCGTATGTTTATTGTATTAATTACGCTAACGTAGTAATAATCTATATTATATAGAATAGAATAGCATAGAATATATGTATATCTATATATGATTAAAACATATATATATATATAGTGATATATGTATATATCGATATATGAATAAAATATATATATATATGAATGATAAATGTGTGTATAATGCAATGCGGCTGTCTCCGTTACTTCGCTCGTACAAGAGTGAATACGAGGCGTTGAAGTGGTGACGTGGACCACCAGTTCGGCACAAACCAGTTGATCGCGTATAGCTCCGAATGAAGTAGTGATCAGAACAATGCTGATCTTGCTGCAAACCAGACTTCCCAACATCACGCAGAATAGTATCAAATAGATCAATACCTAAGGGGCGGCGGGGTTAACGGGATAAAGGGGGGAATGAGGGTTAATGACGGGTTAATAAAGGTTTAAGGGGAATAATAAAGGTTAAGGGGTTAATAAATGTTAAGGGGTTAATAAAGGTTTAACCCTTTTTAAGGGGAATGATAAAGGTTAAGGGGGTAATAAATATTAAAGGGGGGGGGGGTTAATAAAGGTTAAAGTTTGTGACGATGCGATTCGACGTTAGTATAATCGCTAGTATCGATAAGGAAATAAAAGTATCGGGTAAACAATCGGGCAACGATATATTTGAATTGTTAATGAATGTTAATGAATAATGGATAAGAAAAGAGTAATTAAATGTCTCGATGCCCGGCGATCTCGCGCTAAGATTAACGTAGTACGACCTTCGTTTGACCTTACGCGTAGACGATGTAACCGCGGTATCGAGTGGTAAGTGGTAATCAATCATTACTAATGATACACAGATTGAGACGGTCGAGGTCAAGGTTGGCCACTCCGATGTCGAGGGGGTCGGGGGTCAGGGGTCGCCTTACCTTAATGATTCTGAGGAATCCTTGCAGACTCTCCGAAGAGCTGATTCTCTCTCTCGGGATCACGCGGAATATGTTCCAGGTTTCGCTGCGTCGATGGTTCAATCGGTTAACATATAACACTACATACAACATTACATACAACACCTCATACAATACTACTTACAACACTACATACAATACTACTTACAACACTACATACTGTACATATACTACATACACTACATACAACACTACATGCTTTAAATGAATTTAAAAATCCCCGCTTTAAATGATTAATGAAACTAAATTACAATAAATTACTATTTAAATACGCTTATAAATTGAACACATTTGTATACGAAATAATGATTTCGTATTATCGTAACTATGTAATAATATTCTCTAGCAATATCACAATTATTTGAAATGCTGTTCTCATATACTTCATGTATATATATGTATGAGTTATTAAAAGCTTAGTATGTAATATGACATATTATACTTTGCTAATGGAAATGCGGTAGAAAACTCGTATATATTATAAAAATTAAATTAGAAAAATATTCTGGAATTAAATCATATAACCTTGTAACAATATATATATATATATATATATATATATATATATATATATATATATATATATATATATATATTATATATATATATATATTATATATATATATATATTATATATATATATAAACTATAATATAATAAACTATAGTATTAGCAAAGCCCAAAATATATGGTCAAGCATTAACTGTCAAACATTGTATTCACGGTCTAATGATTTATTAAGACACGTCCATCTTGAAGTGTAACAAATTTTCTTTGTAACAAATTTATTTACATTTAATTATTTTTATTTGTCATATAATATACAATTAAATATATAATTACATAACCTAGAGAGTAATTTATTACATTTAATATTTACTATTTATAAACAATATTAAATAAAATAATTATTTTTAGATTCGTATAATGTTAAATACTTAAAAAAAGTATTATATTATAAATATTTTAATATTAATTTAAAATTATTTTCAAATTAAACATTCGAATTCATCATAATTTATATAAATTGTATGTATATTTGTATAAATATATATATATAATAATATATTTATATAATTATGTTGTTAAGTATAAATAGAGTATATAATTTGGGAAATATTATATCATGACATTTTGTATTATGATCAACTAACAACTACGAGAATGAGATTTTTTATATTGATGCTATTGTAATACAATTAGTATCTTTGGAAAGCTTATTAAATTCTATAATATAAGTCATATTTTAGTTTTTATTTATTTTTTATTAAAACAAAAGTTATGATCACAAATATGCTAAAAATTAGATTGCTTAGATTAAATTTATTTTGTTTTGAATTATTGAGAAAAATTATTATGAAATAGAATGAAAATATAGAATTTATTATAACAAGAAATATGCTTATTAAATGTTTACTAAATTAATAATGCACCTATTTCTAAATAATATTAATATTATTAATAAATATATGCATATATTTGATATTTCTATTGTAATAAACACATAAAATTATAATATGATTTAAAATTAATTGTATCTAGTTTCCATTTACCAAGGACCTTAATATATTTAATATCTATGACATAATTAAATACTCATGTTTCCTACTCGGTTAGGTGAAGCATAGAGTTAGAGAGAAATTTCTCTCTAGCTCTATGGGGTGAAGTGACATATTACAATTTACATAGGCTTAATAAGCGACCACGTATCTCGGGCTTCGGTATTCTTATATAAGTATCAGACATCACATGACTACACATGTGATGTGCTAGTTATGTGATGTACTGCCTCGTGAACTAGCTACGACTAGTAATCACGGTACGCAATTCTACAGCGAATGTATTACGCGGTATCTTTATAGGTATCGGTATAGCACAATGTTCACTAGGTTGGAGTGAAATTTGAAATAATTATGGCGATCTGGTTATGCGTCGCGATAGTGATGTAACGTTATACGTGAATTAATGATGTTATTGAACTCCGCGTATAACGTTACATCACTATCGCGAGTCATAACCAGATCGCCATAATTATTTCAAATTTCACTCCAACCTGAACATTGTTCACTATTAGCGTACACAACAAGTCTATAGTAGCTTGAACACGTACTTTTTGAGGTATTAACTGATGAAAGCTCAAATATATATTTGTATTTTAATTTGTATTTAGTAATGCAATAATTTTGTGTATTTATATTCGAAAAATAATAATATATATGTATTTTTATTTGGTGTATTTATTGAAATAAATTTTCAAAATATATATAATTATCAATTATAAATTAAATCGAACATATATTTTATAAAAAACTTAAATAAAGTTAATAGATCTATGAATTAATGACATATATTGTATTTCATATATATTTTATATAGGAAATATTCTGGATTTTATTAATAATAATAATTTATTATATAAAAATATTATATCAAATGTATTTATATATAATGTAGTTTTTTTATTTATATTTATATTTTTATTTGATAAATGAATTTTATTTTTATTTGTATATGAATAAAACATTAAATACATATTTATATTTATATTTATATTTAAATCTTTGGTAAAAAAATAATCGTATTTTTATTCGATAACATTATTTGACCACATTCCTGGTATTAACCTGTATGTCACTCCAACTCTATACACAGTGTAACCACGCCCCCTTTCGTGTGTTAACCCTTATAACACTCAAACTCCATACACAATGTAACCACGCCCCCTTTCGTGTGTTAACCCATATATCACTCCAACTCTATATACAATATAACCACGCCCCCTTTCGTGTGTTAACCTGTATGTCACTCCAACTCTATATACAATATAACCACGCCCCCTTTCTGGTGTTAACCCGTGTGTCACTCAACTGCTATACACGCTGTAACCACGCCCCCTTTCTGGTGTTAACCCGTATATCACTCCAACTCTATATACAATATAACCACGCCCCCTTTCTGGTGTTAACCCGCGTGTCACTCAACTGCTATACACGCTGTAACCACGCCCCCTCACCTGTTAATCACTTCGTCGTCGAGATCAGAGTTATCCGGATCGTCGTCCTCTTCCTCGCCGCCGCCATTCTCTTCGGGGTAGTTCTTCTTATCGTCGTACAGTAGGGTGCTGGCGGTCAGGTGGCTGGGGGCGAGGTGGCTCGGGGCGAACCGGTGGTGGTTCAGCATGCTCGGGGGTAGACTCTCAACGCGGCCGTCTCCAGCTGCGAGAGGTCGCGTGGTTAGAGGTCGTGTGGTTAGAGGTTGTGTGGTTAGAGGTCGCGTGGTTAGAGGTCGCGTGGTTAGAGGTCGTGTGGTTAGAGGTCGTGTGGTTAGAGGACATGATTAGTAGTAGTAGTAGTAGTAGCAGTAGCAGTAGTAGTAGTGGCCACCAGTAGTAGTAGTAGTATTCATAATTTATATTACATTATTGTTTACAGTTTTTTACTATATGTTTTTACTATACGATTATGTTTTATAATCAGCTTATTTTCGCGCGCTTATCAGAACAATCTTTGTTGTTATCTAACGAGTGTTCAAATAAATCATCTTATTATTATTATTATTATTATTATTATTAGTATATCATGCGCAGCAGTAGAAGTAGTATATCGTGCGTTTATCATGTGAACGATACGATATTAGTGTATATTTATTATGGTTTTATCGTGCACTTATCATGCGAGTCTATCATGCGCAGTAGTAATAGTATATCATGCGCTGTGTATCGTAAGCTTATTATAAGCTGAACGATATTGCAGTGTATTCAACACGATATTATCGCGCTGATAATCATACTAGTATATTACGCGATTATTATTATTATTGTTTATCGTGTATATAACCGGTGAATTTCGATACGATATTATCACGCGCTTATAGTGTATTTATCATATGCGTAATATGATATCGGTGTGTGCTTAACTCGTGCTTAACTCGTGTTTAACTCGTACATATTGTGTATACTTAACATGTGTAATGATCGCAGGAATAACAGTTACGCAGGCATTGTTAAATTAACGCGTAATGCTATAGTAATACCATCACATACTACTATCGCATTATCGTCACCAAATACATCATCGGTACAATCAAATATTGCGCATCGGTACATTGAATGTACATTACTCTATATTCAGGTATCGTATTACTATCACGTAATACTATTGCATGAGCACATTAGAATATCGCTACTGCATTAATATGTTAGCATATTTCTACAGTAAAACATTAGCATATTGCTACAGTAATACAGTAACATATTACTACAGTAATACAATAGTATATTGCTACAGTAATACACTAGCTACTGCGCGCTGCTACTACGCAGAGACAAACTGCTACAGAGGCGCAGCGTAACTCACTCATCATAGAAGACGGAGGGCCTCTGATCATGTCCTTGTAGTTGTCCTCTTGTTTCTTCTTCTCGTCCGCCTAGTGGAGAAACGAGCGGACGCGATGAGTCATGGGCGGGTGGGGGGCGGGGCTTAGATCAGGGTCTTCGGCGCGCGTACTATTAGCGTGTGTGAATGTAGGTCGGTTCGAATAGAGGTAGATGTAGATGTGAATGGGTACTATATGAAGCACGCTAAACCACAGTTATACTGGCAATGGGAACTCGTCGATATCGTAGGACGCCGATATAGAAATGGATACGCGGAGAAGACGGTAATTCGATACCCGCAGGTGTCTAGTGTCGTTGTGCGCTATCATATTTAATATCGTGGCGTTCTCGAATAAACAGCGATGCGATTGGTCAGGGTGATTAATATCTCGTGTGATTCATACGATAATTCACGTCGGTATAGTATCTCTGTATTAGTTGTAGGTGGACACTGTGTACACTATACAGTGTGTACAGTGTGAGGTGTAATGTAACTTATCTGACTCATGTTAGGCAAACTTATCTTAATTAATCTTATTACGGTTAAAGTGATATTTTCACTTTATAGAACATACTAATAATAATAATAATATACGTATCAGCGAGTTTAAATGTTAAAGTATCACTGGATGTGCAATGTACATCGCACACTAATAATAGATATTCAATATTTTGTCTCCTTAATGAGTGTGACACTAATATATACTACATATTGCGTAATACGAACATACAACAACTATGAAATTACATTTAATGGGCGACAACAGAAAATATAATATATTATTTTGAAGCCTTTAGTATGGACAGAAGAAAAAATGCAAATTCTTCTAATAAACATTAGTATTATTATTATTATTATTATTATTATTATTATTATTATATATATTATTATTATTATTATCATATTATTTTATACCGATTAAATATAATATTATATTATTAATATATAATAACAATAGTATATATATTTAATCTATTTATTAATAATAAATAGCGCTTAGATCTATTCTATTGCGACTACTATGACGTAACAGCGACTGACCAATCGTTTGAGAGCCGTTGCCCTCGCCCGATACACGAGGGTCCTGAACTTCTGTCTGTTCTGGTATCCTCGGTAACTCCTCTGTATCAGCGAGGACGAGTTCTGTAGCGAGGACATCGTGCGGTCCAGCACGTCCAGGTGCCACTCCTTCAGGAACACCTGATTAGTGTGTTGTTGTTGTTATTGTTGTTATTGTTATTGTTAGTGTCATTGTTAGTGTTATTATTATTATTATTATTATTATTATTTATTTTATACCGATTAAATATAATATATAATAACAATAATGGTTTTGGTATATGTATTTATTGTTATTTATTTGGTGGAGACCTTTCATCCCAACCAGGAAATTAGATGAATTTTCACTTATAACCAATTATATTAAATGTGCACAAGGAGACTATTTAAATTACATAAAAAATAATAAAAAAAATTTTTTTCATTTATTATTTGTTATTTTATTTTGGTAGAGTCCTTTCATCCCATCAAGGAACTTAAATGAAGTTTTCACTTATAACCATATATGGCTCTAATGTTCCTTTGAAGCCGCCCTTATGTTAAGGCATCTATGGTTTTAACGAGAGCCAATCATTTATTTATACACAATTATATAAGACCACTACTAAATATTATTTTAAGACTTATTTTAATGGTCCGGACGAGGCACAAACCAGCATTCTACTGCTTGAGTATCTGATGTCTTAGACAACTGAGCCATACAGACAGTTTTTACATTACATATCTATGTGAAATATGTAATGATGTATCTATATGAAATATTACTTATATAACGACATTTTTAACCACCAATTCCATATAATGAATTCTAAAGGCAGTGCTTCATTTAGAATTTGCAAATATTTAACTTGTAATATATTGTATATCTATAAATTTATCTTTTTCTACTTTTATTTTAAAATTATATCTATTTATTACATATATAACAATTATATTAAAATTACTAACTATTCATTAATATAAAATTATATAAAAGTAATAAAATAATACAAAAATTGTAAACTTAATTTACTCAAAATAATTATTTTTCATTTTGTACATCTATAATAAATGTTACTTTCAATTAAATTTGTAATCGTTTTACTAAAAATGTTCACAATTTATATAGAATATATATATATAAATAATATAGTCGAATATTTTTCTGTAGGTATGATTATAAATAATATACATTTATATATATATAATACTAATTTTTTGATAAATGTTATAATTAATTAATTAGGAAAAAGAATTAAATTTTATATTATTTAGATTAAATATTAATTAAAAATATTCAGAAATATAATAAAGTTATATGATTTAAGTATGCAATCTGGCGTTGGAGTTTACAATGTTAATTCTAGCTCTAGCTATAATGCTAAGGATACTAAACTAATACATATAATGAAGTACTTTTTTTTTTGTATTCAATAGATATTATTCTACTATATAAATAATATTGACATTTTGTAAATATAATATATTATTTAAAATTATGTAAAAAAAATAGTTTAAAATAGTTGAAATATTTTGTATACTTTTTTATTAAAAATGTGAAGTTTATTATAATTTATTTGTAAAATATAAAGTAATCCCTGTCAATAATATTATAGTATTACATGTTATTTATATACAGTACAAATTTCAGATAATAATATTAATAATCAAAGAAGTAGTTTTTCTATAATATTTTTTTTTAATTATTAAAAAAGTAGATACATTTTGAAAACCTGCTATACTTTACATGCAACGTGATAAATAGTTGCACGTACCCTTAAGGCATCCAGGGTTTTAACGATAGCATATGTATACACAATTATATAATATCACTTCTAAATATTATTTGTAGTCCTATTTTAATGGTCCGGACGAGGCTGATGAACCCGTGTCCTACTGCTTACCCGTGACCACCACTTTAGCTAACTCAGCTACACATGCAGTTTATATCGCTAATATTACTGTATATATATATATATATATATATATATATATATATATATATATATATATATATATATATATATATATATATATATGTTTATTTTAATGACTAGTCATGACTTTTCATGTGCTTATCTTTCGTAAAAACCTTCTCGTTTCCGATTCGAGCGTCGGTGATTTTCGCGGATTTCAAAATTTTCGCGCAACTCTCTGGTGAAGAGTCGTACAATTTCGTCGAAAAACAGATCATGTGATACCTGTGATAGATAGATAGATAGATGGACATTATTATAAATACAACGAATGTTACGCGTAAACGATGCTATAAGCGATATACAATCGGGTAGTTTATAAAAATAGGATGTCAGAAAATAGTTCCGATAACTTTCAAACTGAAACCTTCAATTTAAAACATAGGTTTTTTTTTTATAATATTTATTTTTTAAATCTCATATATATATATATTGATTACGATACAAATAGCGGATACAAATGGATCCTCAAGAAGTCATAGACATGTTAAAAATAACTGTACAATACAAATACAAATAGTAACATTTTTTTTATTGTGTTTTTATTTATCGTTTATTAGGTTCTTGATAAACAAAAGAGAAAAACAAGAATTGCCTGGATTCTAACCCATGACCTCTCTCTAACTAGTTTTTGATTGTCCCACTGAACCATAGACCCCAGACCAGTCGCATACGTTTCATAACACAAACGTTCGTGCGCGGTTCCGGTTCACTAACTTCTCGAAGAACAGGGATTGCGGCATACGAATGGGGAAGCCTACTTTGCGTATCTTCGCCACCTCCAGTAGTCCATTGTAGCGCAGCTGGTTCTGCACCATGGAGGTGTTGAACGAGTGCGAGGCGCTTTCGTTGTTCGGCTTCAGACATCTGAATCGAGTTCGAGGCGTATCGTGAAACTTATTATAAACTTTAATATGAAATTTAGTAGAAAACTTGCGTTATCGGTAACTATATACGTCGTATATACATATATAATATATATATATATATATATATATATATATATATTATTGGAGAGTACCCTCTTTGTGAGTATAGATTACGAGATAATATCTGGTACTTTCATTTGAGCAGAAATTGTATTTTCCGAACCCAATAAACTATTTTCATTTTCATATATATATATAATGTTATGTTATTATTACATTAAATAGGTTAATGTTATTATTTTAAATTGATTAATATTAATTCTTAAGGAAGAAAGGAAATGTGAACACATATACATAGGATGTTATACTTCCATGGATGTATATTGTTAAATAAGATTTATTTTATTTACAATTTGAATTCGTAAACTCAAACCAATATAATAAAATTATTTATTATAATGATTATAGGCATTATCTAAATATATATTTATAAGTTTAATAGGTATATAATATTAATAAATATAGTAAAACGATACGATATGATAATGATAGTGTTACTGAAAATGAAAATTACAAAAAAAAAGAGTGTGAAAATGAATGATAATTATAATTATAATAATAATAATGACACAAATAATAATAACACATTAACTAACTTAACAAATAAAGGTCTTGCGAGATTCAATTTATTTGTAAGATCCGATAATGAACTCTGAAAGTAGAATAATAGGTAGGTTATTAGTGTATAGTTGTTATTAGTAACATTAATAAATTATGTTATATTAAATCTATATATAAATATATATATATATATATATATATATATATATATATATATATATATATATATTTGGTGGAGACCTTTCATCCAAACCAGGAACTTATATGAATTTTTCACTTATAATTTTTCAATTATATCAAATGTCCCTTCAAAGCCGCACTCATGTATATATATATATTTAATGAGCAACAACAACAGAAAATATTCATATTATTTTGAAGCTCTTTAGAAGAAAACATTATATAAATATTATTATAATTTAACAGAAAAAAAAATTAAAATTCTTCTAATAAATATTATTATTATTATTATTTATATTTGTATAATTTAATAAATGAATTTTTATCTTCATACTATAAGCCTTTTTTCCCATAATTTCAAAATTTAAATGACTCGACTATTACGACTATTACGTTCGTATATTCGATACGAGTATTTTAAGACATTCGGCGAAACACTCGTTTCGTTATTAACGTTAAATCGAGTAAAGCGTGTAATATTGAATGAAAACACGACTTGCCCACCCTTCCACCCCACCACCCACCCGCCCTTATAGGATGTTTCGCGCGAGTTGCATTTCGCATTTCATCGAATTATATCGAGTAATAGTAATCGTAAAAACACGTCTCATTTATCCCGGCTAACGTTTAAACTCTGATATTATTATTATATATATATATATGTGTGTAACATGGTTATAATATACTTATATTGAGAAGGTATATCCTAAACCGTGAAACTCTGAGTTAAGGAGCGTTTCTTTCTCCGTCCGGTGAGACTCTTGTAAGTGGAGTCTTGGTCGGTGGAGTCTACGAAGAGGTTCCTACGGGGTGGGGGGGGGTGAGGGTAGATCGCACATGACGATGACCTCTACACGCCTACCTTATGTGTTGCACGGAGCTGGTCTTCATGCAGTCTATGGTCTGTTGGGAGAGCGGGTCGCGATTCTTGTCCAGGAAATTGTCGGCGTTGTAACTCACCTGCGAACGAGTTCATCGAGTTAACGATTTTATAATAGTATATATAGTAAATAATAATATAAAAATCTATCGAGGCGAATAGTTAGAAAAGAATTGCTTGAAGTTCTCGAATCAAGGATAATAAAATAATAGTAACTTTTATATTGATATAGAAAAAAAATTAATTAATTAAACCCGACCATTTAAAAATTTCACATATTCGGAACGATATAAACTCAATTTAAATTGTGCCCAAACACAATTATTATCGCAGTAACAAATAGATGGGGTAGAGGGGTTACCACTCTGGGGGTTACTACTTTGCGGGTTACTACTCTGGGGATTACTACTCTGGGGGTTACTATTCTGGGAGTTACTACTCTAGGGTTATTAGTCTGGGGGTTAATACTCTGGGGGTTACCACTCTGGGGTTACCACTCCGTGGGTTACCACTATGGGTATTACAACTCTAGGGGTTACCATACTGGGGTGTAACTAACGGTGCCGGCGTAGTGTCTGATACCGAACGTGGGTTTGTCGCCCTGATGCGTGCGTTCGTAGCACCGGTTACGCATGAACTGTTGATGGAACCGTCGCACGAGAGCTTCGTCCGTTGACTGCGGGGTCCTAGACTCCTCCTCGATGATCTCCAGCAGACCCATTTGTCCAGACACCCGGTCACCCTGTATGTGGAGTCGACGTTACAATCGATAAATGAGTCATTTATTGATTTGTTAATGAGGCGTGCGAGGTTCATTTTTTTCTAAAAAAATTTATAAATCAATTTTATTTCATTTACAAAAAATATCGTGGTGAAATTTGCAATATAACTATCAAAATTTGATGTTTTATGACACCTACTATAGTACAGACTATAGTCTATAATTTTCTAAATACTTTGTAAATAAATAAAATAATAATTATTATAAAATATTAGGTATTATAAATTCATTCCATTTTATGAATATAAGATCGATTTAAAAATTTTTTGAAACATATGTTTAGCTTGTATTAAAAAAAATATTACTTTATCTTTCAACATTAATTTACTCAATAACTTTTTTTATGATAAGTAATGTTACTAAAACATTAATATCTTTTTTATTATGGAATATTTGTTGATAAAACCTTCTGCATTGGAAATATATTTATATATAGATTAAAAACAATAACATGAAATTTATAAATTTAAAAAAATTAAATATATATATGACATTATTTAGAATAATATCTAATAATTTATAATTAATATATATAACAATTATTATATATTAAATTATTTTGAATTATTATAATTAATATAATTATTATATTAAATTATAAAATTATATTAATTATATATTAATATATAATTTAAATTGATATCGTTCGCATAACGTAACATCGACAATCGTTAGTTTAAATTCAACTTATGCTTGTGGTATACAGTTTTTGTATACACTTACAATTTACTAAATTAGTTACTGAGTATTGTGCGAAGGATTGACATATATAAAATAAAATATTATATTTAAAAACTAATGTTAACGGGATACCGTATAGTAAAATATATTAAAAACCAAAAATTAAAAAAAAATATTATAATGGAATATTAATTAATGAATGTTATTTAGTATATGTCAAAAATTAAAAATTAAATTCATTTATAAATAGCATAAAAAGCACCATTTATGGTACATGTTTCAAAAATAAATTATATAATATAGTAAGCCTATAGAATTGATGTAAATATAATCAATAAAATAGTATATATATAATATATATATATATTATATATACAATATAAACA
Organism: Osedax fenrisi; assembly: GCA_964019155.1. NCBI lineage: Eukaryota > Metazoa > Annelida > Polychaeta > Sabellida > Siboglinidae > Osedax > Osedax fenrisi. Next base: position 17,079,727 of record OZ025239.1, on the reverse strand, counting down.
TCTCAAGATATATTGTCTAGATAAGAAACAAGTATTACTTTATGCTATTGATTATATAATAGATTAGATAAACGTGTATATGTATAAAGTGTACTTTTAATATTGATTTGTAATTAGTGACATTTCAAATGTGATTTACATATAATAATTATTTACAATAATTATATAAAATTAACCGCATAGATCAAACTAGTATAGCAATCTTACTAATTTTTTTGCTATATATATAACCTACATGCGCAAAATAATATGTAGCTATAATTTTAATATATTAGAAAATACTTTATAATGACTATTTTCTATGGAATATTATACAAAAAATTATCCTTTTATCATAACATTTATATATTTTATATAAGAATTATATTGAAATGTATAATTATTATAATAATAAGGCTATATATTGTTGTAGCTTTATATTTCCTCAGTATATCACAAAAAAAATCAATATAATTAATTGAATAGATTTTTGTGTGCGGAGCTTTATATGGAGTAATGTATTTACTATCTCTATACATTGAATGGCACGATTGCAATGGCGTTATGCGATATTCTCTTAAGAAATCAATTTTGCATTACTATACTTAATAAATAAGTTAATGTATTAACTTTATAATTATTATATTTATTTATATATTAAATATAGTTCAAACTTTTTATAAATGGTATTCATACTAAATTCTGGTAGAGATGGATGCTTTGTTGATATAAATTAGACTCTCAATTGTAGCTTTTTAGTGGATTTGTTAGTCATCGTCTCGATGATTGAGTTTTATAAATATTGATATATGTTGATATTTGTATCTGTAATTCACTTTTGTTTTTGAATGTGCAAATTCATAATATAATTTAACTTAATTTATAATAAATATCTTAAAAATATAAATATCTTGGGATAAATATATTTGAATTTTAATCAGATCGGATCCAAACAACTGATCTGCGCATGTGTATCATAGAGTATACTAGAAATTATTATTCTTAAATATATTTCATAAAAATGTTTCCATAATTGTTAACAGTCTATCGCATCGTCAATTTAAGTTCAAATTGAATAATTTATTTTGCTTATCCCAGCTAACAGTAAGAGCAGCATAATAACAGCATAACAGAATATGTTATAGTCTCAAATGTTTACATTGTGCTATTATGCTACCATTATGCTGATATTAAATGTCTATTATGCTGCTATTATTAGAATAGCAGCATAATAGCAGCATAATATACTTTTAAAATTAATAGCAGCATAATATTAGCATAATGGCAGCATAATAGCAGCATAACAGCAGCATAATAGAATGACAAATTAATAGCAGCATAATAGACATTTAATAGCAGCATAATAGACATTTAATAGCAGCATAATAGCACAATGTAAACATTTGAGGCTATAACATATGCTGTTATTCTGCTATTATGCTGCTCTTACTGTTAGCTGGGATGTCTTATAACATCTACACTTGACTTACAATCACTTTCCCACATCAAAGTGTAAACATCGGACAACCATAAGTGCCTTTTTTTAAGGAATTTAAAGTGTGAAGGACAATTCCAAAAATAATTATTTTAATCTATATATGTAAAACAATCTAATATAATACATCCACTGATTTATAATAAATAAATATGATTATGTTATGATTGATTATGAAAAAATATGATTATATTTGGGCATACATTTCAAAGTGGGGGGAATCCCAGTTAACCAAATTTGAAAATAATTTTCAATTAATTTTCAATATTTGAAAATAATTCGAAAATTCTGTGAACACATTTTTGCAAACTTTGAAATTAAATTTCAATTATTTACGTACATTTTGCAAACTTGGCACATCATTTTCAGAATTTAATAAATATTTAGTCAACAATCAACACATTTGTAAATCAAAAATAAATTATATGGAGAATATAATAAAAATAAAAGATATTGTTATATGAAATATATATATATATAACTAGAATAAATATATTAATTAGTGAAATAAATATTTGTACTTCATTGAATGAATTAAAAATTAGTTTAACTGAATAAACACTGGTTTATTAATTGGTATTTGCAGACCTATCCTCAATTATTTTTGATCGAATAACCATTAATAATAATGTTAAATTTAAAGTATATCAAATAAATTAAAGTATATCTATATAAATAAAAATTGATTTTAAAATAGAAAAATTTTATCTATTTAATATTTATTTCGTTAATCATAAATAAATAATATAAAGTAGATATTTAAAAAAATTTAAATAATTTATCTGCAATGAAATTTATATTTTAAAATTTAATTAAGTCTTATTAATTAATAATCTTAATATATTAAATAATATATATTAATATAAAATGTGCATACATAGTGTTTTATTTTCAAAAAAATTACAAACTTTGCACTTTATTTGAAAATTATTTTCAAAAATCATTTTCGTATTATTTTAAAATATTTTGCAAATTTCGTGTTTTATTTTAAAAAATTTTACAAACTTTGCATTTTATTTGATAATAATTTTCGTAAAATTTTCGAAAATCATTTTCATATTATTTTCATATATTATTTTCAAATATTTTGCAAACTTTGCATTTTATTTGAAAATTATTTTCGTAAAATTTGCGAAAATCATTTTCAGATTATTTGCGTAAATTATTTTCAAATATATTGCAGATTTCGTGTTTTATTTGAAAATAATTTCGTAAAATTTTCTAAAATCATTTTCGTATTATTTTCGTATATTATTTTCAAATATTTTGCAAACTTCGTGTTTTATTTTCAAAAATTTGCAAGACATTTATGAATATTGAAAATTATTTTCAATAATTTTCAATAATTTTCAATATTCGTATATAAATTACAAACATTTTCGAACAAATTTCAAATTTTGGTTCATTGAGTATAGGGGACATCGAGTTCTAACCATGAACAAGTCAAGTATAGGACCGTTGTTTATGTATTCTATCTTTGACCAATCAATACCATCGGCGCCAGCCAGTTCTTTTCGATCTGAAAGAGTTGCGCGCTATAGGATACCAGCTATTTAGTATCAATTAAATTCATACAATGGAAAAGTCTATTCGTTAGAAAAAAATCAAATCGTATTATATGTATTCATATATATCCTATCTATAATTCTAACTGACTTTTTCGCTGCGGAATGACTTGGTATGAATTGACTCGTTAATAATGTTTATTTATTGAAGCGCGCGTAGGAATATTTTACAAATATCGGATGAATAACAAATGACTCGGTACAACATCGCGGATATATCAAGACCTCCTATAACCTCGAGGTTATAGGAGGTCATGGATATATCCGATATCCGGATATATCTATATCTCCGGGCACCTCTTCGCGCTACACTACGACTCGCGCCGCGCCACTAAAGAAGGAACCGCGGTGCCCAGCAAACAGTAATAGCCGCATAATAGCAGCATAACAGCATATGTAATAGCCTCAAATGTTTACATTGTGCTATTATGCTGCTATTAAATGTCTATTATGCTGCTATTAATTTGTAATGCTGTTATGCTGCTATTATGCGGCTATTACTGTTTGCTGGGTGGCACCGTCTACCTTGATCGAAGAGATGCTCGTTAAAGAAGTTCTGCAGCCTCTCGTTGGCTACGTTGATCAGCATCTGCTCGAAGCCGTTCTTGTCGCCGAAGTTCTCGAAGCCGGACATGTCTAGTATAGCGATGATGTTGTCGTCCTGTGACCTGATAGGTTCGGGGAAGTAACGTTCATCACGTGTGTGTATGTGCGTGAAGGTGATGCCACGCGCATCAATATTCGCTCGAATTTGTGATTATTAGCCACTATTAGGGGCGCTTGAACGATTTTGAATATAGCCAACTAATTAAAATAAATTTGGTGGTAAAAGTGGAGGAGGGGCCAATGCATAGGAAGTCCTCCTAGATTTTAAAGTGGGGGGAATATCCCCCGTCCCCCCTATTGCAGCGCCCCTAGCCACTATTCGCGTATAATAATCAAGATTTTTATCGATCACCCATATTTTATGTTTGACAATATTCACAAGTTTGACGTCACTTTATGTCGCGCATTAAGTAGGGGCGATTAAGTAAAGTTGCGAAATTACCAGAGGAATATATACGGGCAATATCGTATAGTTTAGAATAAAGTCTAGTTATAACTTCGCGTTATACTTGTGTAACTTGTGTAACTTCGAAAATGTTGCTATTTTAAATAATTTATTTAATTAAATTGACGAGAATACACGGGGGGGGTGGGGTGGGGTACCATAATCAGATAAGGCGTCGATATCGGGCGCACACGGGTTCTGTAATGTTACGCGGATGACCTTTTACTATTGCTGGGGTTCAGATTGATATTGATCTGTTTGACGAGCCAGTTGAACAGCCTCTCGTACAGCGTTTTAGCGAGGGCGTCGCGACTGTCCATCGCTTCCTTGCGGTTCTTCTTGCGCACGAAATCGTCGCTCCTCCTTCCTGCGAGGTCGGAGGTCAAAGGTTAAAGTTCGCGCGCGTATATACGTTACGAACGGCGGATAGGAAGCTTTAAACGGATTATAAAATTAATATCCTATACATGAATATCCGTGGGGAGCAAACCTATAGGGTAATATATTTAACGTATTTTATCCTATAGTTATTATATGCCTGTACAAATTCAAAATCATCTTTGTATGCGACTATAGTTTTTACTTATTTATTACGTATAACTATAAGTATATAACCTAGGTTATAGCTATAGTATACCTACTATAGTATAGTATAAATGTGTATATCATATATAAATTTATAGTATAGGTAGGATATACCTATTATAATATATATATATATATAACTAATATTCGAAAGATTCGATAGTACAATGTTCTACTACCTATATATATTAGTCATATTTTGTAATATACAAAATATTATTTTTAATTGTAAACTATATTTATTATTATGATTATCTAATTTTTATCGATAATTTAATTCTTAATTTATATTCGCAGTAATATATATCATATGATATATTATGACAGAATATATATATATATATATATATATATATAGCCTATAACCATTGCTGGTTATGACGTCTTCAGTTAGAACCCTCTTGAATTTAGCTTCGTCGACGAAAAGTAATTCTCGAGCTGTAATTTGATATTAGTATATAATATTAATAATAGTAATAATAATAATCAGAGGGTTATCGTTAGCCAGGATACATGACAAATCTGAGTTTATCTAGTGAGCCACCCATTGATATTATAATGTGTATATATATATATATATAGGTAACATATTAGATAATATGGAGGAACATACATTATCGTATATTATTAATTGATTAAAATTCGAAATATCATAGCTATATGTCTACCACCATCATCAGGATCGTACATGTTGGATGAAATATATGATATGATAAGTATTTGTTTATGATTATGATACACATATATGATATTTCGTATTTTAATTAATTAATAGTATAGTACATTGTACACTGCATACAATGTATAGCCATCCGGTTCATATTGATAAACATTTTTTACACAATTAAATGAATAAAACAAAATAATAAAACAAAATAATTATTGTTGCTGCGTCAATTTACCTCGTTAAAGTTTAATATTGAAGAGATAGGATTTTAACATGGAGGAGATATGAAATATTTTGAACTTTGATTTGTCTAATTACCAATTTGTTGTTAAGTTATATCTTTAACTATAGTTTGAATTACATATTTTTTATAAGAAAAAAGTTTTTAATACATTTTATCGATTTTCCATGATTTTCCACGAAATTTTGGAAAAAAAATAATTTAATTTTAATTTGAAAACTTTATCTATAATAAAATATAAAATTATATATCTATATATATATATATATAAATATATATATATATATATATATATATATATATATATATATATATATATATATAATGATAATAAGTATATGAGTATAATATTACAAGTATTGTATAAGAAAAAAATTATCATATAAAAAATGGTAATTAATTCATTATTTTAATATAAAATATGAGAAATATTATATTTGAAAAAAAACTTGATGAACAATTTAAAATTTTTTTAATCGATTGGATTACTAATAGGGCCATTTAAATTATTTCAATCGCTCACAATTTTTAAAAAATATTTCAGATCTTATCGATAACAAATATTGTACAACACCTTTATTTTATTACTAAAAAAATATCTAATATATTATAATAATAATGTATTATCATTAAGTTGAATTGATAGATAGCATATTTTAAATGTGTTTGTCTATAATGTAATTGGCACGTAAATTCAATATATGAAATAGCGGTAATATTTCTATATTCAAATATTCATAGGCATTTTAAAACCTCTGGCGTAGGTCTAATAATGCCTATACAATAATGTATATCAGTGACAGAAATATGTTAAACATTACATGATATCTTAACTATCAATATCTGTAAAACTGAACAGGCTTAATGTACACCATACACTGTACACCGTACACTATACACCGTACATTGTACAGTGTACACACATTACACATCAATGTATAATGAATGATATACAGTGGGTTTATATGTACACTTGGGACTTACCACATACGACTTACACACGCAGTCGGATACATTAATATAATAAATGTATTAGAAAGATGTATGTAAATGAATTAATAATAATAGAAAAAGTAGTTCGTTATGATCTAATTAAATTAAATTTATATATACAGTCAAATCCCGATAAGGCGGACTTGCAAGGGACCGGGAAAAGTGTCCGACTTATCCGAGATTAAGAATATCATGCAAATAAGACATGCAGCGCGAGTTAAATGGTTACCCAAATATGGAATTATGCAACAATCAATAACATAAAATGTTGTATTCAATTATATTACTTACTAAAATTATAATATTCAATATTCAAAGTAAACATGTCTGACAATTTATAAAAATTCCGACTTATCCAGTATAAAAATGACTATAATATGTGCCCGACTTATAGAAAAGTCCGACTTAGCGATAGTTGACTGTATATATATATTAGTGCCAGTACCCGAAGTTACAATAACCCTAGTACCTTAAACACTAGTAGCCCCAGTAACCTCATAATGTGATGAACCAGTATCCCCACCACCTGAAACCCCACCAGACCCTACCCCCCACTAGCCTCAGTAACCCCAGTATCCCCACCAGCCCTTACCCCCACCAGCCCCTATCCTTCACTACCCCACCCCCCGGAAGCATACCGTAAGCGAATGACGTCTGTTCGTTAACGATGCGAACCCCACCGCTGTGGCTATCGGTCTCCTCGAACTCCACGTTGGTCAGATGAAGTATGGCCGCTAACACCACGAAGGTCAGCAGTATGTCCTTGATGAAGGGGGCGCGTCATGTTGTTACGTTATAGTATACCATAGTATAGTATACGCCTCTCAATGACATATATGTTCTTTATAGGCGTGTTATGTTGTTACGTTATATTATATCTTCGAGGGGTGTGTCATGGTTACGTACATAATATATATTTAATGGAAACATAATAGCAGCATAATAGCACAATGTAAACATTTGAGGCTATTAAATATGCTGTTATGCTGCTATTATGAGGTTATTACTGTTTGCTGGGTTTATATCGATGATACGAGTGTGCTACGCGAATACACGCGAGTATTGTATACACGCCCACATTGCCTTATAAGGGAGGACACCTTATAAGGGAGGACACGACTTTAGCTAACGTAGAGAACACATGCGTTCGCTTCAGTTCTAAAACGATTGAAGAAACTTACAAGTTTTTATAATTATATATAATAATATATCGACTTGAAACTTAGATTTGTTAGTGTTATAGTATCACATATACCTATTATTTACGTGTGTATACTACAATATATACTTACACTATACTATATATAATCATATATATGATATATACTATAGTAGTATATATACCCTATAGTAGTACAATTAAGTATTGATATTACACCCCTCTCCTCGCTACAACTCGATATATTCATATATGGGCATATATGCGTGACGGTCGTATACGCCTTATATGGTTATTGTCTATAGTCTAAATATAGACACGTATACTTGCCACGCCTACAGCAAGAGCTATCATTCCTACTTGTATACTAAATTTATAGGTAACTTTACATATAGTTTAAGTTGAATATGAAGACAACATATACAACAATTAGGCCTTAGTGGTCAGTTATTCCCGATGCGACAGGTCATAGAGGTTTATCATTGGTAGATAGGGGCGCTGCAACACAGGGGGGACGGGGGTGATATGCCTCCCCCACTTTAAAATCTATGGGGACCTCCTATGTATTGCCCCCCCCCCAATTTTACCACAACATTTAGTTTTATTGGTTGGTCCCCCTACATACGACATCGTTCCAGCGCCCCTATTGGTAGATAGGAAAATGAATATGTGAAATAATAAAAATAATAAAATGCAAGTTTTCCAAACGCGTAATAACAGTAACGGGTCATAGGTCACGCCTTAGACACGCCCACATCGGTTATTACGTAACATACCTCGTTATCCATGCCCAGTAGTCGCATGGTGTTCTCGACGTTCTGAAACTTAGCCGCGCACGCGCTTCTCTTCTCCACGTCGCTCGCTATGGATTCTCCGTATTTACCGCGTAGAATCCTATAGGATAGTTTGAACAGTTTATACGTATGTATATCAGGTGTATGTATGTGTATATGTGTGTATGCATGGGTATATATATACAGTCTCAGGATCGACTCGGGCTCATTTTATTACACAACAATTCTTGATTCAGCATCAACGAGATTATTAATAATAATCTCGGCTCGGTTTTAAAAGCTCCGTACGATTGACATCCCTCGATCACGCCCACCTAAAGGACATAGAACGCGAGTGGGCGTGTCGCAACGCGCGTACCACGTGACCGCTAACCTGAACTTAGAGATGCTGGCGAGATGAAACTTCGCTCTTTTCTCGGGGGGAACGCCCATCAGGAAGTAGTAGAAGATGTGGAAGTTACTTTCCATATCGCCGTGGTTCTTAGCCACAACTCGGCTCTTCTCCAGAAGATAGTGCGATATCTCCGCTAAGTATAGTATACATCTACTATAGTATACATCTACTATTGTATATAATTAGGTACTATATATACCTACTATACTATACATAATTACTATGTATATGGTAACATATTTCTCTATGTTCATTAGCGTGATGATAAATGACAGATGATAAAGTATACGTTTATATATATGTGTGTATAAATGAGGTAACTATGACGTCACTGAATGACGTCAACACCACGTACCACCAAACCTCTATTGAGAGTGCCATCCCTCGAACAGTACAGCTCCACGTACTTGCCGAACCGGCTGCTGTTATCGTTCATTATGGTTTTAGCGTTACCGAATGCCTCCAGTAGCGGGTTAGCCTACGTGTGTTACGTAATGGTACGATGATGTAACGCGGTGATGTCATAGTGACGTAACGCGGTGATGTAACAGTTACGCAATAGTTATGTAATACGGTGGTGACGCGATAGTGACGTAATAATGACGTAATGCGGTGATGTAACAGTTACGCAATAGTGATGTAATAATGACGTAACGCGGTGATGTAACAGTTACGCAATAGTGATTTAATACGGTGGTGACGCGATAGCGGCTATAGGGAAGTTGTTCCTAACCTATGGGTCATGACGCTAATTTGGGTCATTGGGTTTTTTTTGGTTGGGTCATAAGATAATTTATACAAATATTTATATATATATATACATATATTATATAAATATATATTATAGTTTATATTATTCGTTTATGACTAAAGTTTAATAATAAACAAATAAAATCTATCATTGGGTCATGGTATAGTTTTGTTTATTAAAAATTATCAAAAAAAGGTTCACGGTGAAAAAAGGTTGGGAACCATTTCTATAAAGGAACACAGGCAATGATAATAATAACTAAATGATCGGAATACGGATACCGGACTTACTACATATTGAGGAGTATAACGAAGTGATGTTGGACCTCGTCGGATGGAGGATGCTTACTGGTAAGTGTGATGTAATGGTGACGTCATCGTGATGTGATAGTGATGTAATAGTGATGTGATAGTGACTCACGAGTCACGTTATTAACATACAATAACACAGTTAATAACACGACGATATATCA